>BRZM01000094.1:991335-1515184 GCA_033238685.1 Lates japonicus
ATGTGTCCATATTTCCCAAAATATCATACTATTTCTTTAATACTACTACAGCGGGGCACTAGCGAGATTAATCTCTTGCTTAAAAGAGCAATTGAAACTTAGCTGCTGCTGGGCGTTCCTTTTCCTGGGTATTTTCAAATTAGTGTGTGCTTTCATTTACATAAAATAGAGGAATAAAATGGTGTTTTGTATCATTTACCACAACTCACAAGCTCTGGTGACCACTTCACAAACAAGTGGTGAGGGTCTTTTTTTTTTTTTTTTGTGCATGTCATGATTGTGGTTCACTGGCAGAAAATCTGTGGTATGTTAAGGGCCCACTTTCGAATAAAATTACCAAGCCTGGTAATATCATATTAGCAGGCATGGAAGTAAACTAATATGAAATTTTGTGACCATGACAGAAACAATTGCAGCAATTACCAAAATAAAATGTTTTATCTTTATATAATGCATCATCAGCCCAGTGCAGTACTCTGGAATGTAAAAGTATGACTTCAACATGGCTTAGTTGAGGTCCAGTTCAAATCAATCTTTACACAGCTCAACGAGATGGTTTTCAGCCAAGGCGTAAATTAGTTGCACTCACAACTGCCTCGAACATCACAGCTACGATATGGTTGCAAGAATACAGCAAAGAGCTACCTTGAGAGCAATATGACAAAGATACATAAAACAAATGGCAAAAGAATACTAAAAAAGGCGGTGCAAAGTTGCATTACAGGAATATTAACAGTGTTCATATAAGTTTGAGACAACTGCAGCTCTGGCTGCCGCTGAAGAAGAAAATCATGAGCAGAAGTCCTGACATCTGGTGGACAGAATGGGTTCATAAATGACCCTCAGAAGCCAGTAATTTATCTACCTGTTTCTTTTCGGTGCTGTGTGCTGTGGGAGTGGAGACCTTACAACAGGGAGAATTCAGCAGCCTTGGCATCTACCTACTGTGAGTGCTCAGGTTTTTTTGTAGAGTACCTCATAATATATAATGTGCCAAAGTGCTCATGACTCTGGCCCCACTACTTCAGACTACACTGGTGGCATTCCTTACTTACAAACAGGCTGTCTGTAGTTTAATATGGCAAAGAAGTGTGTGTGGCCTGAGGGGCTTTGAAAACAGTTACATTTCTGTTCCTGCAGTGTGTCGCTCATAAAGTATATATATATACACACACTTGCAAGGGAGATGTTGAGAAGAGTCAGAGGATGAAGCAAGGTGCAGAGGGCAGAGAGAGACCAGTCCTTCAGTGCTACTTGTATTATCTCTGTCGCAGCCCAAGAAACTCCACAGAGCCACAGGAAAACATCTCCCAGAGGAGACCAAGAAATGCAAGGCTATTTATTCTGTCCAGTACACACACACTGAGGGCATTTTCTGGTTCACTGGATTACAGATACAGGCATATTTTTGTTAAGAAAAAAAAAAAAAACACACACACACATAACTGCTAAATGCCAAGTCTTCTGCACCATATGAAGGTGATATCTCTTTGTGTTTGTCACGGGGGCATTTGAAGCGGCCCCTCCGCTACCATTCCCCCTTTGTTAAAAAATTTAGCGATGCAATCTTACCCACAGCCCTAGATAAAATACCAAAAAGAAACTGACATATTTAGATCGTGTTTATGGTTGGAAAGAGTTTACTGATTTTATCACTGAGACTACACAACAGTTTCATCTGGCTCTAAGCTTATTTTTTCCTCCCAGGGTGTCATCTGTTGCCATCATGATGTTTAGGTTGGCCTATTTCCTGGATGCTCTCCTGTTTATGTGTCTACCGTGAGTACACAACACTCAATTGCAACTGTGTCTAAGCATGATCTGCAATCTGTGTTTGCATGGATAATGTAGCATAAATACAGCGGAAAACCATATATTCTCTGAGGTCATTTTTAACCTACTATGAAGTTTGTCAGTTCAAAGCGGTGTAAAAAACCTAAATCTAAGCATGGATTTTGTTAGTCACAATGTCTGCCATAGTAGCATCCACATATTTGACTGTTTTTAGTGTAAAAATTCCTTAAATTTGGCTGTGTGCCTGGCTGTGTGCATGACACAAAGCCTGTCTCCTCCCTCGTCTTCTTCCTCTTTATCTCTGTAGCTGTCCTCCAGACTGGCAGCTGTTTGTGTTGTGGGGGAAGATGGCTCGCATTGGAGGCTACCATAAGTTCCTCTATTACTCCATCATGTCAGTGGTGTGCTTCTTGCACCCTGTGTTGGTGTGGCATGCAATTATCCCAGGTAAAATGGTTCAAAACTTAAACTAATAATTACAGTAATGTTTGGGGGTTTTTTTGTTTTTGTTTTTTTTTGTTCAGTTGTCCAAGTAAACCTTGGCAGTGTGACAGTCAACCAGACCCTGAACCTGAAACAGCTAAATGGAATTCATCCATCTTTCATTTTATTTGCACCTTTGCTTTTCCTACTGTGACATGTAAATATGTCTTCCCTGAAAAAAGAGAAATAGAAATATATGTTCTGGTTCCAGGGACAATGCTTCTGGTCACAGCCTTTTTCAACTTCATACTCAGCAAGAAAACAAAGACCAAATCCCCCAAAAGGCCACAGGAGAGCTACAGCGACCAAGGCCCAACCACCGTCTGTGTGACAGAGGGAGCGGGCTCGGACAACAACACTATCTCATTCTTCACATGGTGACAGGAAGGAGGAGGGGGATGGCTCTCGCAGAAACCCCGGGACCACCGCCTCGGCCTGGGAGAGCGGAGAGTGTCAGGCCATGTTGGAGCTGGAGCAGACAGCAGCACTAAGACACAGATGGGGAGAGGGAGGTGGTGGAAAGAGGAGGCTGATAAGCTTCAGTGAGAGGCCTGTGGAGAGAAATAGAGATGGACGGCTACTGTGAGCGGGCCAGACACCTCAGACACTGCACCTATGATTACTGACTGAGCGTCCTCTGAACTCAGACTGGGCTCCTTACTGATATCACATGATGGAAAGCATGTGTAATGTAGTCATACTGAATGCAATTAGCTGGTGCTGACTTTTATTTAGCTGAAAATACATATATAATATATGTATAAAATATCGACCAGCCAAAATAAGACATTTGAGTATTTTTAAGTGTTTATTAATAAGGTTGTATTATTATTACATTGTATGTAATTACACAACAAAATATAAAGTTAAGTTTTTTTATTAAATGTTCTACTGATTTGTATATTTTTTACTTCAAAAGATCTATTTCTATAAGATCTATAAGATCTATTTATTACAAAATGAAAATTTGATGTGTGAAATCTATTATTATGTATTTTTAAAAGCAACTTCAAATGTAAATTCAAAGAAATGAAACCATTTGTAGCTATATGTGCCTATGGGTTGCTTTTTAATCTGATAGCCAACATTGATTGAGAACAATCAATCCAGTTACTGAGGCATCCATTATTCATAAAGTAATAAATTAGATCAACTGTTTGGTTCATTCAGCGTCAGAGAAAACACGTCTCTGCGGATGTGGCTGGGAGCAGCAGGCACTGGAGCCTGTGCGGAAGTGCATGTTAGTCATTCAGGAAGTCTCCTCATTGTGTGTTTATCGTGTGGCGGTGGCCATGGGCGGGCTTGGGGAGGCGCCCTGGCGTTGTGTAGTGATGAGGAGGACATCAGATCCTGTCAGGCGCCACCATGGGCCTGTGATTCACCAAAACACCAAACATAATTACAAGTACTATTCATGTGTGTGTCGTCATACACTGTGCACTGATGATATCAAAAGGATGCGTGAATGGGACCCAAACTCTATAAATCACCCTGAAATTAGCATATTTGTGATACAAAGGCGAGTATGAAAAGCCTGTATTAACATTTCATTTTGTTTCTCTGTTGTTTCACATGCAGGATACAATTCTCCATACAGACATTCCTCTTTTGTTCAGGTCATAAATCAATGCCTGTTTTGCTCTGTCAAAACACAGGCACCTACACACACATCTGTACACACACTGTATCCCTCAGTCCTTTGTTCACTGAACTGTGTAGGTATATAACTGTATGCAGCCTTAGGGGCAATCTCTCCATGACATCAAAGCTTGGAGAGAATCAATAAAAGCAAGGCCTCATTCATCAGAGAGTACCTCACTGAGAACTGGGACCAGACAACAGACTTGTAGCTTACACATACAGTAAATAGCCTGCGGGTGAAACAACTGGGTTATTCCATATAGGAACTAAAACTACATCCCCATCAGCTACAAAGTGTCATTCATTCATTCAACCTTTTAAACATATTTTTGTGCATCATATCAAAGCCATGACATGTGAGTCCAGTCAGGAGAGATGTTCTGGTGTTTTCTGGAGAACAGAAGCCTTGTCAGAGTTTATGGTTGCCCTCATTGGGCCCCTAATCAGGGCTGCATTGTCCTCTTCACAATGATATCTGGTCCAATTAGCAGCTAGGTGACCCAATAACAAGAAGGAGAGAAAAGGGATGTCAGTGTTTGCAGTCCACTTCCATAACTGTTCCATCAACTTTTCCGCCACTCCTTTAGAATGAGCTGTTCTCTGTGAGGAAGTTATTCAGCTGCTGGAACAACTTACGGTACTTCCTCTGTGCATGCTAAATCGCATAAATCCCCTATTCAGACGGGGGAGAGAAAGGAGAGAGAGGAGAAAAGAGAGAGAGAGACTTCCTACAGTTGTGTTTCCACCTACAATAGTTTCCTAGATGGCAGTTCCAGGCTCAAAAACAGGATGGGTGAAATAAATCTTAACAGGTCACAAGACTTCTTCCTTTACTGCTGGGCTGGAAAAACAGGGCTGAATGCTTTAGCGGTGGCTGTGCTATAAAATTAGATTTTCTTATCACTGCACGTGTGATAAGAAAATCAATCAATAATTAGTTGCTTGTGTTGTGTGTTTGTAGTTTGATTCTGTCAACATATATACACACACTTGTTGAAATATTCACAAAACAAAAAAGAGGAAAACATAAAACACAACAAACTAAAATATATGACAGAAAAGTTATATTCATAAAATGATACAACATAAAACACTGAAATCCACACCTTCTGGTCTAAAATCATTTTATACAAGTTCTCCAGATTTTTAGATTAAATAATAAGGTAGGCGAAAAAGTGTCTAAAGACTAGAATGTAAAAGACAGGTTGGTGGTGGCTGTGGACGATGAAGGACTGAAGCAAAGCCTCAGACGCACCTTGATCAGGAGGAGGAGAGTGCCCTCACTCCCAATCAGCCCACTCTCAAGCTGATTGGCTGAGGCATGCAAGGCGTCTCTGTTGGATCACCCCATTGTCAGTTTTGTCCTCAGCTCCTAGATGCCGCACGGCCAGAGAGCACTGAAGATAACAGACGATAAGCGAGATACATCGTTTGTACAGATACTACGGAAGAAGACGGAGGACACACTCTGCTATGGTAAGACCTAAGATGATCAGATTTATTGCTGTAATTATACGAGAAATATCAGGAGAGGAACTTTATCTTTGTAATGATGCGGTTTAACCCTGAAAACAACAAATGACAGGAGGACAGTTATGTTGTATTAACACAGTGGTGACTGGTGTAAAACTTTCCTTTCGTCAGCTTTAATCTATTTTACTCTATAGTCACTAAAACTAAACATTCATCACAGTATTGGCTGCAATAAAGCAAACAATTCTTCAGATTTTATGTGAAATGTATCTCTCAGTTGGCGTTTGTCTCGAAATCAAGACTTTTTATAGAAATGGCTTTGACTAAATCGGCATTATGTGCGTTATTTGGAGCTCTCCTGGGCGCTTTACGCGTGGGGATGGATTTTCCTCCGGGCGCAGCTGCGAGTATAGGTGCGATAATTGAATTGGCGAATCTCGCGATGATCAAACCAATTAACAGATCTACAATGAGGTTTCTTTGTCCACCGAGGGAGCGTACACACACTGGGGCAGGTGCGTGGTTTTGTCAGGAGAAGAGAGAAGAGGAGAAGAGACAGATTGTAAATTCACCAAATCTCAGCATTAGCCGTTAAAATGAGCCCTATTTTCTAGCTCCAAGCCCCTTTTGGTCCATCTCCTGAGCAGCCATGTGTGAGGCCAAATAATTCATAATAATGGTGACAGACTGGAATCTTTAGGTTATGGAATATTTATACACCCACATTATTATTATAAATATGTATGAGAAATGGGCTGACCATCCCACTATGCACCTACTTTGTCCAGCAGTTTCGCTATATTAAAGTGGAGATGGGCAGAGAGGTCATTAAAAGGAGGAGGAGGGCTGAGAGGTGCAGCTACTGACTCAGTAATTAACATAAAATCATTGGATTTTCATGTAGATGATGAGCAGGTCCATCAGAGGTTTTGAATCTTCATCTGTGTAGGAAAATAATAAGAGGAGCAGTGGTGTGACAGGAATCAATACTCTTGTCCCATTTTCGTGCTCAGTACTCATTGTTAAGTTATTTTTAACTTCACTTCCCAGAGATCACTTCCCAGTCAGACAGTTATGGTCAGTACTTAGGCGATACTTATTTCCTGGTTTTTTTTTGCGGTGACTAGCACTGCTCATGCAAGCATTTCTTCTTCTGTTTTCCCCTAACTTCTGTTTCAGCTGCAAAGTAAAAGATTCAGCTTATTGTATCGTGTGACCAAATGATACACTACAACTAAACAGATCATCTCAGAGTACTGAGAGTCCCAGCCAAGAACTCAGCCATTAGCACTTTGGGTAAAGACTAGGCCTACTGTAAAGCTGTCCAGTATCCTGCAGGCTCTGTCCCTGCAGGTGTGAGGAATATGTAATACAGTTCCTGTAGAATTTCAAACAATGAAAGAAGGAAAGAAAGAGAAGGAGCCAGTGCTGCTTCACTAGATGAGATTTCAGTGAAGTTTGGTGTACTCAGACACCAGGTGGCACCATGGTAACATCAGTGACGTAGTTGTGTGGCCATGGTGATATTTTTCTAGGGATATTCAAATGTTTGCACTTACATTGTAACATTTTCTTATTTTTATGATCTTATGTGGGCGTTAATGCAATTCTTATTTTAAAAAAAAATCAAACCTGTATTGGATCATTACTTCACAAACATTAAAGATTTAGCTGAGAAAACACAAATACAATGCAACACCATTAAACCACATTTATTAATGCTCTACTAAAAAGTTGTTAATCAATCAGTTGTCAGTGATTATGTAGAATGTGGTCACCTTTGCATTATGGTGGATGTGCAGTGTGTTAAAGAAAAAGTGAAAGCATATCTGCAGTTCTGTGAGGTCTGTACATTCTGGTGATTGTTATTTCTTAGCTGGGGTTAAATATTGAAGTTTTGGGTGTTTGCACACAGAAGCAGTGGCAGTGTAGAAGTAGCTGTTTACTTAAATAAAAGAAGCAGTACCACAGTGTAAAATACTTGTACAAGACCCGCAGGTGTTAAAGTATGCCAAAAAGTATAAAGTCTGTCATCTTACAAAGTCGTCAGAGAGAGTGCTTAGTTACATTGGATTTTTGGGTTTCTGTTGGTTTGCGTTATTCAAGACAATAAGACAGCAACAGTAACAAAGCAGTTATCTTGACAGCTGTTGACAGATCCTCTCAGTTAGTATCCTGTAAACCTGTCAGCAGGAATAATATTCAAGCACCCAGATGCTTTCAGTGTATTCACACTGGATATGAGAAAATTCCTTCAATTACCCTCGCTGCCTGTGACAAAGGTGAACCTGTTGGGCAGTTTACTTTCACTTTCCATTTTGATCACTGCTGAATGATCACATAACAGTTTGCAACAGACCATACAATTCCAATAGGAATAGGAGCACAGGTTGGAGGTCTTGGTTATTCTCTTTCTATTACCCAGGCAAGTATCCAAAAAATAATATTGTGTGTGTGTGTGTGTGTGTGTGTGTGTGTGTGTGTGTGTTCTCTCTGTCTTTGGCACCATTCAGGATATATCGTGTTGTCACATGATTTACAAGAAATCTCAGAGCTGGTTCAAAACTTGGTTATCAGCCACCAAACACTCACTTTCCTTCGCTCCCACACCCTGATCATCTATTACGTCTCAGCGTCTGCTGCACAACACTAGACAATAGTCCATAAAAGGTATAAACATTACAAACTGCGTTTACCCAGTTAATTGTGTCATGTTTTCCAAACACCTCCAACAAATGCTCTTACATCAAGTGGTCACCTCTGTGTAGATTTTTAGAGAGTTGAGGTATTTACACATTCATCATGTCACAACTTTACCGATAGCTCATGTTATAGCTCTGAGATATTTGTACCAGATATTTTGTGTGAGATTTGTTTGCTGTGTTCTTACCACTCATCCTGTAGTTTATTAACTAAAGCTGAGACTGAGGTTAAGTGACCTCCCATATCCTGCCAAGGAAGTAATGATCTTCCTCATCACACAACTACAAAAGCAGTAACAGATAGCACACAAGGCCACACATTTGTTCAGATATATTTATTTTAAAAAACAATGTCTAAAATCTCCATATTCCTATAAAATAATATACAGTGTTCAGTTAGCTTTTCCAGCTGTATACACAGAACTACACATAATAATACATTGACCATTTGATAGTATCTTAAAGCTAAAATATTTAACATTTATAGCAAACCTCCAGGGCTTAGTTTCAATACACAGTCATTTACACATGCACATAAAAAAGCCCCTGCTACTGGCCAAGAAAGGAGTTTGATTTAGCCAGACAATTTAGGGGAGCTTAATTGCCTGAGCTGTGTGACATTTATATTTATTAAGAAAGGTAGTGTGCTGGAGTTGGGGTCCACAGTTTGGCAGTCAGCTTGAACACACTTTTCTCATGCAGTAGCTTTGTTTCATTTGTCAGGCTGGTTGACTACTGGGAGGCCTGGGCAGGCTTTAGTGATGTTGTTTCCCTGGCTCCTCTGTTGGGGAGATGCTGGTGCTGGCCACCTGCTCTCCACTCTCCTTGCCTCCTCACTCTTCAGGCGTTTTATGCTCAAGACCCATCCCTGAACCCTAGAAACATGAGCAAAAATTCAGAGCTTCAGTGTGGAAGTGAGGCAGGGAATAGCTAGCCACCTAGAGTATCAGACGGTGTGTGGGTTAAAACCAGCCCTCATAGCCAGGCTGATTAGATGTGATATTACATTCATGAAACATGACTTTAGAACATGACTTTGCAAGAAAAGCATAAAGTCAAAGTCAAGGGATTATCAGCATGTTAGAGAAGCAAAATGTGCAGGAAAGATCAGAAACTGCACAACCAGGTATTTTGTTAATCAAGAACTGACAGCAACACGGTACTGTTGGCTATGATTCTGGGAAAGTGTGAAGATGGTGGAGCCCTCTATAATTACATAGGACCTTAGATGTTCTGTGATCTGTTGTGTAATAAGAATATTGTTGTTGTGTGCAAAGGTCATACATAAATTTCATTTTTTATGTGATCACCTCTGAGGGGTTTACAGAGCTTTAGTATCCCTGAGGCTTAGAAAAAGCTTACAGAGACATGGTTTTCAGGACACATTTACTATGCATGTCCTTAATGAGGAAGTGTTCTACTAGTCAGAAGTGTCACTGATCAAGGCTCTCACCTATTCCAGCAGCGAATTAGCTGTCTGCCCATTGGTGCCACTGGATTCAGACACACAAGCTTGTTCTTCAGTGTGTCACTCTGAAAACACGTGCAAAATCCACATGTTTAGTCACACTTATTTGGATGTGTGTGTGCCATGAATATGTGTGTCTGCAGTGCAGGATCTGGTACTCATGGCTGTGACTTTGTTTTGGCTGGGGCTTTTGCGGTGGGCCGTTGGGCTCCTCCAGTTCCCCCCTGACACCTGGTACGTATGTGGACACAAACATCTTCCCGGGACAAGCATGCTGTCTGAATCTCTCACTGCACAGACACAGTAACAGGGATTACAGGGTTAATTCGATAAGAAGTGCAACACGAGCAGGGATTAAGTTACTGCTGCAAATTTCACATGGTCAGGCTGTTTTGCCCAAACAAAGCAACAGGCGCTTTTACTGTCAGCAAGTTTTATCCAAAAATGACATATATAAGCATAGATGAATGTGTAGATTCTTACCTGCGATGAGTGCGCAGCAGAGGCTCAGGAAGGCGAGCGCTGACACACTGACTGAGAGCTTCATTTCTGAGACAAGTTGGCGTGGACACTGAGCCTCCAAGCCACATGTTGGCTGTTTGCCCTCGAATACTCCCGCTCACTCAGAGCTGGGGTTTTCAAACCAGAAATTCCCTTGACACACTTTCCCTCCCTGAGTATTATGCTCAGGAGTAGGATGCGAGAGATCAGGGCATTCCTGCAGGTTTTGTCGAAAGTCCTGACATTTCAAAAAGGACACAGTTGATGGCGATTTCCCCTGTTTACTGCCTGCACTGAATTTATTGAAAAAAGGGAAAAGACAGCAGTGTTGTAGACTGGTTTGTTTTCTGTAAAACTGCCAGAGAAAAGAGGTGATGAGGTGTCTCTTATAAAGACAAATTCTCCTAATTGTTATAAGAAGCTGCACAGAAGCAGAGTTATCCTTGAATGAGTCATGATGACCCGTGTTAGTTTCCAGGCTTTGTTAGCTCTATCAGTCTTGGCTCTGTGTCAACACACCATATGATTTCTCCTAATTCTGTGTCCCACTTTTGACACAGGGGCCATTCGTTTAATAGTGTTTTCAATCCTCAAGCTGAAACAAAATAGATATATAGATATTTATCCAGTTATTGGTTTTGTTTATGTTTTTTGTTATATGTTTCTATATCTGTCTATTTAAAGCACATGGTCACAGAAATTCTCTCTCTGGGAATAATAGAAGTCATCATATCTGTAAGCAGGCCATTAGTTAAGAGTATACCTGCAGTGTTGTTGAGATGATACAGTCTTTATGTCACTTTTAATGTCTGTTTAATGTCACTTATTTTTCTGCCACAGCTAAAACTAAACAGAATGGTGAAGCGTCAGACCTCGTGAAGCTCAGTGAAAACTTATACCAAGTAAGTCCTTTTAATTACATACAACACTTAAAATCACAATGGTGATTCCATGATTACATTTCTTCTTGTATTTGTGTTAGGCTGTGAGAGCTAATCTTTCCTTCTATGGTCTTGTGTTCCATTCAGGTGGGACATCTTGTCGCTACTGAGGACCTATAACTGTTACCATGAAGGAGAAAACTTCCAACTGAGGACTCGTGAGGGTAAGAAAAGCTAAGCTGCAGGCACATCACGACATGTGCTGGCAGAAATAAAAACAGAGTTATTGATAATAAATCCTAAATGTGTGGGTGTGTTGCACATGCAAAACCAGTTATTTTCTCAGGCAGATATTAGGGAAAACAACAAATAAGCTTAAAATGTACCAGTTTTGAGTTCAATGTCATTTTGCAATTTGGCTTTTTGTATATCAAATGGCTGACCACAAAGCCCTCTCCCCTCAAAAAATAAATGGAAGGAAGGAAGGCGTCGCTCATTTTCAATATATGCACTCACTGTAACATTTCCACAGTAAATGTTTGCTGTTGTGGTTTGTCAGTAAAGCTGATTTAGAGTTTGGTTATTTGTTTGATAACTATTCTGATTTTGTGGTTTGGAGTTCCCCTTTGTGTTCATAAGCAGGTTTCTTAGAAAGGGATATTCTGTGTGTGTGCATTTATGTGTGTAGTTGTGTGTATGTGTGCGTGTGTGTGGGCAGGGCAAGGGCAGGGTGGTCATGATCTGTCCCTCTTTTTTGTCCCCCAAGCCAGACTCACTACATTGTCTCACTCTGGAAAAACCCCCACATTCACAGGCATGATGTGGGTACATATGATACACACATGTGTAATAGAGGGACCTGTGATTTCATAATAATGACTTAATATTAACAAAAAATAAGGATACAGTAGCTTAAACCTCTTAAAAGGGTGAATGTTATTATTTCAATGAGAGGATATTAAAAAGAGGTCAGTATGAATCCACATTATAAAGAATGACTCAACACATTACAACACTATAATTTTTCATGAGGTCATCTGAAGCTTTAATGTGGGATTTTAGTGTTGATCATTTTTTAACTGTGCTGAAATGCAAGTCGCACAATTCAACCAAAACATGTTGCTTCACTAATAACCAAACAGGTCAGTCCAGACTGTTAGGATATCCTAAGGTGTTTCTTGGTAGTTTGTAAAGGACGGCATGGCGAACTGGTGATTTTACCATATGTGTATTTGCTTTCTATGTTATCGCTCAGGCTGTCTGAGGTTCCAGTTCAGTGAGTAATGTAGTAATCATCAGACAAACAAGAAGGGTTAAGGTCCAGAACAGGACAATAACTCACTCTTATAAGCAGCTAAATTTATGTATTTATAGTATCTATGTAATTAAATATTTTCTGTTTAATAGTGCCATAGTAGACTCTTGCAGTTTATTACACATAATGTATATTGTTAAAAAAAATATAGTAAGCATAAATACTGAGAAAATAACTGAGACATCGGACATCATTTCTTGATCAGTCTAGTATGACACAAATGCTAAATTTTCTGGCAGGGTACCTGCAGCTGCAAGGCTATACAAACACAATCGCATCACCTGGTGATGTGGTGAATCCTGGTTGAATGAACATTCAGTTGAAGAGGGGGAAAAAACAAGATTTGCTCTTGTCTCACTGTGAAATACTGTGAAAGTTTACTTGTTAAAAAAGCAAAAACCAGCTCATGACTTGGTCTACAAGAATGACACTCGTTAAATGGCTCAGTTAGTAGCGTTGAACCACGTCACACTTGAAACTATGAAAGACAGAACCACAGTTTGAAGCTATGGGAGCTTTGGTTCAAAGTTCGTTCTTGACCTCGAGCTGCAGCTGACAAAACAGTGTCTGCAGGGTTCATTCAGCTGCTGTCTGGAACTTTTAAGTGAAGATGTTGAAAAGAGTGAAATTTAAGATGCGTGATAGACTCAAAGCCTCAGAACAACTACTAAATGGACTTTATTGTACTGTTTTAGGGTGGGAATTGTGGTAATGAAAAGCCCTCTTGCAAAATATATTGTGATAGTAGGTTGACAACTATAATGGTGTATGTGCACTTTGTAACCAAATTCACTATTCTGTTCTTGTCAGATAATTTATACATGGTATGATACAGTGACACCGTTAGAGCCATTTAACCTCATGAACCACATGGAAAGGCCAAGGTTAGTCAGGGGACAGACTCATTACATATTTTGTGGATATAAGGGACAAAACATTACTTGGCAGCGGCATTCCTCGGTTAGAGATGGCTAAGGCCAAACTTGGGAAACTCAAATGTGAATTTGATGAAAGCCAGCCGCCAGACTTGCACAGTCATTCCCAGTCAGAGCCTTACTGTGATTCTATACAGAGTATGCTTGTCTCAGTATGTGTTTTATGTCGTTGAAGCGTTGTCAGGCTGATCACGAACAGGTTCTGCATGGGAAAAACAGGAGGGAAAAAGGCAGTTGAAATGGTGTGATGCTTGAAAGGATTGTTTTAAAGATTACGTCATGATCTCACACTGCAGGTGTAGTCAGGTGATGTGTGTTAGTCATGTTTTAGGAGGAAATGTCAAGTGGTTTGACTTGAGCTTCAGCACCATCCACAGTAAACTAACCCAGAAACTTTGAGGAGAAAACAAGCTCTAACATGTGTGATATATATGTAATGTAGATGGTGCTTTGATTGGTGAGCATATTCTCCCTTTCCTGCTCAGATAGTAGAGCACCACCTTTATGGAGCCAGTATTGATTCACTGTCTTGCTCAGAGCACTTCAGCATGGAGGATGTGTGCTAAAAGAGCTGTAAACTTTAAATTAAAAGGAGTGAAATTTTGACGTAATTCCCAATTTGACCCCAGAATGTGTTGACATTATACTGTGTGTTATATAGTCAACAGATTTCAGCCTGATCAAGTCAATACAGGGTGTTGGCTGAACATATATGCCTGTGCTTGTCTGCTTCAAGTACCTGATATCAATCTATGTGTGTGCAGCTCCTCTGGCAGCTGTATCAAGCATTTTCCAGTTTTATAAGCTACAACTGCGTACCACCAGATTAGCAGTGGCATGCTGGGTTTTGAGGCAAGAAAAAGAAAGGTAGATGGGCAACAAATTAATGGGAAGCTAGAGTGGAGAAGCAGGATGAAAATGCCCAAATCACAGGGCACAAGGGGTCACTGAATGAAAATGATGTGAAAAGATACACTGTGGTCTTCACAGTCACCAGATCTCAACCCAGCTGAACATAGAGGAGATTTTGGAGTGTGTCAGATGGCTCTCGCCACCATCATCTAAACACCAAAATGAGAGTAGCTTTTGGAAGATAGTGTTCATCCCTCCTTTAGAGTTCAGAGACTTGGAGCTGTTCTGGTGAACCGTGGTGGCCAGACACTTTACTGAGACACAATATGTTGCTTTTCCTTTAATTTGTCACTCATCTATTTTTATATGTTATATTAGTTATATTAGTGTACTATATTAGTATAGTATTTTAGCATTTTCTTTATAGCGGATGGAAGGAGTCATTTAACTACTTTATATATTGTTGCAATTGTGGTGTGGACACAGGAGGTGAGGTGTGTGTGGGTGGGGATTGGGGGCTGTAAAGTGTGCTGTGTCACTTTAAAGTTTCCAGCTGGTAAATATGAGGGCAATTTCCATTATTTTATATAATGCTGGGTAGTTTAATGAATTTCCTTTCCTTAGTTAATCTAATAATAATAATCTTCAAAGTAACTAGTGAAGTTATCAAAGATAGTTAGTAAAATGATTCCTCTGAAATGTAGTAGTACTGAAGTATATATATAATAAATGGCAATACTCAGTATTGCACAACTGTACTGAAGAAATGTTCAGTAAATTTACCAAGTTACACCTTCTACTGGCCTGTAAACAAACTCTCACTGTTGTAATGCATCCATGGATGCAACCTTCTCAGTGGTATTTTAACTAGGGCTGTATCTAACAATTATTTTTATTATCAGTTAATCTTTCAATTAATCGTAATTCTCTTAAATATCAGAAAATATCAGAGCCCAAGTCGGTACCTCCAAATAACCAAGAGAGAGATTCAGTTTTGCTGGAGAAAATAGATTAAAACAGAAAATTGTCACATTTGAAAGCTGGAACCAGAGATATTTATTCTTTACTTTCCTTGGTAAATGATTTAACGGATTAGAAATGACTATTGTTAGATGTATTGATAAACAATAAACATGGTCGCAGTTATTTTTAGTATTTGTACAAACTATATCCTTTACATCTTTACAAAATATTAAAGCATGTAAACATGTAGACTTGAGTCCTTAGTGCATAGAAATAAATAGATCCTCCCAAAAGAGCCTTATGGTGATTTTGTCCTTGCTCAGCCATGTAAGTCCCATCATACATTGCTATGTTTTAATCTTGCAAACAAACGGGCTCCTCCAGTATTTTGGTTATAACATAGTCCATCAGAGGGCATGCAGGACTTCCCACAAGGTACCGTCTCTTCAGTCCTTATCTGTCGAACAGCCAGTCTATGGGGTCTTTGCCCCTGCAGTCTCGTTCTCTGCTCATCTTGAGAGAAAACTCCTGTGTTGTTCAGACTCAGACCAGAGTTCAAGTCCTTAGTGTGCAGGGAGACCCGCGGAAGTGAAGGCTGAGACAGGGAAGCTGTCTGAGCCTTTGAGAACTGCCGCTGCCTGGGGACCTCTGGGTCTGACAGGTCCACAGCTCAGGCCTCAACTTAAGGACAGGCGAGGGAGCCTGGATGCTGGTCATGTAGTCCTCTAGAGACTAGGCACTCTGGGTAGACTGAGGATGAGGGATGAACAGGCAAGTCCTCCAGCGTCTCAGTAATGGTGGGTAAGTGAGGCAGGAAAGCAACAACCGCCTGTGTTTCATGCTGTGATGGGAAGGAAAAATAAAACAGTTAGACTGTGGTTCTTTGTCTGTAGACTTCAATGACAGAAAATAAATAGAACTATTTATTAAAAAATCTACTGATTTTAATTTTCTGTATGATCTTTCAGCTGCTTGTAAATACAACAAAAACAACAAATAAGCTGCTAATTACGTTATTCTCCGTTACAATTAAGATACAGTTAAAATGAGTAGAATTACCTATTTTTTAAATAAGAGAATATATTTAAGTTTCTACTTTTCCTTCTAAAATTGACTTGAAAAGTAGCTAGAATTGTAATACAGAATACTGATACTGAAAAAGAAGGAGAAACACTCTTACCTTTGATGCTTGAGTTATATGTCTGACGTGAGGTGAAACAGAGTGATGTCTAGCCCGCTCCAGTCAGTATGGACTGGACTGGAGCACATGCCAGGCTTTATAGAGACACGCTGCAGCAAAGCGATTAACCGCTACTGCCAAAATAGCCCTGCTGACCTTGCTTGCATCTGTGAGAGTTTGTGTGTGTGTGTGTGAGAGAGAGAGAGAGAGCGAGAGAGAGGGTGTGTTCATGCCTGTTCAGGAAACTCAGGAGTGGCGGGTTAGTGAGGTTCAGTGGTGCAGCTGCTCTGAATGTTTATGTTAGAAACAATGAAGCCCTGGGAGCAATTTGACATACCTCCAAAACCACTTTCTGCTTCTTCCTCTGAAAATGACATACACTTACTGACACATTAAAATGATTGTTATCTAAAAATGGTACACTAAACATTACATGTTTAACTCCAGTAGTAGTAGTATTCTTTCAGCAATTTGCTGATTTGTCACAGATAAGCCTCCTCTTGATCCTGCTGTACAACTGTGACATAACAAATGAGTTAGCCTGAAGTTACTCATGAAAATGAAACCATATGAACAGTCTGTAATGCAGCCTTATGTTTAGAGGCCCAGACGGCATACAGAATGTGCGTTAATTCAATAAACTGTGTATAAGCAGCAACAATCATGTGAAGTCTTTCATGCTACAGGTGTTTGAGTGTCTGCATTTCTCTGCCTAAATCTCCAATTGTACAGTTTTATCTGCAGCAAATTTTAGTAGTTTTCCTCAGTTTCTACTTGATGCCTTTTGATCCTGAAGTTAAATATGTTTTGGGCAATTTCCACCCACACAGAATTGATTGGAAAGTACAGAAAAGCGTTTGCCAGGTCCAACTGTTTCTTTTTTGGACTTTAGACAAATTCTTCACAAGATAATTTGCCATTTATACAGGCAGTGTAGGGTGTTTGTAATGTTTGTTTTAAGTGCTTTATTAACTGTTAAAATGTCACATCTAATGATTCCAAGATCCTTAGTAAATCCTGCACTATACAGTGTATATATCACATGGCTGTACCATATATATCTACTACACAGGGTCAAATGATTCCGTTTTCAGAACACTTGTTATTCTTTTGTATAGCGATGTACAGTATTTCCATGTATTTATGTGTTTACAGCTAAATTGTAACACTATGAATTAACTTGGGGTTTAACCAAAAATGCTGCGGTAACCACAAACTTTCATCGAGCAGTGTATCCTTTAATAAGTGAACTTCTGAAATTGCTAAAATTTTCTTCCTCTGACTCTAATCTGTTTTACTTTGGTGTTGAAATCTCTGTGACAAATTGATTCATCGACTTGTTTCCATCAGTGAAATCTAAGTTAAAGACCTGCATTGTATGAGACATTAAATTAGATACAGTAATGATATAACAAGTTATTTAGACAAATAAACTGACAAAAATAACTAGTGATAGTGAGACAATTAGTGATTACTACAGTCATAGTTGTAGTGTGTTTACAGTTATTGCTGGCTATGTTATATATATTATATAATATAGCTTTCTGTTCACCTCATTTGAGTGAACTTTTTTTGTTTTTAGTTTTACATTCAAAAACCAGCATCCCTTACAGGGTGACACAGTTTTTTTCTGTTCTGTTCTCCAAAAATACACATCAGTCTAGACATTTTCTTCTAATTTTAGAGTTTCGGTTTAGCAAAATCAACGCCTCCCCTGCATGTGTGACCTCAAGCAGCAGTGGCTCTGTTCTCGTATTGCTTAGCCTTCTCCAGGCAATGACTTCACCTTGTACTGTGTAAAAATGGGTGGGTCAAGCCCTCTGAGTTTTCTCAAGATGAGAGGTTCACCCCTTAGCTGTAGCGACTGTTCCCATACGCATTTTTACCTGATATTTGGAAACCACTGTGGCGGAGTAGCCAGCAGGATACCCCTGCTGACCATGACTACTGATAATTATTTATATGAATGTGTTTCTGTGTGTCTTTGTGTGTGCAGGAGGATGGGAGCTCATCCTCGGGGCTGCTAGACATCTACTGGGGTCTCGCCGGTAATCAGACTTCAGATGTCGATGACAATGAAGATTCCGTCTCAACGGTTTTATGTATATACACACACTGACACACAGATGCCTTCTGCTGAATAAACAGATGTGGGCCAGCAGTATTAACAGGGACCTCTCACACACAATAACAGAAAGTCAGCCTCTGAAAGCCCCACCTGTATTATTTAGTTGTGAAACTGAAACTCCTTTGTAGACTCCACCTGAGTAGTACATGATGTTGCTTTACTATTATTTGATTTTTGGGAATAAATTTTTGGAATAGAAGTACTTAAGGTAGAGAAGACTTTGCTGGTCTCCATTGGGAAATTTACAGCAAAAGAAACAGTCTTGAGGAGGTAGATGAGATCTGAAAATAAAAATAAAAACAAATAAGACATTAAGGAATGACATTGAAAGCCTACACAGTATCTTTCTACAGTGGCACTGGTAAATACTGCAAATGTCCAAAAACATTCACTGCTTCTCACTTCAAAAGTGAGGTTTGATATTTTCTTATATTATTATTATATTATTTCTTATATTATATATTTGGGTTTTGGATTCTTAGTCCCATAAAACAAGCAATTTCAAAATATTACTGTTGGGTTTCAAACTGTGACTACTCCACCTCACATTAAAATGATTTAAAGTCATGGAAAAAACTAGTAGTGAGTTAGATTTATCAAATGTTATTTTTGTCATTCCTATAATACAATTTTAAGTATTGTATACTTTTATTGTACTTTTATTGTATGGTTAAATTTTAGGAATTCATGTCAACAGACAGTAGACATACTTTTCTTCTGTCTTTCCACAGAAATGATAGATCTGCTGTGGCATCAGCGAGGTCAAACAATAATTTGCTGGGCAGAGAGAAACTGGACCAGCCTGGTGAGTAACAACCGTTGCAGTCATTTGTCACACACACACACTCGCACACACCTGCTGGATTATAATGTAGATTATACACACACACTGAGGCAGATTAGGCGCCACAGGTGCTTCTGTTCTTCCAGTGGAAAGGTTGAGCTCACGTGTTGAGCACAGATTATCACGAGATGCCAAATAGATCAGATCACCAACCCTATAAATAACCAGTGTTAGACCAGTCATGGGTCTGTTTAGCCTTACAACAGTTTGTCAGCTGTAAACATCTCACTGGGTTCTTCTTGTCCACAGAGAGCATTTATTCTCTAGCCTTAGATCATTGTTCTGGGTTTCACTATAAAGAGATTTTGTCGCGTGATAATCTTAATGCTGCCTAAAGGATTTAAAATTCTGGTGGAAACACTGAACCTACACAGCTCAGCTGAAGTAGTTTACATACTTTGTTGTTATTTATTATTACATTAACTTACAGTCCATATCTTTATTTGAGAGTAAAAGAGCATAATTAGGTTCGTGGTCTCTGGTTAAAATGTTTAAAAAATAAAATAATAACCATTATTTAATGTGAAGTGATGTTGGTGATGATCTTGTGTGAATGAATACCATGGAATGGGATAAAAGTAATAACTTGTTATACTTACATAATGTCCGAATATATTTTGTTGGAACACATTTATATATCACAGACAAATGATTCCTGAAAAAGTATTTTAACATTGAATATGCCTACTGGCCATAAAATTAGTCTCAACACATTTTAGAGATCAAATTATTTTATTCTATTTAATTATATTATTTTAACTTTGGCTTCTTTGTTAAAGTATTTCCAATAAGTATTTCAGTAACCAAATATATCAGGTTTTATGCATTAGCTCAAAAAGAAACCAATGAACTAACTGATACAGAAAGGGTGGTTTGACTAATTAATTCAATTCAGTTTCATTTCATTTTCATTTATTTATTCATTTTCATTTATTATACAGATTCAGGCCAGACAATGAAAGCTAACGAAATAAAACCTTCTAGGGAATACCTAGCAGGAAAAATTATCTGCAAATGTCTGAAAAAAGAGCGCAAAAGCATCGATACATGTCCAAATTGGGGTGTGTTTTGTTCATGTGCATCCCTGAGGTGGTGACATGGGTGGTCAGGAAGAGAGGATTCTCCTCAGCTGCACAGGGACCAGGAGTGATGTAAGCACTTCCTTCATGCCTTGAGTTCAGGAGGTCAAAGACGCACACTGCCAGAGACCTGCAGCGCCTGCGCACACTGGGTTCTCAATCAGACACTTCTACAACCACAGGTACAATAAACAGAACACACATAAGAGCACACACATTAATGTATCCCGTTGTTGACACATCTCCAGGTGCAGAGGGGGCAGTGGTTTCCTGTGCGGGTGTGCCTGCACTTCAATGCTTAGCTTTCACAATAGCCTGCTGTGGGCTGATTTCATTAATGTACCACAGAATAGAAGGTTACACTAAGGATTCCTTCATCGGTTTCTACTAGATGCCATGTGTGTGTTGTTATTGGACAGATTCAGCTCAAGACTGAGGATTTCCTCTCTGTTTTAGATTCCTGGTTCAAAATGAAGATTGGTCCAATTCCAGGAATCCCTGCTAAAACCAAGGAGTCACAAGTGTTGATGATGATGACATTTCTAGTACTGTGTCCTCTCAGTTATAGATTTCTACATGTTTGTTTCTCTTGCCATCAGACATCTGTATATTTACTCAGCCTCACAGATTGGTCACTAACGATGCGGTAAACAGCTCCATGACAACTGGACAAGTCCTCAACCTGCTGCTACACAAGTTTAGGGTAAGTGAGATTACTGATGTTTCAGTAAAACTTAAAACTAGAAATAATCTGTATGTGTCTTTTAAGGTGGAGAATCATTCTGAAGAGTTTGTTCTTTATATGGTGCTGTAGTCATGGTGGTGAAGTCATATATATATATATATATATATATAATTTGCGTGTATGTGAGGTGTGTGTGTGTTTGTAGTTAATTTCTTTCTTCATGTGTAACCTTGCAGAAGGACCACGCCTGAGGGGATGGTGAATACCACTGGTGGCACAAGTGTGTATATGGACCCTGTGAGAAAATCTCTGAATCTTTATCATGGAGGCTGACCTGGAAGAGGTCACGTATGATGTGATCTGGACCTCCTCTCCTACTGTCTCTGTTCTCTCCTCCTGTTCACTGTTAAGTAACCCTTTTTCTTTTTCATGTAGTCATCAGCGTAGACACACAGGATACAATGGACCCAGTGATAGACAGTTGGGTTAAATTGTACGCTGAGGAAAGATATCCTGTTTTGGGACTGATGTAACAATAGGCTAAGATGACAAACCTTGTGTTGTGACCCGGTTTAGGTAATCTCATCCCGAAACCTGATTGTTGCTGGAGATTTTTCTGGATTGTCCTAGAAAAATTAATACATCATCCTCATAAGCGGGGATATGCGTTGATCACTTCAGGTGTTGAATCTTTTCTCCCCAGGTCGCCCAATTACATCAAGTTTGAGATCCCTGTTTTAGACAGCTTTGTGGAGAAACTTAAAGAGAGGAAGAGGAGCGAGATAGAAACAAACTTACCAAAAAGTAAGTGAGGGTCTCTGCACACCAAACAGTTGCAAAATTAGTGTCAGTCTAGACAGAGCTTTCTTTAACAGTCAATCTATTTCATTATGTGTGAGCCAATATCTATGTCTCCAGCCTGCATAACAGGTAAAACAAGAGCTGGTCTTCAGTGAGGACAGTGTAGTCAAAGTGTTACTGTCTACAAGATTGTGTAATCATTTAACTCATATGACTGAGATTTCAGCTCTGTAACCCTGACATTGCCTTTGTGTGTGAGTATGTCCATGTCATGGTGGCCACATTCAATTCTTGACATGTGGGCTCAAACATATAGTTCATTTTTTACACAGAGACATATTTTACTCTGCCACGCACATATTCATTCCAACCCAGAATTTAAAGGCTAAGCCTGGTGATTTTTATACTCGTTCATGTTGTCAAGAGATGTCACTTTGAATTGATCTAGCTTCCAGGCATGCTACTTTACCCTCCACTGTCAACTGTCAGAAATCATCAACTAGATGTTTTTGCTTTCGTTGGCATGTTCTTGTCTCTAAACATGGGAGCTATGATTAATTTTGAGTCAATCCCACTTTGCCTTCCTGCTGCTATAAATACTAGCTGAAAAACTACAGCACAAGAAACTGCTACAGAGATAACTAAAATTAAACACAATGCTGGTTTGGTCTTTCAGTCGGATTTGATGGCAATAAGAAGGAACAAACAGCAGCCTCTTTTCAGTAATAGTTGTTTAATCACATTTTTATCCACTCAGTTTATCTATTATTTTGTGTATGAATGTAAATAAATGTATTGGAATGTGTGTGTTTTATTGTGGTGCTTTCGTACCATCGGTGATTAAGTGTATCAGAGTCTTTAATCAAGTTTTGGTTTCTCACCTCTGGGTACAGTGCTCTGAGGTCTATGATTCTACATCAGCTTGAAGGCAGAAACTCACACCAGTGACAGAGTATAGAGTATGCTCTGATGTGACCGGTGTGTGTGTGTGTGTGTGTGTGTGTGTGTGTGTGTGTGTGTGTGTGTGTGTGTGTGTGTGTGTGTGTGTGTGTGTGTGTGTGTGTGTGTGTGTGTGTGTGTGTGTGTGTGTGCATGCATGCGATATGGGGTCTGGTTTAGTCAGTGTAGACCTTTTGGTGGCCTCTCATTCTCTCATTTTTAGCGTTGGCCTTAACAGTACACTCAGAAAAATAAAGGTGCTAACTGGAACACACAAAGAACCTTTTAGCAAGTGGTTCTTTACCATTTTTTGATGGTTCTTTGAGGCAGCCCTGGGGTTTTTTGCTAAAGGTTCTTTACAGAACCTCCAGAGGTGCCTCAAAGAATTTGCTCTCTGCTGCTGTGACTTTTCTGATCGAGCAGTTTCAACATTATCCACACCTCCATCCACCATCTCCACTCTTACATCTCTCTTTACCAATTTATTATTTGTCTCCTGGGTTAGCAGTTGACAAAGCAATGCATAACGTCAAATGATATCTCTCACTCTGTGTGTGTGTGTGTGTGTGTGTGTGTGTGTGTGTGTGTGTGTGTGTGTGTGTGTGTGTATGTGGGAGAGAGAGAGTCGGGAAGGAGTGGGTGCAACACTAATGATTGTTGATTTATTATGGGAGCATTTCCAGATATTGTAGTGAATGTAGAGGTAAAGGCAAAAGGGTAAAAGTAAAGGCTGCAATAGAACCATATCATACACCAATGTGCTTCTACTGTTAGAATTACAGATCTCAACAACAGGTATGATCTGTTTTGTTAATGTTTTTACTGTTAAGTGCATCACTGTTTTGATAATACTGCTATTAATGTATTCACATTTTGTATGTTACTTCAAATATGGATATTTATACAAGCTGTTTTTGTTAATGTTTTCTCTGACTTGGACCTTTTTATGTAATAAATCAGTTTTACTGTGGCCTTTATGAATGCTGCTGGAGCTCTCCTCACACCAAACATAATACCCAGCTCAGACTTCCCACAAAACAGACATCGTTATTATTTCCTGTACTTCCACAGTGACTGGAGCGCAGATTAGCATTGTTCTTGTGAGTGACCCTCTGTGCCAGCTAGTTCCCATGAGCTTTGTGTGTGTGTGTGTGTGTGTGTGTGTGTGTGTGTGTGTGTGTGTGTGTGTGTGTGAGCGTGTGAGAATTTATCAACATTACACAATGGGGGTATCCTGAGAGAGGAGGGCTGTTCCTTTTTCCCACAGTTTCACAAACAGCAAGACTGTAGTAATATTCTGTGGATCAACCTTGACCTTAAATACTGACCTACAGTCAGTCAACCTTTTTTGTCTTTTCATTGATCAGATAATAATAATAATAATAATAATAATACCCCCACCACCCATACACATGTACACGTACACTACAGTATACAGTATACAGTTATAGACAGGATTAGAAATATTTTAATGGGGGGACCTCGTCCATGAAAACGGCTGGTTGGGAGCATCCGGCGTGCTCCCCCCTCTGAGCAGTCCTATCAGCTGTCTCCAGTATTCGTACCGTCTCCTCGTCCGATGGCGGACTGCTCACTGAGCAGTGACAACATAAAAGTGGCATATAACCTACAAGGAAAACATGAGCTAAAGTCCATAGGTACTTGGCAAAAACACGGAGGGAGTGACAATGGCTGCAAGTACGGACCCACAGGTAGTTATAATAGGATGCGGGATATCAGGTATATCAGCGGCACACCGGCTCATTAAAGCTGGATTTCAGCGTGTCCGGATACTTGAGGCGACTGCAAGGAGCGGGGGAAGAATAAAAACAGGAAGACTGGGTGAGCTACTTAATGTGCATTGTAAAATTCCAGTCGGTTTAATCTAAACTATATTGTCTCACCAGCCCTCACTGGTATTAAGCCAGATCAATCACTGCCACCCTCAGATCCTTCAGGAAGAGAACAAATCACCACACTAATGTTTTGATAACTGTAGTTCAGTTTCACGTGTTGCTAAAGGAGTAATATTACACAGAGACCTACTTTTTACTCTACAGGTAATAACATCACAGAGATAGGTGCAAGTTATATCCATGGCCCATCTGAGGAGAACCCACTGTTTTGTTTGGCCCGTGACTATGGCCTTTTGGACCCACAGGCCATCACCCCAGAGAACCAGGCCATGGATGTTGATGAGTATCCTCCCTGGGTACCCAACTGGTTCAGCAGTTCAGGTCACCTGATGCAGAAATACAACATGTCACCAGTTAGTTTTAACACATCATACTTCCCAATTCATTACTGCCATCTGGCTATGTGTGGATTAGCATCCTACATAATGTGTTCAGAGGTGTGGCTATTTATTCCTTTGTGCATGTGCAAAAAAAAAAAAAATTAGTATTTTATGTTGTGTGGGTGATGTGCGGGTCAGGGCTGAATGCTGAACACGTGAATCCTGCTCTGGAGCTGTTCCATATGAAGCTGAAGTGGCTGAGAACTTCACAATTTAAGAATCAGAAAAACACAGTGGGCCAGTGTAGGGCATTTCAGCATACGATCAGAGGTACACTGACTTTCCAGTGATCAAACTTTTTCCTGTTGCTAGATTTGATAAGTTCATGATGATAAGATGAAGCCTGCTTAAAACAAAGCTTGCTTGACTGTCTGCATGTGTGATCTATGTGGGTGTTGGGTACATCATTTTGAGGCCGCGACAGCGAGCAGCAGAGAGGTGGAAGATAAGGATAAAACCACCAGAGAGGAAGCTGCTGCAGTGTGCGATCAGCACCATGTTGAAGGTGGAATATGCTGTGCCAATCGACTCACACCATGAATGAGATAGACCTGGCAGGATTTTGTATGTACAAGGTCTAAGCTGGACTGGACTGCACATTCCCAAGGTGTGTGCTCCAATGTCATAAGCCTTATTCTCACACCAAATAAAAGGTATAAACATACATACAGACAGAGTCTTAATGAAATGGACTAAGTCATCGGAGGAGCTAAGCATGTGCTTCCATTAACTTTTATTTATATGCTTTTTGTTGCAGTGGCTTTGAGGTCTGGTGAGAACCTGATGTCAGAGCTCCCCAGTGGCTCAGTGACCTACAATCGACCTGTCACGCTGTGTCCCACTGGAACAACACAGGGGAGGCCCGGAGTAAACATGGTGGCCCGGTTGAGTGTGATGATGGGGAGAGGATCACTGCTGATCATGTTATTATCACGGAAGGTACCTCTAGGTAGACTGCTGCTTACATACTGTACTGATGATTGTAAATGAGACGTTGTGACTTCTGTCAAAGTTGAAAAGTTAATTAGTTGAGGGGCTTTGCTATTTTGGCTATATAATAGGGTTGATCAGACACTGTAAAAATAAACAACATTTCCTACAGTGGCCCAATAGAACTAGATATAAAAGAAGAAGTTACTTCAGTGTAAATTATATATTTGGAAAGTTATATATTATCATTGTCAGCCACCCCTATTATATAGTATGCATCAATTTTCCTTTTTTTAAATTTATATTTTGGTCAGGATACCTTAAGAAGCACCATTCAACCCTGTTCTGTCCTCCTCTCCCGGCTCACAAGCTGCACTCCATCCAGAGACTAGGATTTGGAACGTGCAACAAAATATATGTGGAGTTTGAGTCGCCGTGGTGGGATGCCGACTGTGAGGTCATCTACCTGCTTTGGAAAGATGAGGTCTGTAGTTTAGCCATGAACCATAGGATAGATTTTCAAGCACACACACTACTACATCAACTGAATACCTCTCAGTGTTCTCTGATGGTTTGAAACTTGGCAGCCTTAAATATCAGGCCTCAGATTTAATGGATTTCCTCAGTGGCACAATAAGAAGTTTTGATTGCTCTCAAAATAAACTGCCTCTATGGTCCCAATAACTTTAACTTTACACTGTCGGACTGCGCTAACCTGCTGGGAAAAGGCTTGCTATTTATGAACCATTTTACATTATGGATGGGCATTTACACATCATGCTATTTAAAATCAGAGAGATCTCGCTAACCTAATAATCCATTTTGATAAGTAGTGAATCACTGGTTGAAGTGACTAAAAATATAAAAACCCATGCATCTCATTTACACCCTTTTTGTCCTCAGGAGGATTTTTCAGACCAGGTGTCAGATACAAGCAAATCCTGGATGAAGAAGATGCCAGGGTTCACTGTGCTCAAACCTATTGAAAGGTCAGTAACATATTAAACACCTGATTATTCCCTCTATAGAGTTTCCATGGACGTTCATAGATTCAGAGAGCAATGCAGCCACGTGACTTGATTTCTAATTTGGGTTAAACTCTCAGGTACAGCCATGTTCTTTGTGGCTGGATCGCTGGGCACGAGTCAGAGTATATGGAGACACTTACCGAGCAGGAAGTCAGACGTTCCATCACGGAGCTTGTCCGTACATTCACAGGTGTGTCTCATTATATATACATATTTATGCAGATGCTACATAAATGACCCTGTACACACAATAACCACTTTTGATTTGGGAAACAATGTGGCCATTGCTGTGGTTCCACCTGCTGGCTAAACTGTACATTGGCCATACAGCTGTCTCTCTTTTCACCTAACTACTGATGTGTTGAGAGTATTACAGCCTTGAGGGACAAAGATGTATCACTTACTTTCACAGTTATAATATTGCTTGATCTTGATCTCAGTTCGGGTGAAATGCCATTCTGCTACTTCGTTATCCAGAACATGTAGGGACAGATTTTCCTTTTTTAGTAGATGTTGTAAATGCTGCTCAAGCCAACAGCAAGTGATGTACTACATTCAAGATTCAAGGTGCAAAGACGTATTGACATATGCATAGAGAACAGGTTTCAATGAATAATGAAATTCTTCTTCTATTTAGGAGACCCTACCATCACACCAAAGAGAATCCTGCGCTCCCAGTGGTTTCATGACCCCTGGACATGTGGATCTTACAGTCATCCAGCAATAGGATGTTCGGCACAGGACCTAGAAAACATGATGGAGCCCCTGCCTACAAAGGGATCAGAGTCTCCGGTAAACAGAGTGCACAAAACACACACAAGTGCATCAAAAGTACCCATACACCACCTGACAAAATATAACCTTGACTGAAATGTACCTTAGCTGCTTGGGTGTGTCTCAGACCCTGCAGGTGCTGTTTGCTGGAGAGGCTACTCATCCCTGCTACTACTCCACCGTCCATGGAGCTGTTGTCAGTGGGTGGAGAGAAGCTGATCGCCTCATCTCTCACTACTCCTCCATCAGTCCATGTAGACAACCAGATCTAACACTGTAAAAGCTGAACACACTAGATGCATGAAAACTAAACTAAAGAGTGGTACTGGCCTTTTTAACAATAAGATTCATGCTTTTTTCCTTTGAGCAGTGAGTCCAGACTCCTCATCCAATGGATTGGCAAGGGGAGCCCCACCAGTTTCACACATTGATGACTCTTTACGGAGCTTAAGGGAAACTGCAGTATTCTGTATATGAAAAAAGTTACGTAAGGCCTTTGGTGGCTCCAGAGGGAAATATCCAAAATGTGATTAATTTTCGATCAAATCTCCAGACAAAGAAGTAAAATCAGTGAAATATAAGAGATAATATCTCTGGTTTGGCTGCATTAATTTAGATCCTTTTTTCCATCCTAAGTCTGACAGTGTTAATGGAGCATAATGCTGACACAGTGGAGTACTGTGTAATTCTATCATGTAATAGCCTAAACTAGTTTTCCATTGGTGGAACAATCATGTTGTGAGGGAACAAGAGTAAAACAATGGGACAATGGAACTATGGGATTTGTATATTTTAATAAATAAAAATGAGGGAATGAACTTATTTATTTAATTATAGTTATAAGATTTAATAGTGATTTCTATCTTATCTTTGTTTTTACAGAGGCAAAAGTAAAGGTTCAAAGCCGGAAAACAAGTGTGTTTTTTCAAGTAAGGCCACCAGAGGACTTGTGATATTAATCATTCACCACCAGCCTCATAAAAATTTATTTTATTTTGAAACTCTTAACCGGAAGACATTTTCGGTCGTCGTCTTTTTAAACCAGAAGAGGAAGACAGGTCAATACGAATGTGACAGGAAGTGTGTATTAATGTGGAGCTGACGGTGACAATGAGTCCAAACACTAAGATAGTTATAATAGGATGTGGGATATCAGGTATATCAGCGGCACAGAGGCTTGTTAACGCCGGATTTCATCATGTCCGGATACTTGAAGCGACTGAAAGAAGCGGAGGAAGGATAAAAACAGGGAGATTTGGTGAGTATGGAAAGCCCAAGAAAACAAAAGTGCGAGCGAACACAGTCATAAGCATTAAATTGTCATCGTGTTATCACAGTGAAAATGTTTATTCGCGTGAATTCATTTTTGACAAACAAAAAAGTTATTGATTAACCAGCCCTAACCTGACGACATCAGTCCATAGCAACTATCAAATCCATAGCACCAGCAACTACATCCATAGGACTGGTAATGCAACTCACTTTTATCATCGATTAATCTGTTGATTATTGTGTCGATTAATTGATTAGTCGAGTGGCCAATAAAATGTGAAAAAAGTGGTGGTGCCTTCAAATGTCTTGCTTTGTCTGATAAACAGTCCAAAACCTGAACATACTGAGTTTACCGTCATAGAGAACCAGTAAAACCAAAAAATATGCACCTGAGAAGCTAAAACCAGACTCTTGACATATGTTGTTAAAAAATCAAAACTGTTATGTATGTCTTAACAAGTAAAAGATATTTAAAATGAAAATCATGGCTTTTTAAATAAGAATTGTGCAATTATAAGTCATAATAAGAAGATATTGACTGTGCCATCTCATATTTTTCTACTAAGCATCTCATGATTTTTAATTAAAAGTGGAAATGGTGTCTTTTTTTCTCTTTAAATTAGTCAAGTATTGTCTCATTGTGCTCTGCTAATGTTTTCCTGCATCCTCACAATATTTTTCACTTGTAGGTAATAGTATTGTTGAGATAGGGGCTAACTGGATCCATGGACCATGTGAGGAGAACCCAGTGTTTTGTCTGGCCCGTCGCTACGGGCTCCTGGATCCAGAGGCCCTCACCCCAGAGAACCAGGCTATGGACGTCGGAGGGCATCCCCCCTGGGTTCCCAACGTCTTCAGCAGTTCAGGTCACCCAGTGTTTTTAAAAAAAAATCATAGTCAATCTTAAAACTAACATCTCAGACTGATCAAAATCATCTTAATGATATGAAAGTGTAGCACAGAGTTGAATCTTTCTGACACATTATTCGCAAAGGTGGGATTTGTTTCATTCACCTGCAGTTGTAGAAAATTACAGATTACGTACTGAAGAGACATGGTGACATGATGCAAAAATTTTTGTTCATATTATTTTATACCATAATTTGGTCTTGCCCTGTTCTGCTAAGCCCCTATTCCTCTTTGTTGGTACACATGGAGTAGATGATTATATCTTTAAAGTAAATCAGTGATATTTGTTGGCTTTTCAGGCAAAATTAAGTACTGTACTTTTGTTGTACTCTGATTAATTGTCTATCTGTCTGACAAGTAGATGTTATTTGCAACATGGCGGCTGCAGATCAGGCTGCAGTGATGTATCATGCTGAACTACAGCTGATAGGCATGTTATTGTGTCCTCCCCCTGTAGGCAGAGTGCTTTATTGAGTTCATAGAAGACTTTACACCAGTTTTACAGCAGTCTGCAACACAAGTCACAGAGTGTGGTAGTTAAATATTGAAGGTTCTTCCTGAACTTGAGCCTGTAAGGGATATTTTAGGTCTGTACTTTGTAGTATCCACAGGCACCAGTGTGTATGATCTTTTACTGAAACTGGAATGACAAGGTACAAATATAAACAGTGTGAAACCAGCATTTGAGCTGTATAGTCCCACCTACAATGAATTGCAGCTATGCTTGCAGGCGTTTGTGTCACTGTATTTAATGCTACGTGTAGCCATTGTCTGGTTATTGTTTACCTACTGAACTGTGTGAGAGAAGTAAACCCAATCATATTTTTATAATCCACGTTCTGTGGGTTATGTGATGTGTGCAGGTCAGAAGCTGAATGCTGAGGACCTCTATCCTGCCCTGGAGATGTTTTCTGAGCTGCTGTATGAAAGTTCAGAGTTTCAGAGTCAAGGAGGAGAGCCCTGGGCTAGTGTGGGAGATTTCATACGGGCAGAGGTACATTTCTGTCAGTGACTAAAAAGTTACACTAGGAATGTGCCAGCCAGGATCGGCAGGAATTTCTCACATGTCCCAGAGAATAAACTGCATCTTGCCAGAATAAATAGTTTGTTTTGTTGCCGGGTGCAGGTGCCACAGCGAGCAGCAGAGAAGTGGAAAGACACTGATGCTAAGGTCAGATCTCTGCAACTGTGTGTGATCAGCAGCATGTTGAAGGTGGAGTGCTGTGTTAATGGGACTCACAGCATGGATGAGGTGGGTCTGGGGGCCTATGGCCTTTATAAGACTCTGCCTGGACTGGACTGTACATTCCCAGGGTTTGTACTCCAACATTGCAGACATTTAGTGCAGCAACGAACAATTATTCTAACAATCAATATCATTAAATTATTATTTTCTACATTTACATCTATATATATATCTACAGATTTACCAAAATATTATTTTCTTTCTCATGCAGTGGTTATGAAGGTCTAATCAAAAACCTGATGTCAGAGCTCCCCAGCAGTGTAGTGACCTACAATCGGCCTGTGCGCTGTGTCCACTGGAACAACTCGGAGAAGAGAGAAAACCCTGTGACGGTTGAGTGTGATGACGGGGAGAGGATCGATGCTGATCATGTTATTGTCACAGTACCTCTAGGTAGAATCATGTGCATACATACACAAATATTATAATTCAGTCCTAGATTTTGTGAAGAGCACTTTTGTACTTGAAGTTTCTGCACACCCACACAGATGTTTTCACTTTTTCTGGCTAATTAGATTTGCACTCAGGTTGGGTTGGGTGAGGCACCAAACTTTATTACCCAACAAGAATTGTAAAGGTGTAACACACCTACATAGCTTGTAAATGTCCTTGCAAGAAATACTTGTAAACATTTTATTTACCATTTATAAGCATTTTAATTACTGCCGTTATGTTTGATTCTTTAGCAACACAAATTCAAGCTGTTCAGTATTCAGTGTAGCCTAACTTGTTGTGGTTTGTTGTGTTTTGTCAGGATACCTGAAGAAACACCATTCAACTCTGTTCCATCCTCCTCTCCCTCTACACAAGCTGCACTCTGTCCAGAGACTGGGTTTTGGAACAAACAATAAAATATATGTGGAGTTTGATTCACCGTGGTGGGATGCTGACTGCGAAGTCATCTACTTTGTGTGGGAAGATGAGGTGAGATGTTTAGTCAGGTGTACATTCACTGTACACACACTGGGCTCATTGACATGTCAAATAAAAATACTTTCTGCTGCAACTGTGTTTAAATGTTTTTGATTTAGCAAGATTATATTTGAAATGTTCAGTGTTTATGTTGGTAGTTTGAAAAAAATCTGACACATATGAAACCACTGTCTGTTTTATCTGTTCTATTTGTCATGACTCAGGAAGACATGGTGGACCAGGTGCCAGATATACAGAGATCCTGGATAAAGAAGCTGTTTGGCTTCACTGTGCTCAAACCCACTGAAAGGTCAACAACCACATTAGACACACAAAGCTAGGTTTACCTAGCTTGTCTGTGTTGTACTTACTGCATAATAAAAAGCTAATTAATTGATATTCAATTATTAATAATGCAGTTTTGTTTGTGGTTTAACTTGCAGGTATGGCCATGTTCTGTGTGGCTGGATTGCTGGGCATGAGTCAGAGTATATGGAGACGCTGTCTGAACAGGAGGTCACGCATGCCGTCACACAGCTTATTCGCAGGTTTACAGGTGAGTCTAAATAATTCACAGTACTCCTCCACTGAGAGTACTGGTCATTTTGAAATGATCTGTTAGCACCTGTAGACCAACTATGTGTGTTTAGGGAACCCTATCGTCACCCCGAGGAGAGTTTTACGCTCTCAGTGGTTTCATGACCCCTGGACCCGCGGATCCTACAGTTACCCTGGAAAAGGCTGTTCAGTACAGGACCTGGAGAACATGATGGAGCCCCTGCCTATGAAGGCATCACAGTCACAAGTACTTAATCTTCATACTCAAACAAAAACGTGTACACACCAGCTCACACATAATTAGCCGTTGTTTAAGAATCTTCCTTCTAAATACATAATGTCTTTCAGCCCCTGCAGGTGCTGTTTGCTGGAGAGGCTACTCATCCCTACTACTACTCCACTGTTCATGGAGCTGTCCTCAGTGGGTGGAGAGAAGCTGATCGGCTCATCTCTCACTACTCCTCCGTTCATCCATCTGAGCCGCCCAAGTCAAAGCTTTAACAGAGCAGCGCAGCTCTGACAAAAAGACATGTATGAGATTCATATCTAAAATCTACAACTGCTTTAAACAATGATCTCAGAGTTGATCTGAACAGTTCTGTTGCAGCCGCTGTTGATTTAAATCAGTCACTTAAAAAATTTGAAGGTTCCCAGACAGCAAGGTGCAGTACTGCTGACCATATGCTGTGGATTTCACTGCACACATTTAAACTTATGTAACGTAAATGGACTAGTACTGTCAGCTCAGACAGGCAGTCCACACAAGTGATCAATACAGTAATTACATTTCATTAAATGCATTAAGGATATAGCTTTATATATTTACTGAAGAAAAGCCTCTTTCTTGTAAACAAATCGGTTTACTGATTGTATGTAATTATCAGATTTTCTTAATAAAGTATTTTAACTACTACTACTGACTAAATGAATTTTCATATTCATGTGCAAAATATGAAATTCTATTTATTTATATATTATATATATTACTTATTTAAAAGTTATACTTTTTTTATTGTTTGTAACTCACGGTATGTTGCTTTACCTTTTGCACATACTTGTACTGATATGGTGAAACACATGGTCATAGGAAAGTGCTGGACTGGAGAACATTAAGGAATTATTGTTAGATAAATTGTTAAAGTGCAAACTTTAGCTGTCAAGTGAGAAACTCAGCAACACAAACTTTCCAAAAATTACATTTAATGAGAAGAAGGAAGCAAGAGTAAAACCTACCATGACATGTTAAAAACATTTTCTAAGTGTGTATAGGCACTGTATGCTTTCAGCCAAGAGCAGGGCACAGATGAGAGGGGACACAGCAGACCATATAAAATCCATCTGGGTAATGTGATCAAACATTGAGGAGTCAGTATAGCATGTGATACAAGTCATAATAAAAGTATTATGGAGGGAGATAAACGCTGAAGGGAAATTCAGAGTATGGATAAGAAGAAATGCCTCTGAACGTTGTACATAACCTTGCGCCAGGGAAGCCAGGGTAATTCATTTTTCATCCTGAGGAGGGCAGAAATGCGAAGGGAAAATACACACAAGAAGAAGAAGTCTTCAAGCGGAACGAAGGTTCTTGACAGCAGGTTCAAGTCGGCATGTAAACAGTGTAGCACATCAGCATGACCAGTGTAGCTAGCAGGTCAAAATAAGTCTTTCACAGATGAAAACCTTGCATCGTCACATTTAGTTTAATAGCAGCCATGAGACTGTACCGGGCGCTCCGTAACGTCGACAAGTTTAGAACCGTTTTCGACTTCGGTGGACGGGATGTGGCTCACTGGTTCCCCGGACACATGGCTAAAGGTGACAGCTTTGCTTTAAGTTATCTCCACAGTATGTCAGATATATGTAAGTGAGAGTTCTGAATGTTAATAGTTTCACCTCAATGTTTGCAGGGCTGAAACAGATGAGAGCCAACCTCAAGAATGTGGACTGCATCATAGAAATCCACGATGCCAGAATATCCTTTTTATTTGTGTTTTTAATCCATTAACGTTAGAGTATAACAGAGCAAATCTTATGGCATCTTATTTTTAATTACATATTTTTCTTTGTGTCAATCAGTTATCGATCAAATATTTCCTACTGGTGCTTAAATGTAGGTAAATTTGAAGAAAACAACACTATTGTGTGGAGAACAGTCGAACGACAATTTCACATTTTAGAGGAAAGGAGACATAAATTATACTTTTCTTATTATTTCTGTAAGTACTGGGTATTTACTGGGTACAGTACTGGAAAACAGAAGTTTGGGGAAAACTATGTTTCCTGTATAATGTAGCATACATATTATAGTATCCCTCGTTGACAAACTTCATTGAGGTGTGTAGGAGATAATACAGTGTAACTGAGGGGAGTTTTTAACTCTTCACTCCAGCAATTTATTTTTATGTCTTCAACTTTATGATTTGAAATAAGGACAAGAGAAACTGGTGCACTGGAGTAAAAACCAAACATACCTTTCTCAAGTGCACAGCTTTGGAGTTAGAGAGTGAGACAGTGAATCAAGATTATTTCTAGTCCAGTACAAGGCTTGATTACTAATGGGGCAATGCAGGCAACTCCAAAACTCTAGTTTTGAATCTTTTATGAATTACCACCCTGCAAATTTGTGGACAGATAGTATTGTTGTATATAAAAAGCATACGCATTGCACAGAGTCTAGGAGGAACTTGTGAGCTTTAGCAGGTCAATTCAGCAATGTCGCTGCTGTGAACTCTTTGATTTGTCTTTAACATTGAGGACATCCCCCTCTCTGGGAGAAACCCTGTGTTTCAGGAGAGTCTAGATGTCAGACCACATTTGCTAATTCTCAACAAGATGGACCTTGCTGATCTGTCCGGCAAGCAGGTAAAATGCTGTGCTGCTGTTTTACCAGCATCACATGTCAGTCACATTTTAAAATTAGTAACATAAAATGATACCTTCACATTTACCCTCACAGACAATCTTGAAGAAGCTGGAAAAAGATGGGGTGAGGAATGTCCTCTTCACCGACTGTTTGAAGCAGAGACACGAAAACATCAAAAAGGTAAAGGTCATCTTCACTAGATACTAAACATTTGACTGTTTGTTCTCAGCTGATTTAAAATACATTTCTGAGCATCAGTGTGGAAGTTATCCCTGTTTTTTTCTGTCTCTCTGTAGTTGGTACCAATGGTGATGGAAATTATTGAGAGCAGACCACGTTTTAACAGAGATGAGGTATGCTTACTCCAGGCAATTTAATGATAACATTTAGTTAATTTCAACTAGAAAATCAAATCTATTTGAACTTTCCACAGTTTAATCCACCAAAAAATTCAGTTTCGGCCAGAAATATGGAAGCAAGATGCTGTTTCTTTGTGACTCTAAAGCTTTTCCTTTGTCTCAGTGCGGCTGAATCCACATAGAATCATTTATTTCCTTTTCTTCTGTTTATTATCTGTTTCTCACTATTCCATTTTTGAAGGGAATAGAGGGTAAATGCCAATATATTGTCTGCTCTGTGACTTTGTCATTTAAAACTTTCAGAGTACAAATTATTGCCTGATGGTGATTGGAGTGCCCAATGTGGGGAAGTCATCTCTTATTAACTCATTAAGAAGAACTAACTTGAAAAAAGGTATGTGTAGTAAAATAGTTAATAGCCGTTGGACATTGATTAAGTACAATATTGTAATTATACACAAATTTCAGGTCGCGCATCTCAAGTAGGTGGGGAGCCAGGTATAACTAAAGCGGTCCTGACTAAAATCCAGGTGAGTGTAGAGGACATGTCTCTTTGTATGTGTATTTGTGTTCGTGGGTTCATTGTGTATGTGTGCATCTGTATAGTATTTGTAGCCGCTGTCTTTGTCCTCAGGTGTGTGAGCGACCCATAATCTACCTGTTGGACACACCAGGAGTCTTGCCTCCCAAGATTGAGAGTGTTGAAACAGGCATGAAGCTGGCTTTATGTGGTGAGCACACAAAACATTTTTTTTCCCAACATAACAAATACTGTCACTGAGAAAACACCATGTGGAAACATCGATGTACCATATTCAGTCACATTTGTAAAGAGGTTTCTCCAATATGCTCAACAAATGATCATTTGATATTTTTTCTTCCCTCCCCAGGAACTATATTGGACCATTTAGTTGGTGAAGACATTATCGCTGACTACTTACTCTATTCTCTGAACAGGCTGGGGAAGTTCAGGTGTGAATTTTCTCTCTAAATTATGACTGAGTGATCTTGCATATGATCAGTGTATTCCTTCTGCTTCATATTAGTGTGATTGTTTACTGCATGTGTGTCTTTATGTGCAGTTATGTGGAGAAATACAACCTCCAAGAACCCAGTGATGACATCCAGCATGTCCTCAAATGCATCGCTGTGAAACTTGGAAAGACCCAGCGGGTCAAAGCCATTACTGGAGTGGGTAAGAGAGTACTAATACTACTAAGTACAGATACTCCTGCTACTACTCCTGCTAGGGTAAATAATTTAAAGGAATATTTGGGAATTTTGGGAAATACACTTTCTTACTGAGAGTGAGATGAGAAGAACAATAGTACTCTCTGCACAGTGAATGTGTAGATACAGCAAGCATCCAGTTAGCTCATCTTAGCTTAGCATAAAGATTGGAAACAGCTACACTGTGTCTGTCCAGAAGTAACAAGATCCACATAACAGCACCTCTAAAGCTCACTAATTAATTATACTTAAAAAGGAAAAGTTTAAACCTAGTTGTAAGGAACTAATATGACATTTGGTTTTGTCAGTCTCCGTCATAATTACTAGAGAGGAAAAGACATTACTTCAGGACATAGCCAGGCTAGCTGTTTCCCTCTGTTTCCAGTCTTTATGCTAAGCTAAGCTAACAGACCGCTGAGGGTAACTTCATATTTACCATATGAATGTGGTATCATTCTTTTCATTTAACTCTTAGCAAAAAAAGCAAATAAGGATGTTTCTCAAAATGTCAAACTGTTCCTTTAAAGGTGGCTGACACTTTAACCACCTTAACCACTATAATTGTATATTTAATGTAGAAACTAAAATGGCTTTTAAAACTTAGGAATGGAAATTCTATGTCTTAAAGAAAATGTTTGTTCCTCGTCTCCCTCAGGGAACATTACCGTCACTGTCCCAAACTACACAGCAGCAGCTTATGATTTCATAAGAGCCTTCAGGAAAGGAGATCTGGGGCTTGTAATGTTGGACTGAACTGAGTCATTTTAATCAAGATGACCAGAGACTGTCGCTGGATTTTGCCAGTTTGTCCTGGAAGGATTTATATTTAACCACAGGTATCATCAAGGTCTCTGTCCTCATTTTTTTTGACATTTTGGGGGCATGGTGCAGTCTGTTTTGTTTATGGATGACTTAAAAAGTCACCAAAGCACTGTATCCTTTGTAAATAAAAGAATGTAATTTGATTCAGGTATGACGTTTTTACTCAGCTTTGCTTTTATAATACATGAAGCAGATATCTGATATGGTGTAAACAGGATATTTATTAGCATAAAGACAGTGATAACAAACTCTTTATTTTTTATGTACATAAGTGTAGTAGCATATAATAGAGTGCACTTATAGATATGGAACAGTCTGTTGCTCCTGAGTGTCTACTGCGGATAAAAAGCTCTTCTGGGATGATGGACAGACGGTGAAAACCTTCAGAGACATGAAAACAGTGAGAGTAGCAGTCTGTTCTCTAGTGTCCCTCCCAACCATGGCACAGTTTATACACAGGTCTGAGGAATTAATTGGCAACATCGTAGGTGTTATAAAAGGCTATGAATTGCACAGAAATTTGAGATGATTGTGGAAAATGCAATTTAGCTTCCTTACTATTTCCATTTGTCGTCTCTCAGTGCGGAAAATCATCTTTATGGCCACAACAGTGACTGCCGCCATAAATCATTCAGGTCACTGAGCAAGATTTTTAAGTTTTGCAAAAAGAATGGAGTGAAAAAGCTTCGTATTGGTTGAGGTCACAAATTGAGAAATACACTAATTGTCCTTTCTAAAAGTGAAAAGACCAGTTTTAATTTCAGAATAATGCTGGTGCCAACTTCGTGCTTTTGCTTTATGGAATGACTAATCACCTGCCTGCTGCAAGTCCAGGCTTTATACCCAGGTCAGCTAATATATACAAATAATTTACCTCAGTTGCACAGAGCAGTGATGGCGGTCACTCGCTTTTTTATTTTTTGTGTATTTTATGAAAATAAAGATTTTTAAGATAAAGTTGAGTTTGGCAGTACAGTTAAAACTAGCAGCCAGCAGTTTGATCATACTCCAGATTTAGGGAAGGAAACTAATTCTGATTATTCTCAAGTTTGGCCCCAGTTTCTGTCACACAGATTGAAGTAGATTTAACAAATGAGCAGGTGAAATGTCACATTGAATACTATGCTGGTAATGTATATTTGTCTGTTGGTATAGAGGATTATATGTGTAAAAACATACAGTACAGTGATGTATTTGTGATGGTGGTGTTCTTCCACCACTGCATTGCACCTCTAACTGGTCTTCCCAGTGCAGGTTCCAGCCAGTCCTGCACACGATAGTCAGATCCAGGACAAGAAGCTTAGTCCTAAACCGAATCAGGAATTTATCCTTTATAAAAAAAAAATACCCTGAACATCTACAGTATACTGTCCAGTAAGAGTCCATATTTTGGGGAAAATGTTGCAATAATGATAGAAACCAGCTGAGAGAGAGAAGATCCGTTTTGAGTTGAGCCTGACATTTGAGCATCAAAGTAATTGGTCCTGTTGTAGTAATCCAGCTCCTCCTCTGAGCTGTCGGCGTTGCTGCGGCGGTAGGCGGAGGCGTACCATTTATCCGCCGTTAAGGCCACCGCTGCCCCCGCTGCTGCTGCACCTGCCACCCTCACCGGGGAGGTTCGCCCCGCCGCCCTGAAGCGAGAGCGGGTCCCACCGTAGGCGCCTCCGCCCCGATAAGTCCCCGCTGTGGAGCTGCGGGAGGGGGATCCTCGAGAGGAGCCCCGGGACCCTCCACGACCGCCCTTGCACAGCACAGGCTCGCACAGGAAAGCAGAGAGTAGGAGGCAAGTCCAACATGTTGCAACCACCTGGTTCATTCCTGACATCTGTGCAGGAAGAAGACACAATGGAGTAAAGATGCACATTTTAGGCCTACCTGTGGTGGTTACACTGCACCTTTAATCTAGAAATTATTCATGTATCTCCAGTGTAATGAATTTTCATCTGATTTTGGGAACATTTCAGTCAACAGCTGAAGCCAGTGTTTTCTATTCTGTCTAAAATTCTGAATATAAGCCTAAACTGGTGTGACCTACTATGCCCTCAACAGCAACCCATTCATTATAGACTACTACTGTTCAACAAATATGGGATGTCCCTGTAGTGTTCAGTGTTGTTGTGGAATATGGTCTTCATAAATACACATTTCTGCATTGCAAATTTCCCCTCTCCATTAAAGTGGGTCAGTACAAAAAAAAAATGCTCACCAAAGGAAAAACTGCTGCTGGTTTTCAGCCTTCATACACATGAAATAATATTCCGTGCATGGATGATTATGAATAAAAGGCAAAAGATGGCATGTTGTGGTAATAGGCCATCACTGGAAATGTCTTATTGAGGTTTAGCAGGTAACTGGGCCATTAAGCAGAAATGCACAAAATATTTTTATTATTGCATCTGTGATATTTTATCAACAAAAGGTTTTACAAATGCATTGACAGTGCATGATGTTTATCTGACTGTAGTGTCATAAATTAGCCTGTACGCTACTGTATAATAGCCTGAAGGAATCCCACCATTTAAAAAGAAATGCATCGTTCGCACATACACTCACGTCCGTGATAAACCAGTACATCCTAATGGTTGGTGCCTACCTTATTTCCGTGTGTTCTTATCTTTGCTTATATGATGATACTCGAAGAGATGAGAAGGGATTGTCACGGACGGTGTAGGCTCGTTCACGCGGGTGACTGCCAGAACGCGCAGCGCGCTCATCGCAGCCACCTCTGAGGAGTCAGATACTGTGATGCTGACAGACTGGGGCCAGTCTTGTCAAACGCTTTAACCTTATTTTGGGTAAGATATTTTTTTGTATTTTGTTTGTGAACATATACTGACTGATGTATAAACCTTATGTACGGTAATCATGTGAACACATTACCATTTCATATTTTTTCGGTCAGTTGTTCACATGTTCTTTTCACTGTTTATTTTAGTGGCCACCTGAGTGCTGGAGACAAGAGATTCTGCCTCATCACTGATGGACACGCTGACTACTTCCACGTCCAGGCACAGCCTCGCGTGGATGCTGAGTGTTGCAACTTTGTGGTGAGGCTCTATCATACTTTTATTGAAAGAATTTTGTCTGATACAGAATTTTGCTATGATGTCATTCCCAAAGTTTTTTTCAGGGACATTATACTTGTATAAGTGCTGGGAAAGCAAGTTACAAAGTAATATGTTGACATGTAATATGGCGAAAGCTCACATCAGCTCAGGCACTAGATTCAGTCAGATTTTGCAAATGGATGAATGACTTACATTAATGTATCTTTAAAAAATAGTACAACAAAGGAATGAATGTTTTCTCATTCTTTCAAGAACTAAAACTGTGTACAACTATAAATTGGATTCATTTCCATGGTAAGAACTCTTCAGGCTTGGGGCTAAATTACATCAACTGTACTCATGAATATTGCAGAGCTTTGGTTTTTATATCTTCTTTGGAGTTTAACCCAACTCATTGGGTTTATTTCCATGCTAGAAACGTTGCAGGACTCTGCAGTACCCGTCGCAGACACCAGATGGCGGTAACATGTCGCCTTATGAAAAACACCAACAAAGAAGAATGCGCAGGAGGAAGGAGCAACCAGAGATCCTGGAGCAAGTTCATTGACAATAGCCTTTCATCGTCGCTGTCATGGCTTTCCTCTGCAGAAGTGCCGCTTTGCTCCTGAAGCCCTCCAGAGCAGCGCCGGCCGTGCTGTCCGCCGCACGACTCTACAGCTCAGGTGTGTGTCCGAAACACAGTCCGGAGTCAGTTTGTTGTGGCCTGCCCTGCTACAATGTCAAAAAACCCTGCGCCACTGATCTATGTGCGACGCATGTGCAGAGGGCAGACTGCTGACTAACTTCAGTTTGTCCTAACATGTTATTCCTTTCTGTGTTGTCTTATTAGCAGCATAAAACCTTTAAGTGCTGCAATTTAATGGAAGATAATTTCTCAGCGTGTTGTTGACATGAGGACCTGTACTCTGTAAAGGGAGATTCCACCCTAAAATGGAATTTACAGGGGTCATTTCTGTAATACTGCACATTGACCCTTTAACCAGTGTTTACTATGATTTCTCCAACACTATAATTATACAGCACATGTTAAATCAGTGATTTTATTATAGACATGCAGGTCTGAAAAGAACTGTAAACATTAATTTAAAATTTTGGATTTTAAGTTCCATTGATGGAAATGTATAACTCTGAATCCTTGTGCAGTGTGGGCGTGGTTTCGAGCTTGATGCATTAACAAAAAAATCATTCATTCATGTAAAATACAGTTTGCTGTCAAAATCAGGTTTAGTTGCTTAGTGTCAATGTATCATCTTCAGAAAGTGTTGCCTAAACATATCACCTACTTACAGTTCTTGAGATACAAAGGTTTGTGCTTCTGCATATAAACTGGACATAAATAATTGGAATAGCATTGTGTAAATTCTGATTTTGGGTGGATTTTCTCTTAAAGGCCTACCATGCTGTCTGCACTCCAAAGCACCAAACCTGAGTTTTCTAACTTTGCTCCACAAGATGTATCAGGGGCCTCCAAGGTCTCTGTAGGGCTTTAACACAAGGCTGTTAGTGTTGATCCTTCACCTTTTCTTGAATGATTAACTTATGAGGATAGGTCAGACCACTTTGGTGACCCATCACCTGCTTGAAAGGCTACACTGTCAACAGAACTGCAACAGGCAGCGCACAGGACATATGAATATAAAAGTCTGAGAAAAGCACTGAAAAAGGCTTTACAGGGTATTACAAAGAAGTGAATTAAATTTACATCTATTTTAGTCTATTTTCTCTTTTTGCTATAGGCAGTAATGTTTGATATAAAATGCTATTTTATCTGATAGCAGAGTGTCAGGAGATGTTATAAACCCATAAACTAAAAGTGTGGAGGATTCTATGTCGTATTGAAAAGCTCTGAAAGGTTAAAGTCTCATCCTATCATCAGTGTTTGTTTCCTCTTTATGCAGGCGGTCAGTATGAGTATATTTTGGTGGAAAAGCGAGGCGAGAAGAACAATGTGGGTTTCATCCAGCTGAACCGGCCAAAGGCGCTCAACGCTCTGTGTGATGGGCTGATGAGGGAGGTGGGACAGGCCCTGGACGCCTTCGAAGTTGACAGCGACGTCGGAGCTATCGTTATCACCGGCAGTGACAGAGCCTTTGCTGGTGAGGGAGTGTGTTTTCTGTGTGCTTGTGTTTGCATTCTCACATAAAATGCACAATAAGATGTTTATTGTGATATGTCTGTAATCTTGACTTTTGCGTTTTTCAGCGGGAGCGGACATCAAAGAAATGCAGAATCGAACCTTCCAGGAGTGTTATGGTGGAAACTTCCTGGCTCATTGGAACAGAGTGTCCACAGTGAAGAAGCCTGTCATTGCAGCTGTCAATGGATTTGCTGTGAGTGTCTTTTTTATTATTTTATTTGTGAGGCTGGGAGATGAGGCCCAGTTAGCAGTCAGCGTTCTTGTTCATCAGAGATGTTGGATGGGGTTCAAGATCAGGGCTCTGTACAGGTCAGTCAAGTTCTTCCACACCACACTCAGGAAGTAATGTTTTAGTGAGCCTCACTTTGTGCACAGGGGCATCATTGTTTTACAACAGGAAATGAAAATCCCCAGACTGTTGCTACAAAGTTGGAAGCATGCTTTTATCTAAAATATTATTGTATGCTGAAGCTTAAAGAAGTTCCAGACCTTGAAGACAGGGGGCGTCCACATACCTTTGGCTATATAGTGTAGCTTTTAACACTGTGTATTCATTACTTGATTAGTTCAAGATTTCTGTAATGTAAATGAATAGAAATCTCATCCACTTCCTCATGCTGTTGCTGTGTTTGACACTGTACGTTCGGCTGTTACAGCTGGGTGGAGGCTGTGAGCTCGCCATGATGTGTGACATCATCTACGCCGGAGAGAAGGCACAGTTTGGCCAACCAGAGATCCTGCTGGGGACCATTCCTGGTAAAGACTTACTTGTATCTACTTTCCTTTCCTGTTCAGACCTCACTTCCTTGGACTAAGGTTACCAGATTCTTGCTTTTGGAGCGACTGTTCATGATGTCTGTCTACCTGCAGGGGCGGGTGGCACCCAGCGCCTGACTCGTGCAGTGGGCAAGTCCCTGGCCATGGAAATGGTTCTAACAGGAGACAGGATTAGTGCTCAAGAAGCCAAGCAATCAGGTAACAGCAGTGGTTGACAGTAACTAAGTATATTTATTTACAAGAACTGTACTTAAGTACAATTTTGAGGCACTTGTACTTTACCCAGTACTTGTACTTGTACCTAGGTTTGGTGAGTAAAATTTGTTCTGTGGACCAGCTAGTGTCTGAAGCTGTTAAATGTGGGGAGAAAATTGCTTCCAACTCAAAACTGGTCTCTGCCATGGCTAAAGAGGCTGTTAACGCAGGTGTGTTAAGTTTGTTTTTATGATTTTTAAAAAGCAGAATATCTTAAAACAGGCTAAATTGAGTAAGTTTCAAGTTTTGTCTGACTTGTTCCTCTGTGTGATTACAGCTTTCGAACTGACTTTGGCTGAGGGGAATCGTTTGGAAAAGCGCTTATTCCACGCTACTTTTGCTACGGTGAGTACGAGAGCCCATCTGACAGGGAGCAAAGGGGCGGGGGGTAGACTCTGATTTCGACAGTCTGATCATGATCTGTCTGTGTTTCCTCTCCCTGCAGGATGACCGTAAAGAAGGCATGACAGCATTTGTGGAGAAGAGAAAGGCCAGTTTCCAGGACAAGTAGAACAGAGCAGGTCAAGAGCTCAGCCAAGAACACAAAGTCCCTGATATCAGCGGGTCATTTCCTTATTTGCAATACATTGAATGATGCAAAAAATCCTGATGGTAGTGGAACATGCAAGCTGTTTAAATTAGGATTTGGCACTGAGTGATTGAGTGCACAAGAGTGTCTTACCACAGCGAAACCCTGCCTGCTGAGGCTCCGTATCAAAATCAGGGTGCAGGAGTGCAGTGGGGTTGTATGTGAATGCCATTTGATAACTGTGTTTTAGTCAGTGTGTAATAGGGGGAATCAGTCTTGATGAATTGTGCTGACTTTGCCTTTTCATTTTCACTGTCAAGTGTTTGTCTACATTTTGTAGGCAACTTTTTTTTTCCTGTGTACATTTTACAAATAAAGCTATAGACTGGTTTTCAGAACTGCAACTAAAACATGGACGGAAGTGTATTTATAACATTAGGTGAACATGGTTGCAACTCACCTACATGTGCCTTTTTTAAACTCATAGTCTGCAAAGATACCTAACTTTGCATCATACAAGAAATTCAGTACAGTGACAGCTACGAATCAGAGCAGTAGTGTAAAAGTCCGACGAAAGCGAAACAAGTTCTACATCTCATCTCTGTATCCCTCCGCGCTCTTTCCCTCTGTGGGGGTGCGTGTGTATCTGTGTAACTTCTCAGGCTGCTCTCGCTACAGACCCTTCAGTATGGAAACAGATAAACACCGGCGTTTGAGCCGTTTCCTCGGTTTGTCAATACTGTGAGAAAACTTAATTACCGAAGAAGCTTGGATGCTAAAACACGCTTTTAAGCTGCTTTTTTGTCTAACACGAGTAAGGCTGGACGCTGAGCACACCTACAGCGCGAAGGTAAGGCTAAGGAGCGAATTAGCTAGCAGCTAATGTTAGCATTTGCGTTAGCGGCGAGCGTTAGCATCAGCCTTCTCTTGTAATGACTTTTTTGACCTTATTTCAATTTTTCAGTCGTTTTTATCGCGTGGGTAATAGTGTGTTTGTGTTTCTGTGACTGAGGCGTCTTTTCCATATCATTTTAGCTCAGTTATTAGCAGTCTAACGTCGTTGTCATCGTTGTTTATGGTCGTTTTGTGTTATATCAACGTTAGCAACAGCAAATTTGAGGTGTCGCCACGGCCACGGCCTTTGACGAAAACTCAAGCTTTTGTTAACTTTTTATCACAAAGGCATCAACGGTATACTCACTGAGTTTGAAGTCGATATGATTAAGTCTCTAGAAGGAGTTCGTTAAAATACAGTGTCCCCAAATGGCGAAAAATGAGCAAACTTTGTGTATTAAAGTCAAAATGGTTGACTTCCTGTTGGTTTGAGGCCATGACATCAGAAGATATTTTGTACATCTGGGCATGTTATATATGTGGTCCGAATTTTCATCCACCTATGACAAACTAAGCCCAATGGGGGATCACTTTTGAATGTTTCCAGGGGAAGGTATAGAGCCATTTTGCACCACCCATGCAGGACACCTTCAAAATACATAAATTTCACAAGGTCTGATGCACGTGCAAAGTTTCGTGAGTTTTTGAGCAATTTTTTGCCCTCAAAAAGGCGATTCATTTCAAACGATAATAATAATAAGATTCAACGCAATTCCAATAGGGCCTTTGCACACTTTCGTGCTTTCATGCCCTAATAACAAAAGTGATATATAATAGTAAAAGTAATCTAATATTAGAGGTAACAGTAAAACTAGACTGTAATATAAAAGCAATGCAGAAGTAATAGTAATCCAAAATAGAAGGAGAAATGTCACATTATATAGTAAGACATCAAAAATGTCACTGTATGATATGTGGTCTAAAATGTAAAAAAAAAATCATAGAATAGTTAGGCATAAAAAATTTTGTTAAATGTTCTGTTTCGATCATTCAATGATCATTTTCCTTTGTATGTTTCTCTTTGATTTCCTCCAGGTGACACCACTTTGTCCACAACATGGTCCACGATCGCAGAGACTTCGTCCATGATCGGAGAGACATTGTTGAGGATGAGGGAGACATTGTCCCCGATCAGAGACATTGTCCATGATTGCAGAGACCTTGTCAAAGATGAGAGAGACGTTGTCCGTGATCAGAGACATTGTCCGTGCTTCGTAGACATAGTCCATGATTGCAGAGACATTGTCCATAATCTCAGAGACATTGTCCGCGATCACAGAGATGTAGTCCACGGTCACAGAGAGTCTTTGTACAATGAAGAAGTTCTTTCAGACCAAGACAGAGGCCTCCAGGTAATTCACAAACAGCTTCACATCAACTGTCCAACACAGAGCACTGTTTAGTAAGGCATCAAAAATTTTCAAAAAATGTCATAGTATATTAAGGCGTCAAAAGTGATCAAAAAATGTCATAGTATATTAAGGCGTCAAAAGTGATCAAAAAATGTCATAGAATAGTAAGGCATCAAAAACCATCATAAGATGTCATCAAAGTATGTCCTAGTATAGTAAGGGGTCAAAAACCAGGTTCAGGTGTAATGTTGAATATTTATCTGTGGGTTCATGGTTAAACTGTTGATGAGGAGTAGGTAGTAATGTATTGATCATTTTCCTTTGTATGTTTCTCTTTGATTTCCTCCAGGTGTCACCACTTCATCCATGACATCGTCCACAATCGCAGAGACATGGTCCATGATCGGAGAGACATTGTTGAGGATGAGGGAGACATTGTCCACGATCAGAGACATTGTCCATGATCGCAGAGACCTTGTCAAAGATGAGAGAGACGTTGTCCGTGATCAGAGACATTGTCCATGCTTCGTAGAGACCTTGCGATAGAATCGGCGGAGACGGGGGTCACCGATTTGACGGCATTGCCCGCGATCAGGGACATTGTTGATGACCACAGAGACACCGTCTATGATCTCAGAGACATCGTCCACGATCACAAAGACATAGTCCATGATTGCAGAGACATTGTCCATAATCTCAGAGACATTGTCCGCGATCACAGAGACGTAGTCCACGATCACAGAGATGTAGTCCAAGATCACAGAGAGTCTTCGTACAATGAAGAAGTTCTTTCAGACCAAGACAGAGGCCTCCAGGTAATTCACAAACAGCTTCACATCAACTGTCCAACACACAGAGCACTGTTTAGTAAGGCATCAAAAATGGTCAAAAAATGTCATAGTATAGTAAGGGGTCAAAAACCACCAAAAAATGTCATAGTATAGTAAGGCATGAAAAATGGTCAAAAAATGTCATAGTATAGCATGGTGTCAAAAACCACCAAAAAATTTCATAGTATAGTAAGGGGTCAAAAATGGTCAAAAAATGTCATAGTATAGTCAGGGGTCAAAAATGATGAAAAGATGTCACAGTATAATAAGGGGTCAGAAATGGTCAAAAAATGTCATAGTAAGGCATGAAAAATGGTCAAAAAATGTCATAGTATAGTATAACAAAAAACCACCAAAAATGTCATAGTATAGTAAGGGTCAAAAACCACCAAAATGTCATAGTATAGTAAGGTGACAAAAACCACCAAAATGTGTTATAGTATAGTATAGTAAGGGGTCAAAAAATGTCATAGTATAGTATGTCATCAAAAACCACCAAAAAATGTCATAGTATAGTATAGTAAGGGGTCAAAAATGGTCAAAAAATGTCATAGTATAGTATGGTGTCAAAAATGGTCAAAAAAATGTCACAGTATAGTATGGTGTCAAAAATGGTCAAAAAATGTCACAGTATAGTATGGTGTCAAAAATGGTCAAAAAATGTCATAGTATAGTGTGGTGTCAAAAATGGTCAAAAAATGTCATAGTATAGTGTGGTGTCAAAAACCACCAAAAAATGTCATAGTATAGTATGGTGTCAAAAATGGTCCAAAAATGTCACAGTATAGTATGGTGTCAAAAAATCTCATAATATAGTAAGGCATGAAAAATGGTCAAAAAATGTCACAGTATAGTATGGTGTCAAAAATGGTCAAAAAATGTCCTAGTAAGGGGTCAAAAACCACCAAAAAATGTCATAGTATAGTATGGGGTCAAAAACTGTCAAAAAATGTCCTAACTAACCCCCGGCTACAAGTAGCTAAAAGCCGTACCCCTAACCCTAATCTCTAGCTACAAATATTCACTTTCATACAATATTAAACAGACCAGCAAAATATTCAGTGTTCATTAGTATTTATTTGAGTAAGAGAAATATAACAACATGTAAAAATTATAAACAACATAAATAGGACTGTGTACACAGTAATAGATTGGATTTGAGTACTGATACTGCACTGTTTGAAATAGCAAATATGACAATTGACAATCACAAAATTTAACCTAACCCACAAACACTGTGTAGATGAGATTGTTTCTTTGTCTTAAGCCGCATGTCTTCGTAAGACGTCAAAAACCATTTTTAAAAAGTTGTAGGTGCGTTAGGGTTAGTACAGTTGGGACAGTTCAGGAAGGAAAAATTCCTTTATTGATCAGTGTCTGTGATTAACAGGAGGAGAAGATGACAGCAGCCGAAGACCTGGAGTGGACGAAAGAAAAGAAAAAGTGTTACGAAGCTGTTAATTGGATAAAAGACCTCCACCATCTAACTGCTGTAAACAGTGTTGGTTTCCTGTCGTTCAAGTGGGAACGCTTTGATTTTTTCTACCATGTGTAATGTAGTCATGGGCACATTTTCCAAAGATGAATATGCCTTTATTAAACACCTGTGACAACATTCAACTGCTTATGATGCAACTATTTAATAAATGTATCACAAACAGTTAAATGATCACAAAGATGCTTAGTAGACCTGTTCATCTTTGGAAAATGTGCTCATAACTACATTAACCCTAACCAGCTCTAACAAGTGTTTCCTTGTGGCCAAATGTCTCATTATCTTTGCTGTGAATTGTTAAATGTTGTCTGGAATAAAATCATTAAAAGTGTGTTCCTAAACTTAAGCATTTCTCTATTTTAAACTGATGTTATACAAATCATTTTATTGCATTATATTACTGTACTGTACTGTAAATGTACTGATTTTAATGTTTTAATTTTTCAGACATTTTAAAAATATACTTTTAAGGTTTTACACTCATTGTTCTAATATTTTTTCAATAATTTTCAAATTTATTTCTAAAGACTTGTTTAAGGTTTTGTATATAACTTTTTTATGGGTTTGTCATGTTTAACTCTTGGACCTATTTTTTGAAGCTTTAAAACATATATACTTAAAGGTTGAATATTTAAAAGGTTTTAACCTTTTTTATCAAACTTGTTATTTTTTAAACCTATTCCTTTAAGGTTTTAAATGTATTTTTTAAAGGTTTTATACTTAATATTAAAAGGCTTTCAATTAACTTATTAAAAGTTTTATACTTATTTTCTAAAAACCTATTTATTAAAAGGGTTCCTATTCTATTCTATTGTAAAGTTGAATATTTTCTGTCACATATATTAGCATATATTTTGTTACATACATATTTTCTAGACAGATTTTTTGCAATAACATTGTTGAAAAGTACTAATTAAAACGGGTAAGTTACAGCAGCTTTATTTTGTTTCTATTTGTTCCAGGCAGGTTTTAAAGACTCAAACTGCAGCTGAGATAATGATGAATCTCACTGAAAAGAATAAACTAACACTGACCTTTTGGAAGTGTTTACATCTGTCTCTTCTCTGTGATTTAATGGTTGACGTTTGAATCCTGTGGAGAAAAACACAACAAACATTAATATATGTGACTTTTAACACATCAAAATAAAAACACAGAGTTTTTAGGTATTGAACTTCAAACTGTCAAATGATAGAGAAGTATAAGATACTAAATCTACAAAGAAACCAGAGTGTGGACTCTGGATTAATCAGAACTAGTCCAAGAATTAAATTTGCTTTATACACAAAGACAGAAGAAGCTGCTCTGACTGGAGAACTGACTCCACCAGCTCCTGATATTCACACAACAGCAGTTAATGGAAATGTTTTTTTCTCCGAAGTCAATTAAAATTTGGTTGATAGAAGCCAAAATGAAGCAAAATGAGAGTTTTCTAGTGTAGAACTGAACTGAGTAAGTTGTGGGATTTGGAGTTCCGATACTCCAGACTCTGGTTGTTGGGGGTGAATCTGTTAGTGTGTGGTGTGGCTGGTGTGTGGAGTGGGAAGGAGCGAGGGAGAGAGAGCTGATGTTTAAATTCATCATTTTCTTTGAACTGTACATTCATGAACTATGTAAATAAACTTTAATAGTGAGTAAAGTCTTTTTGTGACAAATCAAACTATTCAGACTTCACATCAATTACTGAAGATATATAATATAATTTCAGTGCTCTGTCTTGGACAGTTGATATAAAGCTATTTGTGAATTACCTGAAGGCCTCTGTCCTGGTTTCAAAGAACTTCACTGTACAAAGACTGATTGTGGACAAAGTGGTGACACCTGGAGGAAATAAAGAGAGAAATATACAAAGGAAAATGATCAATACACTACTACCTATTTCTCATCAACTGTTTAACCCCAAAACACATAAATATTCAACATTATAGCCGAACCAGAGCATTCTCCAAACGTTAAAAGGAGTGTCTCAGAAAATGGGCTGTTTACTGTCACATATGACACTGGAGGAATCATGAATATTACTATGAAATGCATAATAAAAACTTTAACTTAAGTACATTTTTGAAAGCATGGTCTTAACTTGTGGTATTCTTAGTTATACTTACATCCACAGGCATAAAATTAACTGACAACTATTTTATGTTTTTTTAAATTATTGCAACTAGTACTATTTTCTGACAAAGCAGGTTGGAACGGGTGGAGAAAAGTGTCAGGTGTGATGTGTGATAAAAGAGTATAAGCAAGAATGAAAGGAAAAGTGTACAAGACGGTGGTGAAACCAGCTGTGTTGTATGGTTTAGAGACCATGGCACTGAGGAAAAGACAGGGGGCAGAGCTGGAGGTAGCAGAGATGAAAATGTTCAAGTTCTCTTTGGGAGTGATGCAGATGGATAGGATCAGGAATGAGTACACCAGAGGGACAGCGCATGTTAGATGTTTTGGAGATAAAGTCAGAGAGGCCAGACTGAGATGGTTTGGAAATGTAAAGAGGAAGGATAGTGAATATATCGGTAGTAGGATACTGAGGTTGGAACTGCCAGGCAGAAGGCCTAGAGGAAGACCAAAGAGGAGATTTGTGGATGTAGTGAAAGAGGACATGAAGTTAGCTAGTTTGGGAGAAGGGGTTGCCGAAGATAGGGTTAGATGGAGGCAGATGATTCACTGTGGCAAACCCTGAAGGGAACAGCTGAAAGGAAAAGAAGACGACTATTTTCTGATAATTTATAGACATGATTAATCAGTTATTATTATATTCAATACTAAACTCATGAAATACCAAGGATTTAAACAATAACCCTATTATTAACATTAATAATTCAGCTCATCAACACATTTTTTCCAACTGGGTAAATCTTTAGGACAAATACCTGTTTGGTTTGTGAGGTCAGAGCTGGTGTTTCTGTCCAGGCTGCAGCAACTGAACGAGTAAACCTGAAAAACACAAGTACAACACTGGAAAAACAAATAACCTCATTTAAAAAAGAATAGTTCACCTCCAAAACTTGAACAGTGTAGACGAATTCAACACTGAAAACACTAGAATCTTGGCATTCACACATTTGAGGTGAATAAATTAATTGTATTACTACAATATGATTTTATTGATCTCAGAGAGAAAAGCAATTTTTCAAATAATTTTTAACAAAAATTTCAGCTCATACATAGTGACCTGCCCTTGAGGCTTAAAACTTGTGGAGGAGCACAGAATTAAAATCTAGTTTTAAGCTTGTAACACAAAACTGGGCTCAATAAAGTCTCAAGTCACTAGAAAGAAATTTCTAATAAATAATATACACAATAGGGGATCAATGGATGGCTATGGCCAGAGTGCTACCACAAAGCTACAAAGACATACAAAACGACAAAGAGGCAAGAAAGAGAGTCGAAAATGATCACAATGAGATTCTTAACTACTACACTGAAACACAAAATGGCCACAAAGAAACGTTAAATGACCAGGAACAGACACATAACCACAAAGGCACAATACAACGCAAAACAACCACAAAGAAGCTGACCATAAGTAGATGTAAAACGGCCAGCTAGAGGCGCAAAACGATGCAATACCACCACAAAGACACGAAATAATCACATCGACATGACAATCCGCCATAAACTGAGTTAAAATGATCAAGCTGGAGCACAAAACTACAAAGAAGCAGTAAAATGTCTGCAGAGTTATTGTAAAGAGATGCAAGCGGAGTTGGAAACAGACAGACTTCTAAACAGTTACCACCCTCCAGAACTCATGTCAGGGACGCTTTAGTCACAGAAACACAAACACACTCTTAGCCACGCGATATAAACGACTGGTGTAAGAATTAAACAATATCATTACAAGGTAATGCTAATGCTAACGCCCGCCGCTAACGCTAATGCTAACGCTCTCCGATAATAAAGCTAACGCTAGCCGCTAACTGTGTGGTTTACCTTCGCGCTGCAGGTGTGTTCAGCGTCCAGTCTCACTCGTATTCGACAAAAAGTCAGCTCCAGCGTTTGTTTTAGCATCCAAGCCTCTTCATTAACGACAAAAAGCAGTTCCAGGGTTTGTTTTAGCATCCAGACCTCTTTAGTAATGACGTTTTTCTCACAGCACTGGCAAACAGAGGCAAGCGGTCAAACGTGGTTTAAAGCTGTTTTCCGACTTCGTTTCTCCGCCTCTCAGAAGCTCCTAGCCAATGACGAGGCACGTCGCTGACAATGACGACATACGTAAGCTAACATTGGCAGAAAAACGCTGATTGGCCGGGAGATTTTGGTTGTAAAGACAGAGAGAAGAGAGAAGCATTACCCATGCGCCAAACGCATCATCAGTGCACAAAATCTGAAGATGAAACTCTTTTATTTGTAATAGCCAAGCTAATGAGCATGCTCCTGTAAATTTTATGTATTCAGTAGCTAGTTACAGCAGCTTTATTGCCCCTGATAGTGGGTTTAAGAGTCTCAATTTTTTTAAAAAAAAATTCGGGTTAACAGTCCTCCGCTGGTGCCTGTGGGCGACGGATGAGATGATCAGCATCTCATGGAACTTCAGGTAGAGGTCTGCAGGTCAAATTCGCCGTGGCGAGATAATTGTCAACAAAAACAAAAGTAAATAAAACACATATCTGTCTATATATGTTCAACTGGGGAACAGGCAGTGCCTGCTGGAGTGGAGCATCCCTCAGCCACAGATGCACAGAGGTGTTGAGGAACTGTATGTTATGGTGTTAATCGTTAAACTCTGGATGAGGGATCTTTTATGTTATTTTATTTTTCATCTTTATTTTTCACTTTCCACCCTGAGGGATTGCCACCTTATCGTGGTCGGAGGGTTTGCTTGCCTCAGTGACCCTAGGAGCTACTCCAGCAGAAGCTTAGTCTTCAGGTGGGACACCCAAGCTGGACAGGTCGTAGGGTAGAGGCTGACAAAGTGCAGTCCACTTCTCCAGGTTGGGGGCTGGATACATAGCTAATAACCCAATTCCATGGAGAAGACACTGTCTTAGGCAAAAATGCCCTTCACAAAATATATGTAAAATACTCCCCCAGAAAATTGCTGCTGTCGCATGATGTGTTCCAACGATGTTCTGACTGCCCTTATATATGCCTGCAACGTACCAGCCCTGTGTGGGCTACTACACACCACTAGATGGCGCTCTTGTGTTGTTACACAGCGGCACAGAGACTGGACATAGACAATAAATTCAATGGGCCTGTTGCCTCGAAACGCGTCGGATCCTCTGCAGACGAGCGCCTGATTTGGTACAACTGAGTATAAAGTGAAGTCAGGAAAATAAAACAAAAAATAAACAGTCAAACAAACAGACATAGGCGATAAAACAACACACAGATAAATGTTTACTTGTCAGTAATACGTTTTGTAAATAGATTAAAATATTTACCCAGTCTATCTAAGAAAGCTGACTTGTGATTTATTTACTTTTAATAATAATAGATCCACATTTTGCCATAGTGCAAATTTTGTGTATGGCCAAAAGCTTTTTGACAAAACAGCAGTGAAGCTTGTTATTTCTGTAAGAAAAACATGGAGATAAAAAGAATGGTCTTACACGTTGATCTGCTTATTTAAGTCTTGCACATCACCTATCAGCTTAAAATATTAAAACCTTAAAACCATAATTTTGACTTAAAAAAAAAACACCAGAACAAATTTGGTTAGTGTGCGCTTTTCTTCGCCGCTCCAATCATCGCGAGGCACCTTTTTTCTCTCTGATCTTCACACGGCGGCGCCCCCGTATATTCACAAGGCCATGGCCTAATTGATTTTTATTTTCATTCAATATTCCCCTGGAGCTTGCTTTCTTGTCAGCCCCCTGGAACAAAACTTTAAAAAGGGAGGTGGAAAAAAACTCGTCTCCTCAGTCCGCGGGGAAGCACAAAAGTCTGCAGAGAGGCTCCGAAAAGAAGCTCCTCCGAAAGGTCAAAATAATAAATGTAGACTCAATTGAGGCTCTCCGCACAGACAAAGGGGGCAAAACGTTACATTTTGGCAGCGCAGACCCTCATAGCGTGATAAACTCATTTAAAGAAGCCGAGATAAAGAGAGAGCAGCATGGGTCCAGAGAGGGAGAAAGGGGCTTTCAGTCCGGCAGACAGGCCTGGCTCCTGCAAGGGCCTTTTCTCCTGCTCAGCAGCCTCCCATCCCTCTCCAAAAATCACTCTCATATTGCCACACTACCTGCCTCTGTGCCTCTCTATCTCTGTTTTTACACCCAGCTCATTTTTTCAAAAAGGAAGCAGCTACATAAACGCCAGTCCTTTTCCACTGGGAAGTACACGGATTACTATAAAGCTAACCATAAGCGTATGGTTCCTTAAAGAATTTCTAAAGTGATGTGGGTGATTTCTTCCTGCACAATCACAGTATTTTAGATGACATTACAAACACACCATCAGAGGCCCTGTAAGTGAACATCATAGGCATAAAGCAAAATGCATTGTGGGTCTGGAATGCAAAAATCTTATAAACATGTATAGGCTAAAATCTGCAGTGAAATACCAGCATATTTCTCCTGTTCATTATTAACAGCAGCTGAATAAGGATTGTAAATTCACTATACAGCCTAAGCCCACAAGCCCGCAATGCTAAACAGTGACTTGACTTTTATAAAAGCCTTTTTATATGCAGATGTCCTGCTTTTTTTTCACACAACCAGGATCTGCGGTCGTGGAAAGGATTCCTCAGCATTTTTCTGCCATCCAGCTGAGGGTTTCTCTGGCTCAGATGAAACAGGGCCGGGTGGAGCGCTTTTCATCTGACAAATATTTTCATTATCTCACATTCTTGGCACCGGGGACCGTATCGAAATAAAACGCTCAGCAGTGTCTGCTTTGAATTATGCCCACCCAAGGGTGTCAGAAATAACACAGAGCCGAAGATTAACTGACAATTCAGCCTGTCGTACTAATGACACTACCCTATTTTATAGCTTCAGGCAGGCTACCATGTCATTAAGTAACTTCTGCTTAGTGTATTCAAAAACGTGATTTCACATTTGTAATTGTACACGGAGCATAAATAAAATTTTTACATTTAATTTCGTTTTTTTTAAGGCACACGACAATTCTGGTGCATACATCGCCTGCCTTTTTTTTCCACTAAAGCCCAACCTCACAATGCTATGAACGAAATTAAAATAGATAATAATAATTTAGTATACTTATGTTAGAAACTGGGGTTACAGCCTGACAATTAAATGTGTTTAAGCGACCGTTTAAAATTGTAATTTTAATTTTAACTTTTGTCAAAGGGACTTGATATGGTAGCCAACCAAATTAGGGTCCATGGTCACGTGACGCGTTTACAAAGAAGATTAAGTTAAATCAAGATAGATAAGGATCCTACAAACACTCCACTTCGGCGGACCGCAACATAAAACAGCCTGAAATTTAGCTTGACGACACACAGGAGACACCAACGTAAAACTCATGCGAGACTCTCTACATGATAAACGACTTTTTTGCTTTATTTTTGTTTTTCTCACTGGCCTGTTTCATCTGTTAGCGTTTGTGGCGGAGCTAACCGAAGACGGAAGTAAACTGGGGTGACTGCTCTCAGTTCGCTTCGTTGACAGTATGGTCGTGCTGATAGGAATCCCCTCTGTTTTATCTCCTGAGCTGCTGTATGCTCTCGCTAAAATGGGCCACGGGGATGAACTGGGTATGATTTTTAATCACACATACGTAAGTCGCCTTTCTCGTCAGCAGTGATAGCAGATAACGTTTGTGCGACCACTGCAGAACAGTAGGCTGATTTAAGTTCAGGTCAGCACCAGTGTAAATAAAGAGTGACGGAGCAGGACGGATCTTAAACCTGTAGCTACGCTGGAAAAGGTTATTAAGTTAATCTGTCATAGTTTATTCAGTCACTCACTGACTCAGCGTCTTTTCTGGCTTTTTTCAGTTCTTGCTGATGCAAATTTTCCAGCATCCTCCATTTGTGCTTGTGGCCCCAAAGAGATTAGAGCTGACGGTATGATAATACATGTATCTGTAAATAAAAATTGTTGGAAGTGTGTGCATTTTTCGAGTTTTTGTTCTAACTGTGTCTGCCCCTAATGTAGGTTTGGGAATACCACAGCTTTTGGCGGCCATTTTGAAACTGTTGCCCCTGGATACCTATGTCTCTTCTCCGGTACAGGACCCATAAATCTAAAGCTAAAACTAAAAATATGACAGTATTTTCTATAGGGTAACTTCTCTCTCTTTTTAATTTCACTTGTTGAATCTAATGTTTCTACAGGCTGCAGTCATGGACCTGGTAGACGGGGACAAACAGAGAGGTTTAGCTGTACCTGTGTGGGACACATACACACTGCTCCTGGTTCAGGCTGGGTCTCATGTAAGTCAGCCTGTCCACCCAATGATTAAAGATTCAGAAGGTTACACAACATAAATGTGTGCCCCTTTGATTTTGACTCTTTATGTCTTGATTTCCTGTTTACGTATAGGCTCCTCTTGAGAAGGTGGAAAGGTTTGCTTTCTATGAACGAGCCAAGAAAGCCTATGCTGTCGTAGCAACAGGGTGTGTATTTTCTCTGCCTTAATTTGAATATTGTCAGCTCTACTAGAGAGAATAGCCTCTCAGAAATCAGCAAACCATAAGTCATAAAATGGGTACTTGTTTTCTGTGATACTACTCTGATAATCAGATCAAACTTCCTTTTCGTTTCACTTGATATTAAATGAATTTCTGAGCAAATATGAGATCTAGGTGCCTATTCTGAGGTTTGAGCAAGGCGGTTTTCGTGTCTTTAAATCTACAGCTGATAAATGTTTAACTCTGCTCTGTCTCCACAGGGAAACAGCTCTGTATGGTAACTTGATACTGAAGAAGGGGATCATTCCTGTTGCACAGCTACACTGATAAACACATTCTAAAGTAATTATGATCTAATGATGATTTTTCTATATTTTTTACAATGTGAAATCAAAACAATTTATTCCTGTTAATGTATAATTAATACCTTACATATGATATGATTAATTTCCAGCTTACATGGAGCAGAAATGATTTTGTATTTTTGTAAATAACACCTGTGCTGTACATGCATTTCAATAAATGAAACACAAATTCTTTGATGAATGTGTTGAAGTGTCTTTATTATTAAGATACATACAGAATAAGTGACACTGAGATTTAGATGTGTTCACTTATTTAGGTGTTAAGATAAGTTAAATGGAGTCAAAAGACACTTCTGATTTATTTAGCTGTAGCAGCTACAGTGTATGAGCTATATCTGATTTGAAATGATAAGGATATACACAGGTTGTGTGGGTGTTGAAGGATCATGGGTGGTAGAGATCATCCAGGTCCTCCTCCGGTTTACTGTGCCTCCTCTGAGATGGCAAGTCAACAGGAACAGCAGGGTCGACGTGATCTTGGTAAGGGATGGGCTGTAGGGGGTCTCTGTGGTACAGGTCGTCCATGTCCTCCTCTGGTTGAAGGTGAACCCTCACCTCACTTTCACCCCTGACCTCACGTCTCAGCGGCTCCATCTGCACAGGCAAGGGCTGGTCGTTGTGATGGTACAGGCTGTCCTCATCCTTCTCTGGTTCAGAGTGCGCAACACGGATCTCTGTGTCAGCCTGGTATTTAGCGATTAGTGGAACCAGATATTCATCCAGCTCCTCCCTGGCTTTGCGGTAGACCTCATCCCAGTCCTGCTCAGGTTCCTCTGGGGACACCTCACTGAAAACAGGGTGGTCAATGTCATCTCTATCCTCCTCTGGTTCATTGTACTTCACACCAGCATCTTCCTTTGCGGGCTCTGCTGGGATGTCAGCAGGGAGGACGTCCATGTTTTGGATTTGGACTTTGAGGATATCAGCCACTGAAGGATGGTGCAGCTCATCCAAATCTACTTCGGCCTTTAGGGGCTGTTCCCCACCTGTCATACTCTTCCAAATCATCATGTGAGGGTCGATGTCATAGTGAGTCTCATCCGTGTCCTCTGGAGGCTCCACTTCCATTCCCCAGGACATCTTTCCTTTGTCATCTATGGACCTGAAATAAATATCATGCAATGTCTGTATATATTTCCTCAGTCCAAGAGAAGATTATTTACTTTCATGTTATGTAAAGGAAATTGAAACTTACATAACAGTATCCTGGAATGTATCATCAGTAAGTTTATTCTGAAAAAAGAGCACAAATATTACATGACTACTGTCAGGAATATAAGCTAGTGACCATACAAACATGTTTGTCATTTTTTGTCATATAACTTGTCATGTGATTTGAAGCAGTAAAGTTCACAGTGTAATATTGTGGACAGCCAGGAGCTATCGGTACATACCCAGGGCTTATATGGCTTTGCTGTGATGCCAAATATAAGAGAAACACAGACTATCAGACAAACCCTACAAAAGTGAAAAGACTCAGGATTAATGTCCAGATTTCAAATCCCCATGTGTCATATAATTGCGCAACAGATTCTTGTCCAGACAAAGAAACAAACCACACAGTCTATACACCATCAACTATTAAAACCAGATCACTGTGATCAAAGTCAGAAACCCTTTAATAAGAAGTAAAGCTTTCTTACCTGAACATGATGTCTCGTTTTGCTGTCAGCTCAACGTTTTGGATCCAAAGAGAAAATCTGACTTCAGTTCACCTGACACAAAAGGACCAAAGTTCCACCTATAAACCAGTTATATTTTCCTGACCTTTGTATCCTCTAAATACAGGATTGCCAGCTGTACATAATTAATCTTTCCTTATCTCGTCTGTGTTGTGTATAGAAAGTGGCTCATCATGTGAAGAAAATGAAACCATCTTTAGTAACGTTGTGTCAACATAACAGCATCTTGGTGCCAACGATTGATTACAGTCTTCATTCTGTCATCAGGTCTAATTAGAGTGAAGGTATTGTGTATATATATATTTGAAATAGGTCTATCACTCATGTTTTAGTTAAACTTTATTATTGTGCTATGTTGTGATTAAAATGTAATTCTTGCCTCTGATCGAATACAATTAGCAGTATTAAAACTAGATTTTATCTAATTAATGTTCATTATCTGCAATCAGTAATCACAAGGTTGGCCAATGGCCTTAAAGGCGAGATAGCGATATTTTATCATAAGACAAACTTTATTATGCAGTAGTAGTTTCTCCAATCTCCTTTACAGTGCAATATAAATGAAGTATATTAATATTATAATAAGTAAAATTTGTTTTCCACCAGTCTTTGTTTATGCACTGGACCATGCATACATCAAAATTCAGCTGACACCAGTTTACTATTTGTCACTAAGATTCATCACTGGTGATACATTTGGTTTTCGTTGCTGTACGCTGTATGAAAAAGTTGACTGCAGAACATGTTCATCTACAAAGCACCAAAGAAACCACCAGCATACATCTAATCTCTGTTAGTGTGGTGTACAAAAATCTACTGAATCTGCTCCGACGGCTCACTCACACACAACAGTTTAGTTTCACCACTTCTAGTTTCTGGAGAAATTTCCAGCATACTTAAGAACCAGCTGGTGCCTGTTTTTAATTCTTGTTTTAAGTTGTGTTTTTAAATGCACTCAGTTTAAGAGAATGATGTCTATTGTTACAATTTTCATGATTTGTTTATTTAATGCTCTGCTTTGTGTCATGTTTTATCATGCTGCATGTCAGTGTACATTACTGTTCTTTGGTATCTGGTAGCCATGCTGTCAGTACTCAATTTTTTTTTTTCAGAAAAAGGGACAGTGTGAATAAAAATGTATATTATTTACCATATAAATTTATTATTATTTTTCACATATAATATTACCACAAAGTAATAACGCCTGGCTTACTTTCACAAGAACCTTCTCAGTCACAGACAGACTCCCTCCTGTGTACAGCTTCAACCATTTAAAACAACTAATTACCCTTCACATACACATCCACTGTAGGAGGACAGATTGGAGGCAGATGATCCGCCTGTGATCTTAGTGCCAGGCACCACACTTAGTGAAGCAACTGTTCAGTGTGTCAGCTCCAATCTACGTCCATGCCAAGATCCCATCACACTGTAAAACTCACTGTTTCAGAATAACACAGCTTCATGTTTGATATACATACAGTACATTGTTTAAATTACAGTTCACTTTATGAATCAGTTTTTCTGACATGCAGAGAAGTTTTAACTCTGAGGTTATGTTAAACATGTGTAAGTTGAAATACAGCGCCATAAACTAATTCAACTAATCTAACATAACATATACACTGCTCAGAAATATGATTTCATTTCACCTCAGTGTTTCGGCGTCTGCCAGTCTCTCCATCAAACTGCTGTTGTCATTGCGGCACTGTGAGAACTCTTCACTGCACCTCCCTCACTGGTCTACAACAGCGGGAGGGTCAATACATTAACATATGGGTTAATAATGTCTCAGGACAACAGGATTCAGCACACATACAGCCGCACACACTGTACAGTAGAACAGGAGTCGACAGACGCCCCACACACTTCCTGCCATGTTCAAGGGATGGCTCCACTGCGTCTGCTGGTTATCTGCCTTCTCTATCAGATCCATATGTGCAAGTCCAATGTTGCCCCTCGACTAGCCCCACTCCAGGGTCACTGAGTGGTCTACTGTCTTCGACCCCAAAAAGCCTAACACCTTAGCAAGCAAATGCCAGGCATATTTAAGGTCTGTGAAACACTAACAAGCAAACAGCAGCTGTTTGGTTCAGATTTTACCGCTGTATTAAGACTACATATTGACATTTTGGGAAATACATTTACTCACTCTTTTGCTTGGCTTAACATAAAGACTAAGAGCAGGCAGAAACAGCTAAACTGGCTCTGCCCAAGGTTGATATAAATTAAACCACTAATTGGTGTGTTTACACTTTGGTTTTTGAATGGATTAAACAAATAAGATATAAGGTGTTAATTAGGCGCTGGTAGGCTGGTTCTGTTACATTTGGACAGAGCCAGGCTGGCAGTTTCCCCATGTCTGCAGTCTTCATGCTAAGCTAAGCTAACCAGATACTGGCTATAGTCTCATATTTAGTGTACAGATGTGAGAGTGATCTTCTCAGCAAGAAAGCAAATAATCACATTTCCCAAAATGTCAGTCTATTCCTTTAAGACTGTCTTCATGAGGATAATCATAAAAACATTGCTACCAGGTTCACTCTCATGACAAACTGACTGGTGAGCCATTACGGAAATGCTCCGTCAGTCTCCCAGAAACCACAACTCTGGGAGAAGACATCCCGCAGCTCCAAGCCTTGAAAGTGAAGTTTGATGGATAAAGTGCACCGAAGCTTCTACCAATCCACCCTCTGTGTTCTGTACACATCAGTAAAACGGCTTTCATGTGAAGCCCAGAGGCCCAGCAGCTACTAGCACAGATTAACCACATGACTCTCTGCTCCCTGAACTTTCTGATGGTCCCACAGCCTTACAGGAAAACATGCTCCTCTGCGGTTTAACCAGCCTCTGGTTGGCAGAGCGCTGCGGCTCAGCAAATGAGCCGCTCTCCATCCAGCTGAATCGTGCCTCAGTCACTCCACTGAGGTGATGAAGTGTTGGAAAGTTTGAAAGCAGAAGAACTATCAGTTGAAAAGTTAGGAAAGATAATTTTTCAGAGCAACACTGGCAAAGAGCAGTAGAAATACTAATGTGTGCCCTTTTATACTTTCATACAGTATTTCCATATTGAAACTTGAGTAGGAATACTAGCATATATTTGACCATCAAGATTTGAGAGGGTGTTGATATTCTCATTTAACTTGACAGTGAGACAGTGCACTCCCCAAAATCTCTTGTAATATTTTGTTGCCACTTATATTTGCCTCCAGGGTCAAAGAAAGTGATGATTAGTGAAAACATAACCTTCAATAAAACTACAGTCTGTAACTAAAAATTTAATATCAACAAGAACGTTTATCGCTCTGATATGCTCATGCATAAATAACATATTTTATGTTATTGCATCTCATTAGGATGATATATGGGCCGTGTGTAATTATGAGTATTTACTTATCTCTAGTGGAAGTGAAGAAGTAGTGTAATTACCAAGCCTGGGAGCAAAAACAAGCATGAGCAATGGTAGGATATTTCTCAGTGAGCCTCTCTTCTTTCAAAAGGGCTGTAGGTGATTTGAGGATAATTTAATCATTATATGTGGTGTGTACAGATTGTGCTCTGACACCTCTAGAAGTCATCAGAGGCTTGGTTTGATCTGCCAAATGCATGCGGTGCATATATGTTTTCCTCTTCCCGTCACACACTGCATCCTGCTGTTGGTTAGGTATGTGCGCTGGTGCGACGCATGAACGTGCATGTGTCATGTGAATGGCAAGCCTTTTAGAAAATATAAGAGCAACAGTAAAGAGCAGAAGTGCATGGGAGTTGTCAGCAAGTAATGATTGCTCCCAATAAACTGGGAAACACACAAACACACACACAAGCACACACAGTCACACAATGTTATTGCACAAAATGTAAAGAGAGAGCCAAGAATAAATTGCCTGTCTGTAACTATTTAAATGCAGCATTAAGTCATGATTTATGCTCGTAATTCTCGGTTAGAGAACATGTTCCAAATGTTGCAGCTTGCAGCAATTTATGAGGGAAACCACCAAAATGAATATTTGACCAAATTCCCATTTTGAAATTAATGATCCTGGCTTCATTTTGCTTAATGTTTCTGTTAAACAGTTGTTGCATGGGGTGCGTGAGTGTGTGTATGAGTGTGAATGCATGCGTGCACAGCTTGCAGTATCACTCACTCACACACATGCACAATGTGTAGGCAGATACAGTAGATTAATATGTCATTGCCACTGATGACAGCACTTTCTTCAAATTGTAACTTAAGTGAAAGGGATCTGTTGTCCTGGCTCTACCCCAAAACCAATAACAGCTTATAAGTGCTAAGACTGAGGAATGCAGCCGTCGTGTTTCTACTTGACTTAAAGTGGCATCTTTTTCAAGATTTCTCTGCTGGTAAAGAAACAAACAGAAAACAGAATATTCGACAGGCGACAATCAGTCGGAGACATCAGACTCCACGCTAAACCTCAACACACGCTGTATCGCTGTTTGAAATGTGATCAGGAATATTACATAATTGTATGAAAACAGAAAAGTCACTCCACCACACTAAAACAATCATCAGCACCAAAACCTCATCATCACCGTCATTACTCTCAGTAAATCCCATAAAGGACGTCCCGGAGTGTAGGGCTGTATTTGAGGCTAACCACCCCTCTGTCTTTACTCATAGTCTTCCGTCATATCCCCCACACTCACAACATTTAGGAAAGCTGGGGTTTTCTAAATAACTAAAATTAACTCAATGATCTACAATTAACTTAATTGATGCTTCACCAACACCCATTAAACACACATTAGACATCTCACGTTGGAGTTTAACCGCACGAATTACAGGGCTGGGGTAAGGACCTCCATGGAAGAGCGGAGGCGAACATGAAATGTTGTGACGACGGTCTGGTGAATGGGGGAGCTGTCAGACTTACGAAGCGGCCACAGAAAGAATTAGTGAGCCATCTGCTCAACAGTTGCATGAAGGCACTTCAGCTTTAACTTGTTTTAATGCTAATGCTTAATAAAAATGCCTCCTCCACAAACAGGTTGGGTTTGGGGGGGGTAAAATGAGGGGAAGTGATGAGCCAGTCAGTCTGGGGCCTGGAGCCACCTGACTATCTGGCTCCACAGGTAATGCCTGAGACAGTTTTCCAGCAATAATGGCGTTGATGACAGCTGAGGCAGACGAGGGGAGATGGAGCAGGAGCTACACAGGAGACAGACAGAAAGAGCAACTTTCCCCTGTCTGTTATGTAACTGATGACAGACGATTGGGAGGCTCTTTGTCTGTTTCAGAGGAGATGGCATAGGAATATAGCTGACCTTTTTGTTCAGGGCAGCTAATCTGAAAAGCTTATCAGAGTATCTGTGTGAAAGTTGGCCATTAGTGACGCCAACCGCTTAAGCTGACACGGAGCCATCACGCTGCTTTGACAGTGTGTATCAACCATGGAAATATTATATTATAGACAATAATGAGAGGAAAAGCTCAGGTGGTCTCTCTTCGCTCTCTCTCTCTCTCTCTCGCGCACACACAAACATACCGCACACCCTTATCCTCCCTCAATCACACCCCTCATAAACTCAGTAAACATGTGGGAGCCGTTAAAATAAGTTTAATGGCTATTTACTGTGTTTTGTACGCTTCTCATTAAACACATTTTCCACTCGAGGAGAACTAATGTTTTGGAAAACTCTGTTAAATGAAACACACATCATGCCAACACTTGGCACATGTGGCTCATTAATTAAACAATCTGCCCTCTACAGGATGAACCAGGGAAGTGCAGATATTTGAAAGCTGACATGCACTTGCAGTAGATTTACAGATATGGCTTTATCTGCTGTTCATTTTTCTTTCTAAAATTTAAAACCCACAATAGCAGATTTTTTTTTTGCCACTTGCAGGAAGCAGAAATAAACTGTAAACACAACAATAACCTATAATAGTAGTAATTTGTAGATATCATGGACTTGCTTGCAAATAGTTTCCTGTTTGCTCATCCAGTAAATATATAGCAATATTAGCATTTATTTCAAGTTGCGTCTCTAACCACATGACGAATGTACTACCAGTACTATCCTCTATTTAGATGAAAGCACTATCTTCACTCTACTTTTAGCTCTGTTTTTGTTTACCACTGACTCCTGTGGAAAATCTGGCACTTAAGCTGCTATCTGTGTTCACCATCTAGTTGCTTCTTGTGTCCATCTGCGGCTTGGTGCTGAGCAGGTAGTGCTCAGTGGGTTTTTAGATTTATCACTGAAAACAGCTGTGGCACTATGAGAGCACTGAGAGTGAACCACTGAATGCTGAGGGCCAGAAAACCAAAACAATGAGCTTAAAGTCGCTACAAAACTCTGCAGAGCTGGGGTCAGGGAATAGTCATCTTTGGGTGAATCACTATAAGTGACCCCTTTCACATACACACAGTCATGTGATCCATTGTTAATATAAAAAATGTGATTGTAGCTGCTTTAACTTTTGGAGATAAAGGCCTATACAATCTAACAAAAAGATGTATTTGTTTGTTTGTTTTTTCAGCTTATATTAACATCAGAGTAGCGATGATTGCTGCCAGTAAAGAAAAAGGCCTTGAGGGTGGAGTACATCAAACAAGACACCGAGAGAAACAACCCCATCCTCCTAACCTCCTCTGCCTCCCCCTCTCCCCCATCCTGCTCCAGCCACTGAATGCCTCCTCACTGAGGAGTCCGCTGCGGCCCTGGCTGCCAGCTGGAGTAGCTGTAACCTCTGACCTCTGACCCCCAGCACCACAGAATTCATCACAGAGCCGTCAGCTCAATGCACTCAGTGGGGAGTACATCCTGTGAAACACTGTCATGACAACAGAGAGGGTTGACACCGGGTACAGGTGTTAACAGTGAGGACAGGTGTTACAGATGTTCTATACACTGCCTTCACTGGTGCCCCCTCCCCCCCTCAATATTCACAACACAATTGCATCCATAAGAGCACCAAAATCCTTTCAGATTTTGTCACGCTCTGAACTTGTGTGTTGTGTGTGTTTGAGTTTGCGTGTCACGGTCCCATCTGTCCTGATGCTCCTGGGTTAAAGAGAGGATCCCGCTGTTCCTTGATGGAAAGCTGCCTGCTACAGAGAGATCCGGTTACAAGAGTGCCGCGCTTTCATCCTTATTAAAGAAACATGTGCCCGCTCTGTGCAGTTATGTCGGCAGATGAAACTTTTTATGCTCTCTGCTTTTAGTTTTTTCTCAGTAAAGATAGGGATATTGCACAGATATAATCGGCTGACAAAACCCTCATCTTTTGAAGTGCATACACTCCTATCATAGGAAATAACAGGCCCAGCCCATGAGGATATGTAAAGATTGATAATGAAAGACTGCTATTTGTATCTCATTGAATTTGATTTATGCCTCCTTTTTGTGCATCATCATACTTCAAATACCGGTGGTTTCTTTGTTACACAGTCAAAGGATAATTACAGACAAAGAATGTCAAACCCAGATGATTCAATTAAGCTGATTACTTAATCTTTGGTCCTCATCATTTATCCACAACTAATTGAAGCACAGCCTCAAGAGCTGCTCTCGTGCAGGTTTGGCATCATAGCAATGCCGTTTCCAACCATAGAGGGACCAATTTGACAAGAAATCTCAACTTCTTCCAAAATAAAAGTATCTAATTAAATTAATTAAGTTAATTTTCCAGCACCTTACAATAACTGGAATTCTAGGGTATAATCAAAGTTATGTGAAATAAAACCACACATAATGTAAAGACAACTAAAGCGATTTAAAATGTAAATTGTTTTATCTTATAAAATGAAAAAAACTCCTTCTATCAAGTAGTATTTTTTCATTTAATACCTACACACAGTGTGCATTTGCCTCTGTGTATAATTCAGATAAATATTTTTGTTGTTGTTTTTTATGGCCAGTAACTGCAGTGCATCACAACAACAAATTGTAATCGGATTTGTGGAATCCTGTTACACGTAATGCATCGTTCATCAGCCATTGCTACTACAACAACCTCCATTCATGCGAGATTGCAAAGTTGCTCATTCCACATCATTCAATGCCACGTAAACTATCCTCGGCACAGTCAGAGGATGTGAGTCAGACCTATGAATCGACTCCGCTGGCAGACTGTCATTTGACGACGATGACTGTCCCTAAGATGTCTAATCTCTGTAGTTTGTAGACACGGTGCAGCCAATGTGCTCCCTGACCTCGCCTCCCAGACCCTGCTTTGTTCCCACGCTGTGCCCTGTGGAACGTCTGGCTCCAACCTTTTCAGACCATAATTACATACCTGCAGAACGCAGACAACTGTAGAGTAAAAGGAGACACGGCGTGAAAGAGGAAGGGGTCACCATGAGTGATATGTGATGATTTGCCACGTACATACTGCTGTATCTGAGTTATATTAAAGGGAAACACTGTAAATAAGTCTTTTAAATTCACTGTCCGGTGGTGTTTTGCCAAACTAAACTGAAGCAACAGTAGATTCTCTCCTCTGTTCCTCCAAATCCAACTCAATGTATAAAACAAGACATCTCTCCAGTGATAAGATTATTGCTGTTGGACATGTTTACATTGTGTGGATAAAAACCACTACAGATAGTATGCAGTGACAGAGTTCAGAAATAGAAAAGGAGAAGGAAAAGCAAATGCCAGACACAGAGACATACTGCAGTGATGTTTATACAGCTCTTCCTTGTGTTGTAAGTTGTAAGTAAGATTGTGGAAGTTAAACTATAAGCTTTGAGGATTAATAGGTACATTTTTATAATGAAGTTCCTTTAATCCCTCATATTATTGAGGTGTTATCAACAGAGCGTCACACATTTGTTGATAAGCTGTAACTGCTGCATGTCATAGCGTGGTTTGAAATTTCTCACTGAGCTCAGTTTGCCTCTTTTATTCAAATTTTACTTGACAGCAGGTTTGGTGGGAGAGAATTTAGCTTTGTTTTTCTGAGCTTTGCTTCAAAGCTGAGCGGACATAGACATAATGTCTGAAAGTAAAATTTAATCTCTTTGGTCTCAGAGGGTCAGTGATCAAGTGAAAGGTGAATTATTGCAGTTCATGTGAGCAAAAGTTACAACTGTAAATTCTGTTCAATTATAAATAGCTCACTTTTTTCTTCTTTTTTTTTTTAACATAAATTAAAAGTCAGTTAAGCAGCTTGTAAAGCAGAAGGTGCTGGGCTGGGAAGACTGTATGTACTGTATGTATTTCAACAACTATTCATACATGTCAGTAATGAGAGTTAAATATTGTATGATCAAAACTAACAGTCCTCTTTGCAAAATTAAACTAACACAATAATGATGGCCACTGTGTCCTCTAAAATGAGCCAGCAAAAGATGAATCTCGCTAAAGAAGGTTACTATTACATTATTGGTTTACATAGCCCTATGAACTTATCCCTGAGGAAAGACGCTTGCCAGAATAGGATTTTACTAATGTCACTAAATCATTCCCAGCTGGCCTGACTGCAGGAAATGCTTCTTTCTTCTCAAAACCTCAGAGCAAATAGTACATGAAGCGTGGTGCATTCATGAGCATGTCTGTCCTCAGAATTTATGTTGAACTGTCTGTCCTGGATTTCATAGCGTCTAATGTCCTCCAGGGCTGTGGTCACAGTCTGTCTCTGTCAGTCTGCTCGGCCCTCTGCGCTGCCATGAGAGCCCCTTTTCACCACTTAACCTTTCAAAAGGTGGTCGACTAACTTCAGAAGGAAAAACGATTCCTGGCTTAGGAAGGTGTGAGGAACGCCAGATCAGCGAGCACTGATTCCATAACGATGGCAACAACCGCTGTAAGGTCAGCCACATAGTGACTGAGGGCCTGAGTGGGTATTTAAAGGGTCTAATAGACATTTGAGCAGGCTTTGGTCTCATGCTTGTGAAAGCAGTTTAGCAAAGAGGTAAACAGCCCGGGGCCAGCAATAACAGAGTGGAACTGATTAGAGGAGGAGAGGGAAGGAGGGAGAGTGAAAGAAAAGAGAGGAAAAATGAGACAGAGACTGATAGCATCTTCTTACCCAACTTAATTATATTAGACAGTTAAAGGCTCCATAATCTCTCAGACGACTGTGTGTTTAAAAGCTCACATGAAATGTAAACAATAACAGAAGAATAAACTGTAGAAATATTTAGAGCAGGGACGGGTAAAATGGGCAAAATTAAAATCACAATCACCATTATTCATTCCCATAGGAATTTTGTTACAGGATTCATAGTCAGATGGTATAAATGTAACCTTCCACACATGCTATTAAGTCACTGGGGTTTTAGCATTTTACCAGAAAAAATTTGACAAGTTTCAAAAGAAATATTCATATGTTTAAGTGGATGTGATTTGGTCAAAATAGCATCTTCTAAGCAAAGCTGGGAAAAGTCAAATTTTATATTTTATTTGTTATCTAGCAGCAGGTAAATTTTTAAGATATTTTTATATCAAAACAGCCTCCTTACTGCATGAAATCATAAGAGTCTGTCTGGGGTGAAAACTTCATTTGAATTCAATATTTCACAGCTAGAGCTCAGCAGTCTAAAGAAGTGTCAGCTTTTAACATTGTTTTTGCCCCAGGCAAACATTTGCAATGAAGATACAATTCACTGCTGGATAACAGGTAAGTTTTGTGTAGGAAGTGGTATGAGACTAATGTATGAAATTCTACGGTCTCAAACCGATTAAACAACCATAAGAAACCATAATGTATTAGCATTATTACTAACAATAAAATTAGTCAGACAATAAATCTTAACAGTGAATAATCCCATAATAGTCATAATTTTAAGGCAGAGATTTTGAGATCCAGGTTGCTCTGTTTTGACAGGATGTGGACAAGCTGCAATTAAGAACAAAGAGACAGGATAACCCTTCTTTTCCTTTCCTTCATTACTACTCTCTATCCCCACACTTTTAAACTCACTCTCCATCTCTCATCCCCTCCCTTGCCCTATCTCTCCGTTGCCAACTCTTCATGTGTCAGTGAAAGCTGTTACTAATAAAAGTTAAAAAGCAAACTATGAAAAGGAGGTGAGAGGGAGCAGAGGGAGGTGCATTCTTTCCTCCCTGCATGGTAAGAGTTTTGCTGCAGCTAAAGGGAGTTCCAGTGGACGGGGAGGGGGGGTGGAAAGAGGGGAGGTGTGGATAGGAGCTGAGTGTCACCCCCGTCGCCCCAGGACATGGAGAAAACATTTTGTTTCGTCAGGTTTCAAAGGCGTAGCAATTACACCAGAGAAGCAGAATGACAGGACATCCCTGCACGACAGTGGCAGAGCTAAAAAAAAATAAATGCTGAGGGTAAAAGAACCACGCCTTCGAAAACTTAACAGGGGGAAATCATCGTCTCCTCTCTTCTCTCATCACCTCTCCTCGACATGGCTATAAGCAACACTAAAGCAGCACCCCAATAGCTCATCTCCATCTTCTCTGTGTCCAGAGAAGGCGGCCATTGTGTGCCCGTTCCTCTCTCCCCAAGTCAGTTTCCTATTGAGGCTCTGAAAGGGCCTTTGAGGGGCCCTGTTTTGGCTGTGCAGCTCACCTGCAGAGGGGAAACTATGGGTCTATTCTAAAGCCCAGCAGCTGCCAGGGCAGAGAGGCTGGCACCCAGTGGGAGAGAGAATAGCGTCCGCAGAGCCTTTCAATATGAAGCCACTTAGTAACAGAAGGCATGTGCCAAGCCTGCAAAGCCAGAATGAAGAGTCACCCTTTGGAGTTCACTAAATATCAGAAGAGTTAGACCCATCTCCTCGTCGCTCCCTTTCTTCCCTATCCAGTACGTCGCATCTTCGTCTGTCTGTTCTTTGTCTGGCCTCACTGTTTATGGAGTAATAATCCACAGGTAGCAGGACACAAAGAAATAATAGACTGCTAAATATAAAGAGCCTGAGGTCAGTAGGAAAGAGGTAAGTAAGGTAAAAGTTTTAAAAAACACACACAGATCAACAGGTGGGACAGTGAAGAACAAGAATCACATTGGCAACAAAAATGCTGCCAAACAGTTTCCTTGCCCCTGTTTAAGAGTAACCGTCAAACTCCTTGTCGTGCGACAGATCGCACCACGATACCGCTGTGAGGATCTCAGTGTCTGCAGGCCTGTGAAGAAGCCTTTACCACACAAAGCCCCTTTTCTGTCAGCAGGCTAGCTCCCACACTGGCGCTAATTTACGATGCCCTCACAGCAATTTCCACAGTCAGAGAAGTTCAATTGTGTTTTCCAGCTCATTAAGCATCAGCACAACAAAGCTTTCATCTTCTCCTTCATCCACTTCATCCCCCTCTTCTCTCCCTTCACCCATCTTCCTCGCTTTATCCCGCTGTCCACTAATCTGCCTCTTTTGAGCATCCAGTCTAAAAAGATAAAGTAGACTGGATAAAATGGGCTAACTATTTTTTACCCTCTCTCTACATTAAATTCTGTTTCTGTCTATGTTTGGTGTTTTGGTTTGTTTAAAGCACGGCCCCAAGTCTGAAGGTCCCCCTCATGCAGACGTAGGGAGAATTTAATGGTTGTTTATTCAGGGGCCTCTGCTGTGCCCTCCCATCTCTTTCAGAGCTTCATGAGACGACGTGGAATCTATTGTAATCTCAGAAGAATCAACTCAGCATATTTGTTCAGGTTGTCACTGTGCTGAGATCACAGGCACACACTCACATTCTCACACAACCACAGATTAGTGCCCTAAATATCTTTTAATTAAACAATACTTTTCAATGCAGAATTTGCAATCACATATGAGATGAACAAGACAGGTGAAGTATAGTTTTGGCTTAAAGTTAGAGAGATAGGCGTGTGACCAGAACATCACACTGACTCGAAACTTCTGATGGCCTGAAAAATATGCATGAGGGGAACTGAATGCAGTGGATTATTCCCACCATCAAGAGCTAATGCGAAAATGCCCCTGAGCAAGGCATGTAACCCCAATTTGTTCCAGTTTCGGCTCCTCTGTGGCAAACATTATCAGAGCTTTGAGTAGATTATGACACCATAATTTACTGACGTTATTGACTTGCCTAGAACAGCTTTTGAAGTCAATGTGAGTCACAAGCTGTGAGGAAATATGTATCAGAAATATGGACACATCCCCTCTGAAACTGAGCAACACTGCTGTAGATTGGTCAAATCAAGTCACTCTCAACAATAAATCATTTTCTGAAATCATTTGCCATTGCACTGAGAGTATTTATTCCTTAAAGGTGTTTGAAGTTTTTGCTGGCAAAATTAGCATTAACAACTGTTAACTTACCAACAGCTTCAGCCATTGTTGCATTTACGAGACAACAGTAGAGTATTCCCTCTGGCCAGCTCTTCTTCATCCTCTCATGTTGGACTGAGGGCAGACGGGACACTGCAGGAAAAAAAAGTATCCAACATTAAAAGATGGCACTTTATGCTGTGGTTTGACCTCACTTTGCAATTCACTGAAGGCAAAGTGGGAAACCAATGCTGTGACACAGACATTTGTGAGATTTAAGTCACTGTAAGTCTATAGACTCTGGGAGCTGAGGCAGATAAGAAACAGAACCAGTGAGAAGAACTTACAGTACTGTATGTAAGACTTTTTTTTAGCAGTATATAGTTGAGCTTCTCTATATTTTAAGACTCAGACACTGCATGGGGAGAGCTGTACCTCTGAGTGTTTTTCTCTGAATGTGTGTGTCAGGTTTCCTTTCCTTCCATTAGCCCTGTGATGTCCTCTGCTCCTCCTCTGTCGTCACCTTCATACTAACGACGCCTACATCTGCTATCATGGCCAGACAATAAAGAGCCTATGATAATTTGACATCCCGTGTCTCTGTTAGTGGGTCATTCTCTAACATCATCATCGTCGTCATTATCATCACTGAGTGCAGGCTACCATCTGAGTTCCTCCCTCTGCTGTCAGCGCAGTCACTGAGCTCACCCTAACCCCTGGCTCGCTCCAGGTCCAGAGAGGGTGTCCGGTTCCCCTTGTCCCCCTCCGTTCCTCCCAAACCCCAACAATAGAGCAACAATATCTCTGTGTTCACCTGTTAGCACCTGGCACTGCAGATAAGACTCACCGCCGAGTCCCCGACAGCCAAGCACTCTGCTCATCTCTGTCAGACGCCATGTGGAACGCGCCCTTCCTGTCACCAAACCCAATATCCTACATACAAAATACACACAGGCATAATAACCCACTCGCTGCTTGCCTGTCAACACTTTCCCCTGGCAGCCGAGTCATGCTAACATATAGAGGATAAATGAAAGGCACTTAACCAATCAACAATCCATCAGGTAATTACAAAGCTTTCAAGCATCATCTGCCACTTGAGTCCACAGTATGTCCTCCTCAAGAAGGAAATTAGTGAGATACCATCCTCACCTAATATGCAAGTCAATGGCTGCAGCACACCTGTATTTTGACTTTTAATTGCTTGAATTCTGGGATCACAGGAATCACTACCTCTGTCATTATTTGCTAATCCCTTTTGTTGAGAGTGTTGGACCTTTCCTCACATTTTTCTTTATCAATTTATGTTAAAGCTATGAACTAAATAGAGCAAACAGACACAGAGAATTGTGTTGTCAATGTTAAAATTATATTTATTTCCTGAGATGTATTAACATAAGAAAAACCTATACAGAAACGAAAGCAGTAACCTGTTGGACTGAGTCCTGACGGAGGCCATCTTGTGCTGTTGCTTTAAGAGGAAGCATGCCTCAACAGAGGCCATTTTATAGGGAGTATGAGTAGGTGGGTTCTCAGATTTGATTGGATAATAGGCTGGGTGACATGACAGCTAATTAAGGTAAATGCTGAATCATATGCACACTTGTTAACTTTGTCCTAGAGCTCTGACCTGATAGGCCAGATTGACCTGGAAAGGCGGGCTCTCATGCTATATATACTTGAGTGGGCTGGAAAAAACTGGACTAGTTTAAAAGAGCAGCATCAGAGCAGATTTGAATTACTTTCACACCTTCACACACCTGACCAAACACTATGTTAAGTTACAATGCCAGAAAAGTGTGGGGCTAGGAGGTTTCAGATGCTGTTCAACCATCCAACAAGCACTTCAATTGAAGCATACTGATGCCTTAAAACCTCCTGTAATGTTTTTCTCTGTGACACTTGCAGCATCGGTGACCTTTTTCACAGTTTAGGTCGACAGGTTTGACCTGACCTTGCGTGGGTGCAGAAAGAGGTGGCAGCTCACCTAACACAATATGCTGACGGTGGGAAAGATGAAACAACTAATCAAGGCTAACGTGTTGTTGCAGTTCCCTTCAAGCTCAGATCAGATAAGGAGAAGCATTACTGGAAGACCTCAGGCCTTCTACATCCTCTTTGGCATGGTTGACATGACTAGGCCTGAGTGAAACTGAGCTGGAGCCAAGTGAGCTATTATTTCAGTAATTAATGTGACGCTCATATCAGTGCAGTTTACTGTGTAGGTGCTGTAAGCACAGTGCTATGTAACTGGTGCTTCATGAGTAGGTTTAACAAAAAAAATAGTCCTGAAAATCAATTATGCCAGTTTATCTCATGGAGGCTGTTAAAGTAGAATTAGCTTTAGCTTTGCTCGTTTTAAAGTCCTCACTGTGTCCCCTTGATTCTACCATGTGACATTCATCATGTGATGGCATGAAATGTCAGTTAATATTCCTCAGTGATAGTGTAATGATGCACAAACTAGATGAAGTTGTCGAGCTGTAAATTTAGAGTTGAGAACATAAGTCACATGACCTTAACTCGATTAAATCCCAGTTGATTTACTTGGATTGTGTATAAAATGAGGATGAGCCAAAGTAGCTTTGATTCTTTCCAAAACATAATATGTCATTAAAATGTCAGGATATGTTTTATTTCAGATATTAAAGAGGGAGTGAACTCTGGAATATTTACGATTGAGGCTTGAGTTGTGACTGGACACTGACAATATTTACATTTAAGTAGGAGGCATTTCAAAATGAAAGCACACCAGCAAAACTGACTGCTGGCTGCATGAAATGGACCAAATCATAAATATGATCCTCCTGCAAAGGTCAATCACCACTTCATTCTGTCTGTAAAGATAAAGATAATTTATATAGAGTTTGATTTATCATGAATTTTAGCATGGAAAGGAAAGTTTGTGATCTCACGTCCATCGAGATTTTGACATACCAATGTTGGCAGGTCCACTCAGACACAGGATAATGTTCTGTTATGCTTCACCAGGCAGGCCTCCCGTCTCTTTTAAAGACGATACACTTTGACCGCAAAGTTCCCCGCTGTGTGTTTCATAAATGTTTATCCCACATGACTCCAGCCCCCTCCACAAAGTTTGCTTAGGAGAGCTGGAAGCCCTGCCAACTCTCATGAAAGAAGAATGATTTAAAAAATGAAATATATAAAGCTTGCATCAACATGTTTGTTTGAAGGGAAACCTCTTTTGGAAACCACAATTACCTCCTTAAACAATTCTCCACTTTGGCAAGCCAGCAAGGATCAGAGAGGTGTGTGTAAATCTGTGTGCCCTAAATTTGTGTTTAGCTGTGTGTGTGTGTGTGTGTGTGTGTGCGTGTACAAAAGGCGGAGGACAGATTGACAGTCAGGCAGATAGACAGACAGACTGCTGGTAGTCTGGTTTGACAGTAGCTGCCGGTAGTCAATAGCTCTTGACATTAACTGATTGTTGATGGTCGTGGACTGATTGATGGCAGCTGAAGCTTCTCAGTTGAAGCTTTGAGGGAAACTAAACAGAGAATGAATACTTTTCCGGAACTTGGTTACTAATTACAACTGCCTCTCTTTCTTTGTAATTTTTTTGTTTGTTTGTTTGTTTGTTTGTTTGTTTGACATTTCAAAATGATAAATGTTGCTGCTCACTGATGGTTCTTTTTTAGCCACTAGTGGCGTGGCTCCACAACTGACATGAGTGCAATGATGTTCTGTTGTTCTCTTCACCGCATTTCAAACATCTCCACAAGTACGGAGTCCGTTGCCATTCAGTTTTGTACAGATAATTCTAGTACACAAAGGATGAATCCTAAAGAATTAAATGACTCACTAACTTTTCCTCTAGCGCCATCAGCAGGTTGACATTTTGGGTTTTAGTGAGATGTCTTGTCCAGTATTGGATGGACTGTCCTGAAGTTTGGCCCAAATGTTCAATCTTAATGACTTGGTGACTTTTCAGCTAGCGCCACCAACAGGTTAAAGTTATCACAAATGCAGTATCTCAACATATACAGGATGGATTGGCATAAAATTCTATACAAAGAGAAAACATTATTTATTCCTAAATAATGAATCCCATTGACCTAATTTTTCATCTTGTGCGATCCTCAGGTCAAAATGTAACATTTTCCTATACTTTATGACAAAATACTTCTAACTAACTTCTAATTCACATCAACCTAAGCTGTACATTTTCACTATTTTCTATATCAAAATGTATTGAAAAATAATACATGGATAGACATGCCAGAGACACTTCTTTATACAAAAGCTGTAGTACGGCTACTGCACTATAGATAGATTTTCATTTCGCAAACCAAAATACTGTACTCATTGTTGACTTTTCTGGCATGTGCATGCTACTCAGAGAGAGGCAGGAAATATCATTTACTCATTCATTATAAAACAATGGAAGAGAAACAAAACATTACAGACAGCCCTACATCCCTTTTCAAACAGGAGGAGAGCGAGAGTGGTAATATTCACAGTAAGTAGAGGAGAATGTAATGTTGTTGGGCACTAAATTACAGTCACTGAAAGCTTGTATGGTTACCCAGCAATCTATCACTGTCACACAAAGAGGGAGAGGGGGAGAGAGAGCAGACAGGCGCCAGGCGCAGCAGGATCAAAGCAGAAATGTACCTTGGGGAGAGAACAGTTAACTTAATTTAACCAATTGTCCTACAGACAGACAGTGTGCTGCTGCAAGCCAAGCAATAGTTCCCATAAGGGAGAAAAACTCTCCCATATTGGGTTTCACTGACAATGATTTGACTTGATATAAAGAGCTGCAAAACAAGGCCAATTTGGGCGGGCCTCTTCAATGGGCTTCTGCGACATTAGTTGGGGTTTTACTGTCTCTCAAAGGGATTGCGCACAATGAACATAATAGGTTGAAATATGGCCAAGACATAGCCATAGATAATTTGATTACAGGCCACAAGATGGAAATTTACAGTGATAATAACTCTTAGGAGTATAAAAAGTAGTGTAAGCCTGGATTGTCTTGCTGCTTTAATAAAACACAGTGATAAACTACTGTCAGCATATTCACATATTCGTGCACAACTTTGCAGACAAAGCCCTACAACAAGCACCAGAATTTCTGCAACACAATGGAAGCATTTCAGACTTTTGCAAACGTAATTTTCTCTGACACCTTTCTCTTTTTGTGTCCATTTTTGTTAAACCTACATGAAACCTAATTCATTTTTTAGGGCCACCTGGGGGCAGCAGAACAAGCTGTAAACACAACAATGACATATAATCACCTTATAAAGGTATAATGTGATAAACATGCTGGCCAACAGTTGCCTATGTATACAGAAGACACATCAAAACCGTAAGAACATTGTGCTGAAAAACACAAAAATACTCAACAGCTCTGAAGAAAACTGCAGCATTGGATGACAGTTCTTCACTACAAGCAGCGGCTTACACGTTACAATTAGTCATTTGATTCCCTGTTGATATAAAAATACTAATCAGTGCAGCTTTAAAGTTAATAAGGTATTTAAGCAAAAACTTATAAGAAGCTTACAGTAAGATATGATCCTCATTTGCCAGCATTACAACTAAAATTGAATTCATTTAAACTGTAGAAAATTAAAATATTATTATCAATATTAAATATGTGTCAGGCAATATTCAGACTTAGCAAAGATTTTTGCCACTGAAATAAAAATATCTGTATGTAGTCACAGGTGTTATTCCAATGTTTGATTACGCATAAATTAATCCCAGTTCCTCTACTTTGCGAACCCTGATCGGAGGTTTACATCTGTCAAAAACCACGGCGCAAGAAATGGACCACTACACTGACATGACAAGCCTGACCAATCAGAATCTGCTTTGGTCGAGTCACGTGAAAAAGTCGACAAGACTGATAGGCGGACGGCAAGATGAGAGACGAACTTACGGCACTTCACTGAAGGAGAGGCAAGTCCGTGCGTCAAATCTGAAGTTTACCACGCAGCCGTGCGGCATCGGATGAACCTCGGCGGTCACAGATTTCCTCAAGGCGAGAACACGGAAAAAAAAGCATAAAACAGCAACAAGGAGAGCCGCAGGAAAGTTGGTTGTATGGCACCTCAGTCGTGCGTAATGAATCCTGCGCAAGGATCACCGCCCTCGACTGCTCCGGGGGAGACATCACCAGCTGAGGACCGAGCCGCTGGTGACATGGGAACTGACAAGCTGGACCTATCACCTGTCAGAAGATGTAAGACCAAAAGTTTAGATCTGCCTTTCAGTGTGGAGTCCCTCATATCGGACAGGCCACCGGGCAGTAACCTCCACTCCCCGGAGCCCGGCTCAGGCTGCGTCCGGGCAGAGGAGACCGAGTGTGCGTCACCGGAGGGACTTTACCGGTCCAAACCAGAGGCGGTGGACTCGAGTGACAAGGAATCGAGCCCCTGGTTTCAGGCTCCTTACGCATCCCCTCCAAGTGAGTGCAAGAGAGCGCTTTCTTTCTTTCTTAATACTGACAAACAGGCTGTTTCTCAACTTTCCAACAATTTAAACTAACCTGAAAATCTTTTAAAACCTTGAACTAAATAAATATGGAAAATATTTCATACCAGGGTTTTTCCAATTGAAAACAATAACAAGGAAATTCCATGTAGGCTAGAAAACCATCGGTCCTTATTGAGTTGATCTCTCCAGAAACCTAGAGATGATGGAGATGGAATTTAAAACTTTGAGATGTGGAAGGCTGCAGGAAAAACTGTTCCTATATTCTGTGTTGGTGACCTATTTCACCGATTTGACTCTAATAACTAGTAGATATAGAGATCACATATTTTCTGTCCCAGTGTTGTGATGTGACTCTCTAAATGTACTTCCAGGACTTCCCAGCCCGACAACTTGCAATCTACGGAAACACAAGAACAACAGGAAACCCAGAACTCCCTTCACGACCTCTCAGCTTCTTTCTCTGGAGAGGAAGTTCCGTCAGAAACAGTACCTCTCCATCGCGGAGAGAGCGGAGTTCTCCAGCTCCCTCAGCCTCACAGAGACCCAGGTCAAGATCTGGTTTCAGAACCGCAGGGCCAAGGCCAAGAGACTGCAGGAAGCCGAGCTGGAGAAGCTCAAGCTGGCCGCGAAGCCGCTACTGCCGGCCTTTGCCTTTCCCTTCCCCTTGAGCGCACCTATGGCCGCACCGTCCCTCTACGCGGCCCTGAACGGACCGCGGCCAGCCATACCTGTCCCGGGACTATTCAGTGGACCATATGGGATGTACTACTTGTCTTAACCCTCACTAACTTTGAACTGCATCGTTGGGGAAGAAAGCTGCCTTTGAGGAAAAAAAAACGCCTTCATACAGCAAATAACAAACACTGCAAAAATGTCCATCTCATGAGTCAAGCTGTCTGAAATCTCATTAAATATTGTGTAAAATATTTTTGGTTATAATGAAAAATCTAATGGCGTGAGAATATTTTCCACACAAAATATAAGCAGAACGAACTGGCCTCGTTGTAAAAGAGTCGGTTCAACCAAGGAACACGTGGAACAGAGACAAGTGAAGTATTTTCACTCAACTGTCGATTTTCATTAAATTTCTATCGAGTATTTAAGATTTACTTTGCAGTAACTTATTTGTGAATATGGCCATTTTTGCAGTGTAATCAGTAAACTCCTTTCTCTAAATGACGGACTCTCACGGAGCTCATTTCTCGGATTAGATTTTTCAAATTTCAGATCATTTGCGAGCTTTTCTGCTTCAATATCCGTAAATACTTCAGTAATTTTAATGTGGCGAGAGAAGATGTGATTATATAAAGGCCTGTAGCTTTGGGTTTAAAGCAATAACTCGATGACTCACTAAAGTGACCATGTGAATGTTTTATTTCCATTTCGGAGGCCTTTCAAATTTTCTCACCTCAAAAGGACACGGTTTTAAAATGTGTGTTATAGAAAACAGCGAAGAGCAACATTTAAATATCCACACCCAGTCTGAAAACCCACTTTCTGTATATTCTGAGGAACCTAAATAGACTCTTTGATAACATGGCTGCAGTCAGACTTTATTTTTATAAGATGAGGATGGAAGGAAAAAGTTACCAAACGAGTCTGACATGAGTATTATTCCTAAAATTCTGATCAGAATCATCATTCAAGAAAAAGACACACTTCAATTAGCACAATTGTGTATCCATATTTTTATATATTATTATATTATATACATAAAATTACAAATTAACTCTAAAATAAATCTACTTTATTACTGTCCTTTTATTATTTTTATTTTTTTTACATTACCTCAAAAGGAGAACTTTTTTTGCACAGATGTTCAAAGAGCTCTTAAAAGTCCAAGAATTCATCAACTATTTTTGCAAACACTCCAAAATGCTAAACAAGACTGATACACTCACATCAGTCATTAGTGTATTTTATATTTGATGGGTGAAAAGGTGTTTTGTACAAATATTAAAATCTCTTGTGTAAATTCTGTCATTCCTCTCATTTTTCTCTGAACTAAAAGCTTCTTTTTCGGTTGTAATTTAAGCACTACCTTGAGCTGCTCTGCATAATTCTTTTATACAACACATGCATTTTGATTTCAGCCAGACATTTCACCAGTGCACCACAGGTCAACAGCATTGCACATGGTGTGTGTTCTTTTGGAAACTGATGTATAAAATAAAGTTTCTTATAAGAACGGATGACATTCCTGCATTAACTGAAACACTCAGTCCAGTTGGTCCCACCTGCTGAGAGGCTCAATGTGTCAACAAGGAAGAGAAGCAATGTGAAAGTCTAGTAGCAAGGAAAAAAATACACATAACAACCAAAGGTCTTCTTACTCATTTAAACAAACGCTTATGCAAGTCACTTTTTTATATAAAAGCCATTTTATTTTAAGTTCAAGACACATGTGACAGTAAATATATTCAGTTACAAGACAAGAGTATTAAGTTATACATTTTAAAAAGGACAAACTGAAGGTGCAATACTGGTATTTCATTTCCTCCTTCCTCGCCGTCCTCTGAAGCCTCGGACGGAGCCGTAACCAAAGCACACGGTCGAAGGGACCCTGAGAGAAAAGAACACGGCTGTTGTCTTGTATTCCATATTGATTATCCATTAAATAAGAAAAACTGCAGTAAATATTATGAAGTTATCATGTAACACATATTTTAATCATATAATACTAAGCATATATGATAGAAATAAGCCTTTCTACAATTTGTTTAACCCAGACATAACTGCACAAGTTTTTACCTTACAAATATTGCTATCTAATGGCTAAAAACTAGCCCCTGGGGTTTCCAGCAGACTTGTTCAGACTAACCTGTAGGAGTAGCGTGGTTTTAGTGTCTCTGTGCTGGAGCACTCGTTGCCGTGGACTGCAGCAGAAAGACCTGCGTGCTCCTCAGTAGTCTTGCAAGCAGCTTCTTCCTCAGACACATGTGTCTCCATGGATTCCCCTTGCTCGGGTTTGTCAGACAACACACCACACATAACCTCACACACACCCTCGGACTCACACACATCATCTACTACCTCCATGGTTGTGTCTTTCTGCTGCAGTCTCTTGGTCTCTCTGGTTCTGTAAACAAAGATATGATATTAAATATACATATACAAGGGTATTTAATGCATCATTTTCCTCTTTGTTGGGTCAGAAAAATAATACAAAAATATACATTTAAAACAATTCGTACTGTAGCTGAGTTTTTAAAGAAAAAATTACACATTGGTTTCAATAAAGTAGCAAAGAGAATCTTACTCTATCAGAAATATGTGTGAAATATGTCAAAAAGATTAAATTCACAGACATAAATCCTGTTTACTATTACAAACATGGGCTCCTCTAGGTTTAAAAGCTGCCTTAAGTAATATTTCTACTGACATTTTGCTGCCATCTAGTGGATATAAATTGGGAAGTGCAGTCTTACCCTTTGTCCTTTTTGGTTTTGTCGAATCTGAAGTCCGGAGGATACTTGTGAATTCTTATTAGGTGGTCCCTCCTGTGTTTACTTGTCCTGAACTTCTGCCCACAGCCCTCCACCAAACACTGGTACTGAACAATGTGGAGGAAGTGTCAGAGAAAACTTACCTCTTTGAAGCCTTTGTATTTGTCTTCAAAGAATGTTCAAAATATTTCACTTTATGTGCAGCTTTTTCTCATAGCGATAACATATCTTCTTTTTTTCCCCTTTTGCTTACCATGTCTTGCCTCTGGGCGAGGATAGTGAAGAGAGAGTCGTGCCACTCCTGAATGTGAATGTCCAAGAGCCGGGCACTCGGCAGGGAGCGACGGCAGGAGCAGCAAACATGCCTGTGCAGGGAGTTGTAGTGGTGTTCATACTCCTCCAATGCACTGAAGACTGCACTGCAGCCAGAGATGTGACAGGCAAACTCTGATACACTGAGAAGAGATAAGAGGTGGAGGAAGGTGACCGACAGCTCAACCAACAGTGATATTACAATGAGCTACAGTTTCTTATCTCTAGAGAAAACACAGATGTTGTGATGCCACAACCACACGTGTCTAGATCAATATTAGGAAACAAAAAGATAGACTATCCAACAGATTATTTAGACTGACAATTTTCCACTATATTACAGAGTCATATTCATAGAAGAATTTAATGCAAAAACATAGATATATTTCAACAAACAGCAGCTCCAATAAACCAAAGTATAATATAATCAACTGTGTTTTGAGGGGGGTGATTCTCATATTTTCAGCACTAGAAAACCTTCATTTTACGAAACTAATAATAAGTTTATTCAGTAAAACAGTACCAAACATCTGACACAAGGTGTGACATATTGGCAGAGTCAAATATAAAGTTCAGAAAATTCCCTCACTTGACAGCTGTATTGTGTATTTGTGTTTTAATCGCATATTTAGTTTAATGTTAAAGAAGAAAGGATTCATACATGAGGGGCTAGCTCCAACGAAGCTATTTTTGCTTTTAAAGTTACTTAAAACGATAAATCCATTGTCAAAATACGCTACAGGCTAGTCGCTTCAGCTCTAATATAAATACAATTTTTGTTTGTTACTTTTTTCGTACCTGAGTGTCGGTTTGTCGTCTACCTCCGAGGTGTAGAGGTCTTGCAGATACATGTGTCTGTGGATGTCCCCATCCTGTAAACAGCGTCCAAATGCAGTACGTTACGGTGGACGGTTTACATGGATGTAATAATATATCCATGGTGGGTTAGCACACCATTAACGGTCGGTCGGTTCTATTCGTTGTTGCTACGTTACCTCGAACAGCTCGTGGTCCTTGTGCAGGTGGACACACTGCGGGGTGAAGCTGAACGGGAGCTCACCCTGCCTCGGCTCCTGCTCCTCCGTGTTTCCAGACGATTTCATAAACTCTTCACTGAAACCACAATACATTCATGACTGAAACTCTATCCATGTTAAAATAAAATAAAAGCTACCGCGACAGCAGTATCTTCTGTTTTGGTTGTAGTTGTCGCAGAATGACGACGTCTTTTATTCGTTTTTTTTTCTTTTGGCGGTTGTAAAATGATGCATTCACGTGAACCCAGCAAAATAGGGAGAAGAGGAAACACCCGTTACTCCCACTTGGGAGTATTCCCGGATTATTCCAAGAGTGTCGTCACACCACATAAACATGCCAACAACTTGTAATATCCCTGTAGTTCTTTTCTCCAAGTTGTTGTTGTTGTCAGAGGTTCAAGATATCTCCGATTGCCTGACGTTCACAGGTTTTCCCACTCTCACGATGTGACATGTACACGGCTAAATACAAAACGGTGCGTTGGCGCCACCAACTGGCTGGAGCTAACATGGAGAAACTTATTTTCATACAGCCACAAAAAAGTTTTACTGATGTCTGCTGTGTAAGCTTTTGAGCCAGGGGTACACTTATAGTGCATAATAACTAAAGTAGATACACTGATATGTAAGGGTTAATGGTGTTCATATATTTCAACCAGTCATGTTTACAATATGTTTTGTTTAGACCGTGAATATTCATGCGTTATCAAATAAATGAAAACACTGGATGAGGGGGAGAGCAGCTCATTTTTGACAATTCAACATAAAATATCTCCTATTTTACACGAAAAATAAAAATAGAAATGCTCTGACAGCTCCACCATTTGAACAGTAGATGGCGACAAAGGTCACTTAGAGGCTAGGTCATGTGTAATGGATATTTTGTTAATAAATAAGGAATTTCCTTCAGTGGTAAATGGGTGAAATAGATTAGAACCTGTTGGTAATCAGAGAAAAACGAGTTGTGTTTCAAATAGGCGTAACCTCATATGAACTTCTGTTAGTAGTCATTGTATTTCTCATGAAAGTGCATCATCAACTTTTACACATTTGGAGGCATTATCAGAGTGTTATCTCCGGAAAACACGACCGTAACTTGGCTCACTCAGTCAACACCTCTTAAAATGCATGTTCATTTTTCTAAGAGACAACGTTTAACTTTTGGCAGTGACTCATGTGGTTTCTTTGCCTCAGATTTTTCAGGATATTACACAGCAGAGAGGGGCGGAGAGCTGAGGAGTCTCGGTTATTTCTCAGACTGCACAGCACGCAATGACAGAGTTCGCCCGGTAGAGCAACATGCGATATACTGGATATTTTCTATGGGTTTTTTTCTCCTTATGGGGTATGTCTTTTCTTTTCTTTTCTTTTCTTTTCTTTTCTTTTCTTTTCTCATTAAATGTCCCTACTTGCAGGAATAATTGCGGGCAATGTATGGACTCTACCTCATGTGATGAAGTACCAAACTGTGATACCTCAGAGGCTGAAGGATTCATCTCTCATTAACGATGCTGCTACACATCAGGTAACACACGCTGTACAGAATTATCAGTTACCTATTATATTTATTTTCTTGAAGTATGCATCAAAGTCTCCTCTGCTGTGTGTGTGTGTGTGTGTGTGTGTGTGTGTGTGTGTGTGTAGACATACCCTGATGTACTCCAGTACTCTTTGAGGATTGCAGGGCAAAACTACACACTGCACCTGGAAAGGAATAAGTAAGATTTTTTTTAGCAAGTCTACACATCCTGCACCTTCTTTCGTGATCTGTCAATATTATTGACTTTAAAAAAAAACATTTACTTTTCAGAGATCTTATCGGGAAAAACTTTTCTGTGACACACTATTCTGATCAGGGCAACCAAGTCACAACTACTCCAGATCTTGGGGTACGTAGATTTGCATTCTCTCTCTACATTTTCACTAACATTAACATAATCTCTGTATTCATGATCAGCCCACATAACAGACATTTGTATCATTCAAATTTGATTGGAAACTTTTTTTGAGTGTTTGTGTGTATATATAGTATACTGCTATATATATACCCTGATGATCAGACTGAATTTGACATTTAATTTCAGTTCATTCTGTTTGAATCACTGAACAGCAATGTGGGCAATTCAGAGGTCTGAAACCACACTAGTATGTAGTACCAAAGAATTTATCTTACCACACAGAACATTCATGCTTCAGCGGATTAAGCACAGGATATCCTATGTTATCTGCAAACCCGTGCATTTTCAGTGGCATATGCCTTCCTGTGCTGAGTAGTTTTCTTAAATCCTTCTCAGTCTTTAAAAAGTGCCAGCTCTGAACTGTCAAATATCTGTTAAAATGAGTTTGTAAAATGCAGCTCTTCAACATGAATAACAAAACACACAGAGGTAATTCAATTCATGTTTCACAATTAACACTATGAATCCCAGTCATCATCTTCACTGTCAGAAATCATGTCACCGACATTTGGTGCAGTATGTGGCAGTCTTTTTCTTTTATTTCAAAATATCAGATGCCATGATAAACCTTCAAGCTTCTTGTAATTTCTCAACTACAAAGTTCCTCATTATAAGAGGTGACACCATCCACTGCAATTCTTGAGTATGACGTGGAAGAGGAATTTACATATATGGTCAATTTCCTCTGAACATGACACGCACATACAGTTAAATGTAGCCACATATGCCCAATTAAGGGAAACCAAACTGTGAGTGTGAAATCTCTCCTTTGATCTTCTGATAAATGATGGATGCCTGTTCAGGTTCACTGCTACTACCATGGACACATTGTGGGAGTGGAGGACTCGTCTGCCAGCGTGGGACTGTGCTCTGGGATAAAGTGAGTAATACTGTGGATGTAAATTTATTTCATCCTGTATCTCAAAGGTTACAAAAGTACAGAAGGTTATTGTTTCTCTAAATAGAGTGCAAAATTGAATTAAACCCATGATGATTTGGGACTGTGAGTCTCCTGCTGTGACTCATGACCAGCTTGTCCAATCCAAAGAGACGATCAGTCCCTCAGCATCCATTTCCTCCATCACGCAGACCATTAAGACTCCATGTGGTGCTGAAAACCTGTAACCTAATCACACACACTTCTCTAATTAAAGCTGCCTCCTGTTTGCTGCAAAAGACATGTTAGTGTCTAAAGTGTGGAAAACAAAGGCAGTCTTATGATTTGTTAGACTAAGATCATTTTGAGAATTAGATATGCTGAAGAAAAAGATGAGGCCTTTGCTTACTTCCACTCTAAAGTTCCCGTTTTGCACCGCAGGGGGCTTGTACTTCTCCAGGACCAAATGTACCTTATTGAACCTCTTGGCGGTGCCGAGGCGGGACAGCAGGACAACAGACAGAGCTCTGAAGCTCACAGTGATGAGGGTCTTCACGCTGTTTACAATTACAAACACCTGAGGAGGAAGAGAAGCTCCTGTTCCCATGGAAACACGACCACTTTCTATGATCATGGAGCTCGTCCGTCTGGACTGTTCCAGCTCAGCAGTCTGGTAAAGACACACAGTGTGGACACATACGCATATACACCAGGGTTTGAAGCCTACAGCTGATATTTTTAGACTGAGACTGCTGATATCCAGTATTTTGTGCTGCATTCTTACATTTGTAAGAATTTCATGTTTTGCAAAAAAACAAGAAAAGTGACATACAGTGAAATACTACAGTTCACAATAGCTCTATAACTGACCACAATACATAGAAACTAGTTAAAGTAGATTGAAAACTCCAAAGTTGTTGTTCAATTCACATAAGCATTCACAAATTATGATAAAACAAAGGGATTGAAAACAAGGGTACATAACACAAAAAGATATGACTCCAAGAAAACGAGGGAGAGAGAGATTTTAACTTGGAGCTGTTATTGGACAAGTAGCAGTTAGCTTCAAAATGCAAACATCCCTTTGCATATCTCTAATAGACACACATACACATTGTTAATATCTTTCACCTTTTGTGTTATTCAGAAAAGCAGAGCCCAGACCAAAGACCATACAGTAAAACCCAGGACAGTGGAGCTGGTTCTGGTGGTCGACAACTCTGAGGTTTGTTTCCCTCTTTTCCTGAGTCTGTTATTGCAGATATACAGTGATCTATCAATGATAGTTATCAGTAATATACTTTTATGCATATGTTTTATATCTGAGACGCTGTTGAATTTGTTACTAATTTTAAAAAATCATTTCTTTTTAGTATAAGAAGTTCGATAATAAGAAGAGAATAGAGACCAGGATGCTTGAAATAGCAAACCATGTGGACAAGGTATGTTTGGTTCTCTGTCCATCAGTTAAAATGATTCAGCACTGTTATATTTTTCCATGGCAAAATAAATAAATAAATAAATGAATAAATCCTCTGTTCTTGGGAGAAAATTAGCCATGACTGTAAAATAAGGCCACTCTAAACTTCGACTTCAAACTTTAATTTTGTGCAATTTAATGTAATTTCTCTCCTGGACTTAATAAGGTATTCCACCTATTTTTATCAGTAGTCTAGAAATGTAGTCTATTTTCACTGGCTGCAGATAAGCTTTACATTTTTCTCACAACACAGCCAGCCACGTGTCCGGCACTTTATCAGACCTCACTTTCACTGTGGATTAGATGCAAAAAACTGTCCTGATACTATTTGTTCTTTACTGACTGGAATTTGACCAATAAAAGGAATGAAAAGTTCTCTTACTGTGAAAATCTAACTTTAACTGTGAATTTTCACACCTAAGCTGAAAATTTTCACACAGATCACACAATCCTCTTTGCATACTCTGAAAGAGTAAGGCCAGCATGAATGACGGCACTAGACCCAACAGTGACAGCATCATAGATGAGAGCATTGGCTCTGATTTGTAGCATTTCCCGTCTGACTGCTTCACATTCAAAATAACTGATATCAAATATTAATCTGATAATTCACTTCAGTTTTTGGGGAATTTCCACTTTCCTCTTTGTGATTACATCATGCTCTGTTTTAGCTGTATCGCCCAGTGGGTGTTCGTGTGATGCTGGTCGGTCTGGATATCTGGTCTTACAGAGATCAGATAGAGGTCAGCACCAACCCTGAGCTCACCCTCGGCCGCTTCCTTGAGTGGCGTCGGCGGAGCTTATTGCCGAGGACCAAACACGACAATGCACAGTTCATCACGTAAGACACATCTGTCTTCAACTTCCCACTAATAAAAAAAACAACTGTGTAATCTTCTGATTTGTTAGAGCTGGTGTCTAAAACTTTTTACCTCTTCTCGTTCAGTGGTGTGGATTTTGATGGCTCCACTGTCGGCTTAGCAAACACCAATGCAATGTGCACCTCTAACTCTGGAGCTGTCAACGAGGTAACTTCAGTTTTTTGTTGAATAAATGTATAATTTCTGTGTAAAAATATAGGAATTAGAAGGAAATGAAAGGAAATTGTGTTAATTTCAGTTTTACACTGCTCCACTTTTGTCTACAGGACCATAACACCAACCCAGTGGGAGTGGCGTCTACTATTGCACACGAGATGGGTCACAACCTGGGTTTGTCTCATGATACTGAAGACTGTGTCTGTGGCTCCTCAATATCCAAAAAAGGCTGCATCATGGCTGAGAGTGTTGGGTAAGCTCAGTTTCTCACACAAACACCTGCAAATCTACTCTTCTTAGACCCAAAGCCAAGCTAATATTCACCTTCTCCTTTCTTGTTTTTGCTATCTCTTCTTCCAGCATTGTGTATCCGCAGCTGTTCAGCAGTTGCAGTCAGCAGCAGCTCAGCAGGTTCTTGGAGGAGGTGAACCCTGCCTGTCTGCTGGATATTCCCTCCACTGATCGCATCTATGGAGGACCAATGTGTGGAAACGGTTTCCTGGAGCCAGGAGAAGAGTGTGACTGTGGCACTGTGGAGGTTTGTGCATGCTGTACTCGCACAGAGTCAATCGCACAAATAAAACATACAAAAGAGACTGAATCGTAATGTTCTGCACCCCCTCTGTCTGCGTCATAGGAATGCAAGAATCCCTGCTGCAATGCCACTACCTGCAAACTTAGCGCAGGAGCCCAGTGTGCAGAGGGAGAGTGCTGCCACAACTGCCAAGTAAGTCATACTCACTATGTCCTCTCTGGATGAGTGAAGTCACACCGATACTAAATGTGTTACCATATAGCTAGACACTGTCTGACTGTGCTGTCTGGCTGGTTCTGTGCGAGTTGCACATATTTCAGTAGTCGGTACATCACCATCTGTGTTCCTCTCCGATCTGCAGCTGAAACCGACAGGCAGTGTCTGCCGACCAAAGACAGGAGACTGCGACCTGGCAGAATACTGCACTGGCTTCTCTGCCTCTTGTCCGAGTGACACCTACACTCAAAATGGCCTGCCCTGCAACCGTGGGAGAGGATACTGCTTCAATGGACAGTGTCCTTCACGGCAGGAACACTGCAAGAGACTCTGGGGACCAGGTAAAACACCAGTGAATTTCAGTTTGGTTTAGATCTGCTTTGATTCTCATACGTCCGGACTCTTACGCCTGTTTGTCGTAATTCTGTTCAGATGCTGAAGTAGCTGTAGATGCGTGTTTCTACCTGCATGGAAACTGCAGAAAAACACGGTTTAACCAGAGATGCTCGAGCAGGTACGTAATCAAAGGTCAAAACAGGACTACAATAGGGCATATTAACAGTGTGGTATTGTTGGTTTTTGGGATTATTGGTTTGTGTTTTCTGGTTATAGAGATGAATCCTGTGGGACACTTTTCTGCTCCGGAGGCTGGGAGTTCCCAGTGACATCCAGGAAATCCTTTTACAAAGTAGGAAATGGAGAAATATGCAATGAGGCCACCTTAAACCCTGAAGATAACTACCCTGCAGATCTGGCCATGATTCCTACCGGCACCAAGTGTGGTAACAACATGGTAAGAAAACTGTTTCTGTTGATACAATGAACAAATGGACTACAGATCTGTGGCCTCACAATGTTTTTTTGTGTCTTTCAGGTATGCTACAACCAACAGTGTCAAGACATCAAAAGCATAAAAGTGTACGGAACAAATGACTGCTCTGCTAAATGTAACAACCGTGGGGTAAAGATATATATTCATATCCTCACAACACTGTGGAGCACTGTAGAGCCACGGCAGCATAACTGACTGTGAATGTGATCTCTGACAGGTTTGTAACCATGAGCGCAAGTGTCACTGCGATCCTGGCTGGGCCCCGCCGTTCTGTGACGTGCGGCATTCAGAGGTGCCCGAAGGTATTGTACATGTTATTCTTTTCTACTCTCACATGCACATGAAAGCACTGATAGCCAGCGTCCGTTTATCTGCCTCTTTATATGCTTGACCTTTTAATGACCATGCGTTACACATGACTGTGTCTGTTCCTCTAATGTTCTGTTTTTCACCAAGATTTAACGCTCTGAATAGATTTCTCATGGACTTTCAGACAATTGTGCTCTGTTCTGATGAACACAAACAGACACTGATTTAATGGAATTCCCCCGTTAGTCTGTACAAATGCAGTAATGATGTTACAGTGAATTTTTTTTCCTGAGCAGGTGACTGTTACATGCTCATCCTTGAGCAATAAAATAATTTTGTCACAATCAGTGTGTGGGTTTGTGTGTCTACAGAGTCAAGTCTGGTGGTATATATTGTGTCACTGGTGGTTGGTTTACTTCTGCTGTTGGTCCTGGTTATTGGGAGTTTGATGTGTTGCATGAGGAAAAGGCGACCTACAAAGAGGTACAGAAATAAGTTATTCCTTTCCTTCAGGTTCTGTTAGATCACTACTATATGTGAAGCTATAGGGACAATTTTTTATCTTGTCCATATTTAATTTTAGCCTCTGTGTATTTCCTCAAAGATGCCTCCAGTCTACCTCAGGACAATCGAACCCGTTGTTTCGGTCAAGCAGCACACGAGGCAGCCCTCGTCTTGGGACCACACACATCAGCCAGCCTACGTTTGTGGAGTCTTCGGCCACTCAAGCCTGCAAACCTCTGTTCTCTACCACTGCCAGACCACATACTGGAGCACCGAGGCCAAGCAGAGCAGCTCCAGAGGTGAGGTTCCTTTTTGATCCAACAGCTTCAGCACCAGAGAGTAATAACACACTGACACTCACACTGCTTCATAAACAGGTCATTATTGTAATTAAAGTGCAAAACCAGTCAGAAAAAAATGAACTAATTTAGCTTTAGCTTTTACTCATCTCTCTTTTTGTCCTTTACAGCCACCCAAGAAAGTGCCTGCTGTACCTCAACCATCAAAGATTCAACAGGTAATCTGATCTAATGTTTTGTCTTTATTTAAATAAAGAGTTATTTATATGTAGAATTGCAGTCTTATTGTTCAGGAATCTACTGTATTTTAACCTGTAATATTTTTTCTTTAGGTTGTAAGGCCGTTCATGCAGCCACCAACTGTTTCAAGCAAGCCAGTCTATACTGAGGTAATTTTGAGCACAAACTTTGGCACTATTTCTTATTTTCTTTTACAGGACACTAATTGTTTGCTTTTTTAATTGATGTATTAATTGTTGTTTAAGTCATTTTGTTGTCTTTTTTAATCAGGCTAAACCACTACCTCCGTCTAGACCTCTGCCACCACTTGGAGCAAAATCGGTAAGTGACATTACAAGTCACTTTACCCAGAGTTTTCATTATTTGCACTCATACATTTAACTGTTCTTGCCATTGCCACTTACTGGAAATGTGAACATCTGCTGTCTAAGGTCACAAAGCCAAAGCCTCCGATGCCTCCAGTGAAGCCAAAGCCCTCTGCAGTCCAGTCTCCACTGCCACATACTCAGCTGGTAAGTATTCAGACTGCAGCCACAGTCAGCCAGACTTTCCTAAATCCTTGGCATTCAAGCACTCTTAATGTTATTTAAGGCATTCACGTTTATAAAGAGTCCGTGGTTTTGGGCATTGCCCCAGCATAGCAGTTTAATGAACAAGTCGTGGCTCACTGTTGCTGAGTTAGTAAGCACATAAACTTTTCCTGACCACCACTGAATATCTAAAAGACAGACACTGTGAAAGGATCATCTACACGTAAGATGGAGTCTGGAGAAAGCAAAATCGCAGATGTGCTAAGAGAAGCTCATCCAAAGTCTGTTTGTTTTTCTAGGTTGCAGGGAGAGCTGCCCTGATGCCCCCCAGCAGGCCCAGATGACAGGGGGAATAATGCAGTATGGTGTAAACACTGAAACCCTCTGACAGAGGACAATGCTTTTGTCCCACCTAGCAGGAAGATAATCTCAGGAGACACTCGTCTGTTTGTGGAAGTGGAAAAAAGATCCACTGGAGGATCAGCAATGTTAAGTGACAGAGCTTTTCTGTCAATTACAGTCTCCCTGAGGATTACCGCCGTCTGTGTCTTGCTTATGTAGGCCTTCAGTATGTTGATGAAAACCTGAAGCCATGATTGACGAACTCAGCTTCTGTGCTTTGTAAATGACAAATGGCTGTGTTGCCATGATGATTTCTTAAAAGTCTTTTAAGGGAAATGTCACTCTGCCTTGATCCTGGGATATGTGAACACTTTGTGAGGCAATGGTTATAATTTTATTTAAATGTTTTACTGTTACTTGTCCCTCACATGGTTTTGGTACTGACTTTCTAAGAAATAATGTTGTTAAGGGATTTTAAAATGTGGCACAACATAGGCACTTTACATTTTTTAAATTAAGGAAGTACCACAAAAGTTATGACTTTTTCTTGGACTTTTTGTACTAACCCAGGTATGCTTGAGTGTGTGAGACCAAATTACTACACGCAGTTGTCATGTTTGGTGTGTCGACTTGATTGTAATTCTTCAAGGGATTTTATATTGCGTATTCTATGCAGCAGACATGATCAATCTCCTTTACTCATAATGACAATAACTAGACTTTCCATTGATTGAAGATTCTGCCTAGGCTTTTTTTTTTTTCCTGCAAACTTTGAATTGAACATTGATTTGACTGTTTTTATTTATGGAGATCTTCTTTTTGTTTGTAAAATGGAGCTGACAATAAAAGCGTCTGTCAGTGTTTGGGTCGTTTTTCTCTTTCTTTTTTGTCAAATCTCCATATTCCTTGTTGCCATGGTACATCAGCGGTCGCCCAGCAACGCCTTAAACAACCTGTTGGTAGAGGGGAGCTAACAGGCTAGCTCAATTAAACAGTTTGGATCTTTACAAACTGTCCCGAAACAGATGTCGCTTTAAGAACAATGGATCGAGAACTGAACGAAGAGGAGCTGCAGGACTTGTACGCATGGATAGACAAAATACCACTGTCCCGGCCAAAAAGACACATCACAAGAGACTTCAGCGACGGAGGTAGTTCACTTAGCCTTTTCCTTTGTTAGGAGTCCACAAAGACAGCAGGAGTAACATGACCTCGTATTACATTTGTCACGTACTATCCCCCACTGAGGTCATCTAGTTTACGTGGTTTATCAGCTCAAATGTCTGTTTGTTTATGTATTTACTTGTGAGCTGACTCTGCCTCTGTTGAACTGTGTGCAGTGATGGCTGCTGAGGTTATAAAATACTTCTTCCCAAGACTTGTTGACCTGCACAACTATATTCCTGCAAACTCCACACCACAGAAGCTCAGTAACTGAACCTTCAACAGGCAAGAAACCTGTTGTTTTAATTTATTTGTTTATTCAAACTGCATGTATGGATCTTGTGAGGGTGGCTATGAATAGATAGGGGTTGGCACTCTTTATTTTAAAGACCCCCTGTTTATTTATAACCAGACATTTCTAACAGATAATGATGTTGTTACAAGAAAATCTAAGTGTTTATTAATGTATTATGTTCTTAACACTTCAAGTTTACTTTTGATAAAAATTTTGATATAAACATTCTTTGGTGAGTACAACCACTGGCCGTGATCTGGCATTGAGAACCAGTCCGGCTACACGCCTTACCCTCCTCTCCCGGCTATTGATATGGCACACAGCCAGCCACAGATTTATGAGACTCATCGTAAACACATCGCCCCTACGGTGTTTATCATCATCATGCATCATCAGTTAAATCACTTTCAAAGCTGCAGCTCTTATTGTAACTAGTTTTGTAAATTAGAAACATCTGTGTTTTTCTCTCTGTGGACAGGAAGGTGTTTTCCAAGCTGAACTTTCAATGCGTCGGAGGAGACAGTAAAGAAGATTGTACTGAACACTGCGGGAGTGATAGAGCCTGTACTGAGTCACTCCCTATGTAGTAAGTATAGGACAGAAACTGGAGCACACCACAGACAATATACTAGTGTGTGATGTTTATGAATGAGAGAGATACATACTATGTCACGTTTTGTTTGGATGCTAATCCAAAAATATTAATTACTGTGGCTCTTTCTTCAATGTGATCATAAAGCTGTGAGCAAGGTATCAGTTTGAAAACTAACACGCGGAAACATTTTTTTTCTTTGAACCTAGGATTTGGAATACTTTTGATACCAGAAACCACGAGAAACCTCATGCAGGTAGAGAGTGGCTGTTATTGCATTTACACAAAACAGAACATACATTTTTTCTCCTTCAATCAAACACAATCCATCTAGCCATCAGTCTGAAGAATATCTTGTCCCTGACTGATAATTAGTTGACTTATATCACATCAGACCACAATGGTGGAGGTTTCATTAGAAGCAAAACCGCGCCAGATTACAGAAACTGAACTGTTGAGTTAACAAGAATATGATGACTGTGTTTTGACCTAATGTCTACTGTATGACCTATGTATTTGTGGAGTGTTTTTAGCTGAAACTGCGTGGTCCGTAAAATTTGTTTTTTATTTTAGCATGCAGGAAGGGTATAATTTTTAGATGAATTTTAAATAGTACTGCACCATTGGTGAGCTGACAAACACAAATCAAAGCATATTCAAGACAAGCTGGATGTTTTTTTTTTTGTGTGAGAGGATGGTGGGGTGGTGATCAAGAAGTCTGATTCTTCCTCTGAAATATTTTCCAAGATCATCCTTGCTTTCCTGGTCTTCCTTGCCTGCTCTTGATATGGCTAGGGCCCATGTCTACACAGCTCTCAGTTAATGCTAATCTGTCCCAGAGATAGCGGTGACCACACACAGACATACCTACACATTTAACAACATCACAGGGGACTGATTAGAGAATGCCACGACCTTTAGAGTGAACCTGTAATGTCCTCCTCCATTTCCCCACACCCAATTTGTCCCTAAGACTACCCTGTAAGCTGACCCTCAGCCAGCCCTCCTCTGCTTTTTTCCTTTCATCTACACCTCATCCACAATCAGAGACAGCTCAGGCCCTCATCAGCTCCCAACATCACCAGGTGGTTTCTTTTATCATGGCCTTCCGGAGCACAGCACCACTTGACTTGAAGGCCTCCCTGATTTTCTCTTTTCTCCATCTTATAATCTTACTCCCTTCACCTCCCTTTGCTTTGTTTTTTGCTTTTTGCTTTTGGAATATCTCCTCCCATCTTCCTCTTTACCCCAGTTGTGTCCATAAGACTTGTTGGATGAATCACTGCAGGTTTCCAATGTCAGCAAAAATTTTTAGTCACATTATTGTCTAAAAATGTTATATTTTAGTTTTGTTGCCGTCAGAAATTCGTCAGGCTGAAGCGAAACTCCTGGCTCAGGTGACAGGAGAAGAGAAGAAAAAAGATGAGAAGAGCAGACTAAGAAACAGGTATGAGCAAAATGTTGCTTTTAATTTGAATTAAATGAATCAGTAGCAGTGTTTGTAAACAGAGGTAATGTGTCTTCTTTTTTATTGAATAGTAAACCACAGCACACAGTGCAGTTTTACACAGACATGGACCCAACTTTACGAACAGTCCTGCAGGAAAAAGAGCAAGCTGTCATGGCTTTGCAGGAGACTGTGGAGGTACACACACACACTCAAAAACGGGTAACACTGCTGACTAGTAAAACATCTGCAACAAAATCATCTTCCGTTTATGATATCCTGTAGGGGGAAACAGTTACAGTACAGTTATACCTGTAATGTTGCATCCGTGTGTGTGCATGTGTGTGTGTGTGTGTGCGTGCGTGCACGTGTTTGTGTGTGTCTGTGGTGGGAGAGGGAGGTTTAGGTGTGTGTGATGTATGTGTCATAAGCTGTGTCAGCGGTGGTCAATGAGCCAGTCTCTGCTCAGCGGATATAAAATTTTTTTTTTCCTTTCTCTCTATGGCCACATCTGCATTCTCAGGAAGACCCAAATAATGACACAAATTAGCAACACCTCAAGCGTTTTCATCAGCACTAATGAAGTCACAGCTTAAGACAGAAGCCTCCTCTGAGTTTTACCACATCCTTTTACATCCTCTTGTGTGTATTAATGTGTGTGTGTGTATGTGTGTGTGTGCGCAGATCCTGCAGATGAAGGTGAACAGGTTAGAGCATCTGATTCACTTGAAGGACATGCGTATTGAGGACCTGACGCGGCACCTGGAGACGTACAAATCCAAAGGCAATACACGCTGATACAAACACATACACCAACAATATGTAACACACAGTCACACACACAGAATTTGTTATAGTAGCTAAGAGATATAACCCTGTAACATCAACTCCAATGAACTCTCCAAAAAACTTTACTCAAGGCAAATGATTGGTTCCTATAAAGTTCTGAGAATATTGTTGTAATAAAATGCACGACACCAGTTGAAATGCATGAGTTCATCATCTTTTCTAAGTGAAGTGTGTTTTTGTGATGCAAAAGCAGGGGTTTGGTAATACTAGTGATTCCAGTGTGTTTTCATAACATGACAACTGCACATTTCAAGAGGCTGTGATATATCTATCATGACCAAACAAGGGCAATGCAACAACAGTTTTCTCCATAATAGATGATAAATAATATTTTTCCATATGTGCAAATATTGCGTCTTTGAGTTTAACCAATGTGATGATCAAATGATTGAGATTCTGCTGTATGTTATTTATTGGCCTGTTTATGAAACATTTTACAGATAATAGCTTCTGTGTGACGAGTGTGTGCGTTTTTCATAGTGTTTTGTAATGTATCTTCTCCCCTTCTCTGACTTGTGTGCCTTCACACAGCCCATGACGTCTGACTGCCAAGTGCTCAATAAATCAACTAACTAACCCTAACTTTTCAAACTGTCTTTTTAGATATGAGCCACATGTACTAAAAAAGCAGAGAAGATATCTAAAACTTAAGCATTAACTAACTGCTACAAACAAAATTAGATGCAGTGTTGTCACACTGTGACTATTACTTCCTTCCTTCCCTTGTTCCTGTTCAAGTGTGAAGATTGGTCAAAGATAGAAAGCCATTTTCTAATTATCTGTTTTTCCACTGTAAGCGTTGGCTTTCAGAGTAAATGTACAATGAAGCTAACAAATATGGTAAAGCACGGCTGACACAGACCACAGCCTGTGTTGTGTCTATTGATATGTAAAGTTTACATCACTTCCTGTCAGATCAGATCATGAGATGGGGTTAGGTGGGTTGCTCTGTGTTGTCACATTACCATTGTGACCTGGGGGTGTCAGTCGGTGTAGTGTGTTTGAGCTTGCCCCCTGTGGTGCTGTATCAGGAGCAGCTGATCTTTTCCAGCTGCCTGTTGCTGTGACTGATTTCTATTGTATTGATCACCTTCACATCACCCAATCAATCACTATTATCAAGCTTGAGGTTTAAATTGTTTCAGTATTAATACTTAAACATCTTTCGTCACTCCACATAGACGGTATTCAGGCTTTTGTCACACTTGTGCTGATAATTAGAAATGAGGTGAATCATACATTCAGGAATAAGGAACACTGTAATGCATGTATTATATATACATTATACAGTGTAAATATGGGTTAGACTGACATAACAGCTGGCCAGACAGGATGACAAGTCTGTAACGCCTGCAACAAAATGTCATTTTGTTTCCACTTTTATTTCATTTCATTCTACATTTTTTGGGTAAATTAGCTCCTGATATAAAGCAACATGTCCCATCTCACTGATTATAGTAGTGAATCACTCTGCTTCCCACTGCTGATAATCACTGAACACAATAAATGGTTCCATTTAAAATGTATGACACAATATACTGTATACTGTATGTGTGTGTAAAAATATATATTTTTAGTAAAAGAACATGACATGATTTTATATAACACACATTTTAAACAAAGTGAGGAAAAACGTTTTGTTTTTGTTTTTGAAACCAGCAGCAAACATGAGCTATCAATGTTAACCAAAACCAAACCAGAATATTCAGACTGGCCATCCACTTCAAAGAAGTCAAACTGTGGAATAAAGTATAGTCATGTAGTACAGCAAAACTTGACTAACAACATCACAAGGGATAACCAGAACAATATGTTGGTGGTAGACCGTTAACAAGGTTTCCAGAATTCGGAAAAATAAAATCACCATCAGCTGGTTTTAGAGTACTTCAGCGATTTTGTATTGCACTTCCACAAGTCTGCAGGACTTGTAAGACACAGTTTTAACAAAGAATGGTCAAAATCTAAGCAGCAGAGGCAGAGATATCCTAGTCCCTAGTGTGAGTCAAGTTAAACAAACACTGACTCCTCCGGTTCCCATAATGCAACTCAGCTTCTTCTTTCATTAAACCTTCTCTGCCTGTTAAATGCCCTCATCTTTTAAACTCCATCCCCCTAGCTTATGATGTAGGTTTTTGACATCATCAGGGTTATTTGCCCAGACGTAAGCCCCATTCAGAGCCACACATGCCTTAACACAAGTGCTTCCAAAGGCTGAACAAAGGCTCCTCACGATGAGTAAAGTGACCTTTAAGAGTAAAGTTGATGGGAGAGCCCCTTTGAATGCAATTTACCTTAATAACTGATAATCTATGGCAGAAGAATAAAGGAGAACAAAGCACAAATCGCTCGATCACAACCACAAAATCCATCCAAGGTTCACCACAGAAATGTAGCGGAGGTCAGACAGATTTTTGAGAAACAGCAATGGTAATTCTCTTTGTGTGAGCATGTGTTTCGCGCCAACAAATACACACAGACACAGGATAGGAATGTGAGAGAAAACTTGCAGAACAGAGCAGCTATTGATGCAGGCGCTGTCTGTCGCTGATGAATCATATTCAGAATCACATTCAGAATCACACTGCTGTTCAGAGACTAGATTTACAGTCCTACACTCAGAGTTGAGGGACCACACCCTTGTATTTCTGGGGAGGGACAGGATCTGATGATTTGAAGTCAGGGACAAAAGGAAGGAAAGAGAAGTGCTGGCTCATCCAGAAAACCTGACCTTGACCTCGCTTCCCGAGACTTTGTTTGCTGACTTTGTGCGACAGACACCAAATCAGACCACCCGTTAAAATGAGCACACACCATCAGGCATCCACAAAAAAACCCTCTTCACTTATGAAAACAAGATGAGGATGAGTGAAGTTTATTTACACTCACAAACATGCTTTATGATCACATTTCTCACAAATCTGACACGAGGAAAACCCAGATCTGGGGTCAGATGAAGACTAAACACCCTCCCCCAGATTGCAAAGACTGATAGTTTGGCTGTGAGGACTCCATAAGGACTGAGAGTTCATAAGAGGAAACTATCCCTCATCTGGTCATTCAGCCAGTGGTCACATGCACTCGCAAACTCTTTGTATGCTTCCTGGAAAGCCTTTGTGAACAGCTGACTGGCCTCACTGAGGGCAGGACTTGAGGTCTGGAGTCAGTCTCTCGGGATGACCAGTTTACAAACTCAACAGACAAACACATCTGTTTTTTCTAATGTTTACAACACATTATGTGGGTTAGAACAACAGGGACTGTGTGATAGACTGTGTACATATATTCAGTAAGTGTTCACTGAGTCATCCTGGTGTTGCCACAACCACCCAGCCACTTAAATGAATAACTAGCCATCATGTGCACATTGTATGATTTTTCACTTTTCTGACAAATGTAATAATAGTCATTTTCTGGACTGAAATTAGTCATAAGATTTTGAGCTGGTGATATTAAGAAATAATGGAGTGAAACTGAACTATTTATGGTCAAAACCAAACTTTAAACTTCAGTTTGTGTACTTAAAGTGTCCAACACAGTATGGGAACTTCGAGGTCCAAGTTTCACATAATTAGCGTTATTAAATCTGTACCCATGTTAAGAAAGTACATTTTTATCTTTGTTTGTTTTCTTTTGACATCCTCAAACCTTTCATACAGGTTACAAACTTTCACAAACAAACATTTCTCTAAACATTGTTCTCATTATCAGTATTTTATTGACTCTTTTTTGTGCCTGTGATTTATTCTTCCATTTTGCTCAGTCTCCTTTGTCTCTCAATCACCATTTGGTAAAGACTTGTTCTCCAGCAAATGAATCAGAGCATTTAGTATTTAACATAGTGTTAGCTCTCCTCCTGTTGGCATCCAAGTGTACTACACAACATCCACACACAAATAGGCAGTGAAAAGAGAGATACCAAAATAGGTTTTATTTTAGAACATTGTCAAAACTTGAAAACATTTTTGCATATAAACCTTTTAAAACAAGGAGACGATGTTTAAATTTCACAGATTGTACAAAATATTGACAAAAAAAAATCTTTTTCATGAGTGATTCATACCCATCTTTTGCATCTCTATTTGAACCCACCACCAAAGCAAATGCAGAGTGCAGCCTTTAACTGGCATTCGGAGGTCAAGTAAACGTCACAACATCCTTCAAACACTATTAGTGTCCACTGCTAGTTGTGTCTTTCCCATGCTAGAGTCTACGATGAGGCCGTACAGTACAGCATGTACATCTAAGCTCTTAAGAAGTCTCACAGCCAAGTTCAGGAGGAGCCTTTTAGTTTATAAGAACTGCTGAATCTTTCAGTCTGGGGTCACCCATTACTATTTAAGGCTTGAATTCTGAATAGTGGAAGTATTTCCATGTTTCTGAAACACAGAGCTGAACAAAATCCAAAAGCTTAAACACAATAAAAACTAGCACCAACTTGCATCTGCTTTAAGCCTAAGCATCATTAACATTCATCTTTAAATACAACAAAGCTTGTTTTTGTGTCGTACTGGAACTCAAAACTGATTAGAGGTTAAATAAATTCTACTCTATTATAATTAGGAGCTGTGTGCTGGCATTAAAATCCTTTAAATTATCTTGTTTGGCAAAGATTCCAAAACTTTGCAGTACATCCATTCTTTAATTACAAAGAAATGTAAACACTGAAGTGGAAGGGAGCTTTTGTTTGTATAATTTCTACTCTGACAAACCAACATCCTCATAATGTTCAATGTCACAGACACCTACTGTAAATAGATGATGCAATAAAACGGCGAAGGTGCAATAAAAATGTCACCTTAAATATTAACCGGGGACAAATTTTAACTGTTTTTTTAAGACAATGGACTTTAATTTGACATTAAATCACTGCTTTGGTTGTCCTCAAAACATTATTGTCTTATTTCACTGCTTCACAGCATATAAGCTCATTTTCTTTAATTTTGACTTTTGAGGAGTATAAGCTCTGTCCAACACTGAGCAGCTGTTTTATTAAAATAAAAGTCAATTTCCTGAGAATTTACATTTAGCCACATCTCAATAAGCTGTAAAAGAACAGAGTAAGCAGACAAACGCAGGCACTACTAATCATCTGAATCAAGCCAATACAAATTTCCCCATGCATGGCCACAAAGATCAAAACCAGATGGAGGACAGAAAGAAACTTCTTCCAGTTTCTTCTTCCTGGTATTAAACTGCTTTATTGTTTCATTTCCATATTAATTAACCTTTAACTATGAATCATCTTGAATTAGTTCAGAGAAAATCAGAATCTTTTAGCAGCACTAGAACCTTTTTTTTCCTCAGTTGGCTTCACAGTAAACGCCACAGCAGATCTTAGTGCAGCTTCTCAAGTCTTTCTGCGGCAGCTGGGCCCTCAATCACAACTACAAACAACAGCAAACCATCACCATGCTAACAGAAAATAAACTACATTACAACCAAACCTTCACCACTGTATATTAACTTACCTATGAACACATGACGTCAGCCCTGCAACTTCAAAGACTTGAGTATCTGTAGAACAGTATCTACTTTATACAGGCTCAGGTGAAAATTTAACAAAGTCAGGCCACTTGTTTGTAGAGCAATATCGTTTTAAAAAAAGGGCTCCATGTAGTGAACGACTGTGCTGCAATATCCATGTTTATAATGCTCAAACTACTGTATTAAGTCATCCACCGGCAACACTGGATATGGGGTGTGATTAAACAGCCCTCACCCTGACTCGTGTGGAGAGAGAAGAGCCAACTAGTGGTTGGGTGTAAGAGATGACCTTCCCGCTTGGCACACTTACACAAACCATCTTGCCTTTAATTAGTGTCACCTGTCAGATTCCAGTTCAGCTAAACCAGAAATTAATTCTCAAAAATCATGTTAATTTTCATCACAAATCACTCCTCTTGCATACAACAAACAAAATGAATGCAGATCCAAAAGCAAAGTTCAACACTGCACTGATTGCAAGCACGTGTAAATTAGGGCGACTACTTGCTGTCGCCTTCCCAGGCATAAGCATTTATTATGCTTTTGATTTTTAACTATGGCATCATTCCCGTACCTAAAACTCGTCTTTTCCCAAAGAGTGGAAAAATATATTCCCTTTGATCTTGAACCTTCCTACCCCTCTCACTTTCGCTTGTCTTTCACTTTACATCTTCCCACTCTTCCTTTGCCATTTAGATTTAAGACTGAAGCGTGCTGTTCACCAAAGTAGCTGCAAACGCCATCCCACCCATCACCTTCAGTTCTGTGTTCTCCGCCTCACAGACAAAACAAGTCCTCATCAGTCTGTCCTGAGCAGAGGCAGGGCTGCGGACTCACTGCCTATCTGGCTTTCCTTTACGCATGTCTGGTTCAGCACTGGGCAGATTAGGGGAGGGCGCAGACTTTGGCAGACTGTTGGTTCCCTCTACAAACATGTTGGGGATGTCCTGGCCAAAGTAGATTTTACTGTTAGCTGCTATGGCCTGGTACTTCATCAGCTCCAGGTACTCTGGGGTTAACTTCAGCTGTAAAGATTTGGGAAAGGACAAGAATATGTGAGGATTAAATCATATAATGTGTGTTTACTGTATATGTGAAACTCTGTCTGCTCTGTTTTTTTTACCCTGTTTGCTTCAGCAAACTTGGCAGCTGTGTAATACTCTGCGTCAGCCTTTGCCTTCTCCCTGGCCAGGAAGGCAGCATCTGAGACAAAGAGTCAGAAACATGAAAAACCTGCTCACCAGAAGAGAGACACTAAACCATCCCACTGAAGAAAACGGATATTAGTTAAGCCAACCCTCTATTTCAGATATCCTCTTCTCGGTCTCTTTTTCCATGTGTTCTGTGTAATGCACTGAAACCAAACAGTACTATCTGTTGTATCAAAACTGTACTCACCAAACAGCTCAATGTAAACCTCCTGTAGTGTGTGTACACTGCAGAACTGGTTGAGTTATTGGTGAATCTTGTTGAAAATTAGAGTTTTGTCGTAGTCAGCAGTGTAGTTCCTCACAATGTCCACCACTGCACATCAACGAACAAAAGTACGTACTGTGATGCTGAGCAGCTGGCAGGGTTCATGATTCAAACTAATGAGGAACTTTTGCAGTGAAGCTAATTGGAACATTTTGTACCTGCAGAAGGGACCAGCATGTTAACAACTTCTATTCTGTCAAAATAGATCATCACACCACCACTGTGAAGAAAAAAAAGAATGTTAAATACATAATCATTTTCATCAATGGATTGATTTTTTTTCTTTTCTTTTTTTTCTTTTTTTTACAGCTACATCATTGCACTCAGTCTTACCTTGTTCCACAAGGCACATTCTTGATCTCATCAGTTTGGAGAGTAGTCTAGAAGAAAAAAATCAGTAGCAATTCTCCTACTACAATGTCTACTCCTTGAATGTAGCATTTGGATTTTACAAATTGTATATTTGAGGCAAAAGAATGAATGGGAATTATTATAATACCTTATTACATATTAACTTCACTTTTAATCTTGATTGTCAAGTAGTAGTTTAACAAAATGTTATTAAAATAATAAACACTGAACATTCTCCATGACACTGGGCCTTGACCACTTGAGATGCAGTTAGCAAGCTCAGGGAAAATGCTAGTTAATGGACCTTGAGTTAAGATAATTTTATTAAATTTACTGCTTATATTAAATCATATCCAGGTTGTGGCTACTACAAAATATATGGTTCATATTTGTGGACTTTTTCCCTTGTGCAAAAAAAGATGATTGAAACTTGGTGTGAATTGTAAAATCCACTTTGGTAATCAGATCTTTAATCAGCTTTTGTTGAGCAAAGACAAGCGTTTCTACAATTCTGAATGATAAAAGCGATGAAAAGACTGCAACCTAAATATGAGATATGAGCTCATAAAATATGAAGGTTAATCCTAATTATGTTATGACATTATTAAAAGAAACATAATTTTGTAATTATTGTTATGTAATATCTAGAACGTACTATATTTTAGGACATTCTATACTACATATTTAGTCCACACAACTAATGAATTGCATAAACTTGAATTAAAATAAGCAGCCATGCAGGCATGGTTGAATGGCAATGTTTGCATGTGGTAGTTGACTTATTTTGAAGATCCCATTCTGGTTTTCATGGTGCAGCACCATATGATTGACTCTTACTTTCCACATGTCTCTGCCTAAAAGGCCAAGTTTCAAGGCTGAAGATGAGTTTACCTGCACTGATCTGTGGAAATTGGTGACAGCATGATGTGATATCCAGGTCCATTGGGAGAAGTCAACTAGCCCCACCCTGAAACAAATACAAACAAATTGTGGTAAACCTTTCAATACAGTGTCTACTGAACTTTTTTATTTAAAGAGGACAAAAAAAGACAGACAGGTGTTTCTGCAGCTGTAATAGCAATATGATCCTGTTATTTAGGCAATCTCATACACCCTCAAGATCTAACTTTCCTTACAGGCACCAGTAAAGTTCAGGTGTTTATATGGTAATGTCCTCTCTTTCTTCTCTTTGGTCAAACAGGTTTTGAGCATCAATTTGAATATTTTCCATATCAGGCCGGATCTCTATGAATCATTATCAGGAAATAGGCCTCCTACAAGTAACAATAAGTGTTGTTTCTGTATAGGCAGGGTCCAGTGTGGTGATACCTGTAGTACACATGGTGTCCTTCTATCTTGTGAATGGAGGAGTGCAACATATGATGGCCATCACTCCTGCTATTACTCGCGAATACTTCATGTAGCATCGTCATCCTTGCTAGAAAAACTTGTGCATGGCAAAGATATTTATCCAACATAATGTATAGAGACGCGAAGGTTAAACATGCAGGTGAGACCTTCACAGTGTCAGCGGCATATACAGTCAGTAACAATTTAATTTGGACATATAGGCAAACTTTAATGCAGTTTTATTCTGCAAATCACCAATAGAGTTCACCTTCACAGGTTTTAATGTTCAGCTTTGAACATCAGAGGTGCTGATTCAACTTCATGATCAAAACAGTGGTTTTGGGCTGCAGTTTCTGGTGTTGTTAAACTGCACTGCATTATGCAAGAGGCGTTTTAGTCTATAGTGAAAGTTGACAAAATTTTGAAAATAGTTACTAACTGTTATAAAATATTGCATTGAATATTGCCGCATTTTCGATAATAAACAGGTTTATGAACTTCAATGAGACAGTTTCCTCTTGCTTTCCTAACAGAGAAAAATGAAAAGCATCATACATTAAAATTGAAATTTAGCTAGTAGATGCTGCCAGTGTATCCTGACTTTTAACACAGGTGTGCCGTTAAAACGTCAACTAGACGCAACCATAGTCGTTCAAAGTAGAAAGTTCAACATTTAAAAGCTTCTCAGCAACTTTATAGTTAATGTTTAGCATAAGCGGCTGCTTTAACACTTAGTGTAAATTATATTATATTATGTTCGTTATTTAATAATTCAGGTGTGGTTCTTTTGCTTGTTGTGATGCTGCCTTCAGGCGCTGTTGGAAATATTATGATTATTCAGGTGACTGTTTTGTGGTAAAAATCAGCAAACAAATAAAAACAATTACAGATTAATCAACAACCTTTAACGTGAGGACGGTAATGTGCAAAATGACTTAATACAACTGATCCTAAATCTAATGGATGTGGCCTCTGTCACATAATTTATTTTTATTTTATTATGAACCAATTTCCTTCTATTTATTTCACTTTACACATATATAGACGTATCATATAAATATAAAATATGTATGAAACATTTCCTTGTCCATGTCTATATGAGGATAGTAAATCAAGTTATTCATTTTAGGTATATGCCGCGACCCATAATGGATGAATATTATTATATTATAAATTCAGGATGACTTAAACTGAAAGGCAGACTGCCACGTGCAACCTCGCATTTGGATGTCTAGGCTTGGAGCAGCTTCCTACATTTCTCCTACAAATGGGCGCGGGCTTGTTTTGGAGGTTCCTAGCAGGGCGCAGCTACTGGCGCCACCGATGGATGGTCGTCGCCGGGGGGGACATCATCCTCTTCACAGGCGCGAACTGGGAGGGACACACACATGGAGCGGTGAGGGAGGAAGGGGACACCCGCCTAGCCAGCCAGATCAGCCGAATCAACCCTAGCGATCAATGGGGTGACAGATGTCGCAGCCAGATCGCCCTCACATCCAACCAGTCGTAGGGAGGCGGGACCAATTTATAGCGGTGTACAAAACAAACGTTTACTATCAGGGTGTCGAATTTTGAAACGACGTGTATATAGTACATAGTTCGCCTGATTTGTTTAACAGCGTAGGACACGCTAACATTTCGGGTGATTTAAACCCCTAAAGCGAGTTATCAGTAATTACCCATGATGTTTAGCGACAATATGTTAATTCGCCACGTTTCTATTGGTCAGAGCCAACCAACCACAGACCGCAGTTTCGCTGTACTTCAGTCCCCAAGTCAACACTAGTTACGTGACACAGTTAATGCGTCTTAGAAGTACTCACAGTAACGTCTTCGCTAACGGTTCAGTGAGTTATTTACGTGGATGCATTGATAAATCCATGGTTATTTAGAGCAATGGTCACATTCGGCCATTTTTTATCCACCTTGTTGATATTTAAACGAGGAACACGCGATAAAAAGGCAAAATATTCTGGTTTGACTTGCCTTGGTTTTTTTATATTAAGAGGGATCTCGCTCTTAGCTTCCTGCAGCTGCACAGGCTGTTCTGTATGTGAGTGTATCATGTAGGTGTATTGTAGTGTATTATTATTATTATATCAGTGTCTCAAATTATCCTCATACTAAACTGGTGGTGCCCTGATGCACTTCTTATATTGACTGAAATATGAAATGTTTGCCTGGTTTGCTCAGATAATGGTTAAAGCCTGAAAAAGACATCTTAATCTACAATGTGGACTTAATAATGGAGGAGACCAGAAGTAAAACAATAGGCACAGATGCAGCATGGCCTTGCATACTGTGTTAAATTTGCACTTACAAAGAAATCTTCTACCTATGACAGTATTTGTAGTCCTTTATTTAACAATTTAAATAAAAATAATTCAGTATTGAAACCACACTGTGTGTGAGATGTCCTGACATTGCCCCCTCATTCTTTCATTGTTTAGCTTTTTGTTACTTTTGTGTTATATGAAGTTATGCATGTTACTCTGTGTTACATCCTTGCTGTTTGGATTTCAGCAGCTCCCAAGAGAATTTTGAACCCAGGGTCTTATAAACAAGCAATTTCCTGTATGTGTGCAGACAGTTGTCTGGTCCACTGTGTGAATGCAGATATCTACATACCTAACAATCTTCAACAGTTTAGCACTTGCAGAAAAAAAGACAAACTGATTCTAAGAAAATCTGCTTGAACAAAGAAAAAACACAGTATATGTGCCATACATTTTAAAATTTACTCAAATTCCATCATGCATAGTTTCTTAGCAGCAATGTTTCACTCTAAACAATATTATCAGTTCAATAAATACATCTTGGTGACAGCTCAATATAGATTTTAAACTCTATAAAATAAATTTAAATAAAAACATGAATAGCTTACCACATCATGCTGCTTCACACATTGTTGTCTTACAGCATTACTTGTATGTAAATGAATCAGTATGGAATCACAAAGCTTTCAGATTGTGTAACTCTGATAAGGCACTACAGTATACATCTTTGACTCATAACACTGAATCTTTGGTCATTTTCTACAGCTTCTGAGGTTGGGCTTTCACTGCTCTGTACTGAGTCCAGCTCCAGTCCTGATCCTGGAGAGAGAACAAAGAGATGAAAGCTTTTTACCACTACCAGATCATTAATACCATACTAATAAATACACAACATTATCTTCCATCTTAAAACTTAAACCTAAAAATGGAGCAGGTGAACCAGCGTGATCTAATAAAGTTTTAATGCAAATGTGCATTTTACAACAATCAGACATTTTATATTTTTTAACATAGGTCTTCTGCCAAGTGAAGCATCAATAGTGAATGGCTGACTTTGTATACATTGTTATAAGTTGTTACTTCAGGGATCTGATTATATGCATGAACACACTCATTCACACATATACACCATACCATGACACTGTGCTCCATCTCCTGGGTGGCGTCCTGCAGCAGAGAAGTTAGCTGACTCAGATAACGCTGATTCTCATCCAGTAACTGATGAACAGTTTCACTGCAAGAGACAAGACAGTCTAAACTGATTGTGTGTTCGTGTTTTTTAGTAATCCAGGAGGGTGTGAGTCCTTCTCCAATAAGCTACTATGTGGTGACCTCTTGTGGCAGTTTTGCGGTTTGCACAAAACTCAGCAGATCATCTTCTAAACTGGAGCCAAGCTAATGACAGAGAAACAGCCACATGATGTTTTAGCAAAACTGTTCCTTTTAACAGTGTCATTCAAATATAACTGTAACAAATGTCACATTTCTTACCTGGCAGTGGGTCGCTGCATAAGTGGCTGTGGCTGTGATGGAGAATTGCTCTGGGCCTAAACACACAACCACACCCTGCATTAACTACAGTGTCATTTGACTTGTACATTCAACACTGTATTGCATGGCTTCAGTCTCCTAATACATGACTGATAGCCAAGATAATTTTCTGTTGTGCTATGTGTTATATACTCACACAGGCAATCTTGAGGAGATACCAGAACTCTTTCTGTCGTTTCATTTGCATCTGCATCACTGCTGCCTCTGCAGTTTTTATGTCCTCTACCGCCTTCTCCAGCTTAGGGAACAAATCAACGATTCGCTGCTTACACACCAAGATTGTACTGCAGAAAACAAGAGAGATGGGGCGACCACAGATGACATACACGGAACTGTAAAATGATACCTCAGTTGTGCTGAACTTTGCATAGTTTTGCATGTGTGTGTATCTGTTTGGACTACACTTGTAGATAAATTACCTCAGGTGAGTGTACAAGTCTTTCAGCACCCTGTCCTGGTTCTGAACTGTTTGGAGTATGGTCTTCACCATGTCTGAGCTGTCACTGTAGCCATGTGGAGGGTCGGGACCTGGACAAACACATACATACACCTATGACCATTCATGTATTATCATCTGACACAGCCATGTAAACACAGACTACACGCCAGACTGCTATTTCCATTCATAGCCATACTCTACTTCTGTGTCAAACACAGAGGAGGCATTAATTAAACCACTGGGAACACATTTGTTCAAGGAATCCTTCTGAGATTCAATTTAGTTCTTGTGGTGCTGAACTGTATTCATAGCAATTAGCATTATCAGTTTCCCCAGAACTGTAATTGGCAAAAAAAGGAGGGCAATGAAAAAAAGAACAGGACCTTATAACCCATGTCCACTGTTTTATATATGTAATGATTTATACTAACTTTTGCATTTAGCTTTCAGCTGCTTGTAGAGTTCAATAGCCTTTTCCTCACTGGAAAAAAAGACAAAGAGAGACTTAATTTGTGCATTTCACAGTTAGGTTTGAGTAAATTATTGTAGTGCAAAAATAGTGTGCAGAAATACTAACAGCTGTTCCATTACATCCCCTTGTCTCCTCGCAAACGGACTCCTCTGCAACTCCACAATCTCAGAATGTAGAGCCACTATCTCTTCATCCAGATACCCCACATCTGCAACCTATGGCAGAAAACACCAGCTCAAATAACTGCAAGTTAATTTGTATAGAATTACTATGAAATTAACAACTGTCCTACCTTTGTAAACCCATCAGCCTTCTCTTCATTTTCCTGCCATGTCTTCAGCATCTTTTCTGAAGCTTCAGATGAGCACAACAACAGCAGACAGTTCACTTGAGGCTTCAATTATGATTTTAAATAACAGTATTCATCACGGCAGCAGATTAACATCAACTCACAGATGCCGGTGTGCCTCTGCTTGGTGTATTGCTCAAGGTCGTGCTGGATGCTGGTCTTAAAGAAAGCTAGTTTGGCTTGCAGCTGCTGTGACTGGGAGAACAGCAGGTTCTTGTACCGCGTTAAGTTGGTGTTGTAACGCAGCAGACTCAGCCTGCACAGACACATACACAAGATAAGGATGTTTCAGAGTGTAAGTGTGTGTATACATGTGTGTTTATGCACTTACATGGCAGCCCTCTGTCCCTGGTAAAGGCGAATGTAGTCCTCTTTCAGTCCGCAGATGTAGCTGACTGCTTCCCCCCACACCTTTCTCAGTGCAGACAGCGGGAGCTGCGTCTTGGTCTCCCTGACTAGCACAACATCAAGAGACACGATGCCAACATTAACTTGAACACCAATTTTAAAGAATTTGCTATAACTTTAAAACATCAACAAATATCTTGCTTTGTTTTACTTGCACTGTGTCAGAAACTTTAAAGACCAAAGGAAACCCTCCAGAGATCAGACAAAGACTTAAGATACAGTATACAGTTATGTTTCTCACCTATAAAGTTGACACTGTCTGGCAGAGGTCTGGCAGTCAGTGGTCCAGAGTACTTGGTTAGGCTCTTATCAAACAAGAAGACTATAGAGCTGTCCCAGCCTCGCTGAAAGAACAAATATCACTGCGCATATTACTGGCAGAGGTAAAAAAGAAGCAGATTTTTTGGTTTGCTGGTACAATTTTCTTCCAAAGGAAACAGAATGGCTGGATGCAAACAGTCTAAATACATTCATTTATACAGTCTGCAATTTGCCAATTATTGCAAATCGCTTTATTTTCCTTATTTATTTTTATTCTGCAAAAGACCCACTGCAAACTAAATGCCAAACTATCTGCACTGTTAAAATATTAAGGCAAACAATGGCAGAAAAAAGCCTATTCCTGTTACCAGAAATGCAAAGCGTACAGCATAATGCAGAACTACCCTAAATTTCAAAAGAAAAACAATATTTTTATAAAAACAGGAGGTGCTATTGTCCACTGATGCGTATGTACTTGCTGCTGGGCCTGATTGACGTTAGTCATTTTTGTTTACGTGTGTGTCTCGTACCAATCCATCTGGCAGACAGTGTGCGGGCGGTCTGCGTGGGTCGAGGGAGATTCCCGTCTCCAGCAGCAGCTCTTGACTCAGAGGGGAGATGCGTGTTTGAGTGTGCGTCTCCAGACGAAGCTGCAGGGAGTGTAAGCTCTCCTCAGCTCCCAAAACCAAGGAGTGCAGCTGGGCTGACGTCATGTCCAACACATGAATCACCTGGAGAAATAAAAGTGCCCAATGAGAAGTTTGCTTTGCTGACTGTCCTCTAATCTAGTGGAATGTATAAAAGCACTCAATAAAAATGTGGTTTTAGTGAGTCTAAATACAGGATATGTTCATATTACTGACCTTCATGTTGAGAATATTCTGTAGCAGTGTGTAGCAGTACGGCTTGTTGGTGTCAGGATCCAGCCCGCCACCACGCGATGCAGGGTCCCACAGTAACAACATCTGTAGCAGTGATTCAACTGGCTCCAGCAGTGGTCTTTTAACACACACATACCCACACACAAAGGTTAGCTGTCAGTTAGAATGAGGAGCGGTGGTAGGCATGAAGAAATGTCTTTTTGTCTCTACCTGCTGATATTGTTGGGATATGGGAGATGTGTGGAGAATCTGACTTCTCCATTCATGTCCTCTACTGCCATGATGTCCTTGGGACCTTTGTTCTTGACTTTACTTGTCCTACAAACGCAGGCAAACATGCCACCAGAGAGAGCCGAAAATAAAATCAACAAACTGAAAACTAGATCCACAAAATGTTCCAAACAAATGTTTCAGTCTCATTATTTTGTCTTCACCTTTAACACACAAATATTTTGCAGATTAATGAAGATGTTGGTGCTGACTCACCACTGTACAGGCTGCATGTGGTGTAAAAAGGGGCGAAAGCCACAAGTGCATTCAAAAATCACTGTCCCAAAGCTCCAGTAGTCCACAGTTACAGTGTAGGGTTTACTCTCAAACAGCTCTGGAGCCTGGCATACATACAGATAGATTCTGACTGTTGACATGTACTGAAAAAAAAAAAAAAAACATTGCTTGCAGCGTAATGTATTACTGGTGTTACACTTACCAGATACTGGAGAGTTCCAACAAAAGATGTACAGAGACTGCCCTGATCTAGGTCTTTTGCATAACCCAGATCTATGATTTTATGGACAATCTGAAGGAAAACAACGTTTCGTGATGAGAACAAGGCACAGAAAACCATATAATATATAACACTGGATTACACAAGCTGCCTCCATGTACAAAAAGAAATGAGTTCACCTTCCCACACATCTCCTGCAGAACTATGTTCTCTGGCTTTAGGTCTCTGTGAATGATCTTGTTTTCATGGAGATACTGGATACCAGAACCTGTGTTTGTGATGAAATGTATTACATATACCGTATATATTAAAATTTTGTAACAGTTGATTTTTATCAAAGTAAAAGCTGGGGCAAACTTTACCAATGTCACTGAGCAGCGAGAGGACTTCACTCTCCTTTAGCCCACAACAGTTTTCTGGTTTATTCAAAACCTAAATGTAGAGACACAGAGATTAGTAGTGCACTGTTTAAGAAGGCAAACTGTTTAGGGTCTTTAGATTGGTACCTTGCGTAGGTCTCCTCTTGAGCAGTACTCCATGGCCAACAGAGGTAGGTCATTTAAAGCAATGATGCTCAACTCCTCTGGTACTTCTCTGGCCTGAACAACATTCACATGGTTCAACCTACAAAAGACAGAAAATTAAATATAGCAATGGTCTGACAAGAAGAAAATGTACAGTGAAATTAGTTCATTGGCCACTTTGTGAACACAAGCAGATGATTTACACTCACTTCTTCATGATCTGGATCTCTCTTCTCCAGCGGTCTTTGTTCTTAGAGTTCAGCTCCAGGCGGCAAAGTTTCACAGCAATTTTCTCTCCCAGTTCCTGCTCCAAACACAGATCAGGAATAACATCAATCCAAAGACGGATCTGGGTCTGGAGTTCATGTCTATCTTGGTGTGCAGGTGGACAACAGAACTTACAATGTGCTGGTACAGGTAGACGTGCCCAAAGCCTCCCATCCCAAGTCTCTCCTTCATCTCCCAGGAGCCACAGAGCTGGCTCTGTCTGAGTGCAGTCCGCTCCATAGTGTGAGGTCTACAGGAGCCACAGGGCAATAGAGGTAGTCTGCAAAGGACAATTAACAAACAATAAAACAGTGAAGACAATTTAAAAAATCACACTTCTCATCATGCATTTACGCTATCTGCAGAACTGCTCTACATAGCACCAGGAGAAACAGTGTTATTGCTAACAGTTAAGTGGTAGCAATCGCATATATTTAAGTCTTATATTTGTTCCTTCATGAGCAAATAACAGAATAGTGTTATTAACCCAGCTTCCACTCTACTTAACATGCTAAATTATCAACCACATTTCAGTCTATTTTATAATTGCTTTAAATGTTAAATTTTCTAAATTACTTTTTTAATATTCCAGCATTTCACGTGGATTCAAATCATGTTTACCTTGCTAAATATAACTTCTGGCTGCAGTGACCTAAACCCAGGGTCAAGAGCCACTTGATGTTACTGTTTAGCTAATGTTAGGTTCAGTAAAGTCAGATAACTCGAAGACTATGTGAACAAAATGTCTACTAAAAACAACCTCACTCCACAAACACGATTAACTCACCTGTCGACTGAGGATAATGAGCTTTAGATGTCAGAACATTGTTGTTTCAGAGTTAGCTAAACGCGTTATTTACGGCTCGTTTTCTTGTCGTGTTTCGGCGAGAAGGTTGAACCGGTGAAATTATACTTTAACAATTTCTAAAGTCCCCGAAACGCGGCTTTAAAGTTAAAGTTTATGTTGTGTTTTTGTTGTAGCCTCGGGAAGATAGCTAGGGACAGCTCAAAATCAGTACAAAGTGAAAGTATGTCATGACAGGCAGCAGGCTGTGTTTCTGCGCATGCGTGTCGGTCCTCACAGCAGCGGGTAGGGCGCACGGGGCTCTCTGCAGGACTACTCCCTCTGCGGGGGGATTTCCCACCAATCCACAAACCCAAACCAGCTGACAGAGTCTGCACTCAGGGATTTAGCGTAAACAGGAATGTTAAATAGAAATGCTCGTTTTATCTGTCTTTTACCATAAAAGCAACTGGGCCCATCAGTATCTGCAGCTAAGAATAAATATTTTCAAAACTTTGACAATGTTTTAATTTGTTCACTAGATGGTGCCATATGCACAGCTTCTGTCCTGAAGTTATTAGGTCTACTGGCTGTGACACACACTGAAAGGGGAGGCTGTAAGATTGGCTGTCCCTCTGTGTATTTTAGTTAAACCCCAGTGGTGGAAAGTAAAGCTCCCAAGTACATTTACTCAAGTTCAGTGATTATGCATGATTATGACATTTGTTTTTGCTTGCAAACATAATATGGCGGCATAAAAGCATAAACCAGAATAAAACGAGTGTGACAGGAAAGTTCAAGAGGTCACAGCATATAAAGCAGATTTCACACAAATCAACAGAAAAAAAAAATCACCATCAAACCAGTCATAAAAAGAAAAAAATAATCATATAAAAAAGGAAATACAAGAAAAATTCACATTATCAGCCCTTAATTAGGCTACACATCGAGCATTAAATTTCATGTCATTAATAAAAAAAAAAATTCTAAAGAGCTTTTCCTACTGTGTACACCGTGTATATGCTCACCACCATCTGTCTGGTATTATGAAATTAATTTGAAGGTTTTTGTGGTACTTGTACATTACTTGTGTAATTCCACCTAATGCAGCTTTATACTTCTACTCCATTGTATTTTGGAGGTGAATACTTTTTTCTGTGTCTGACAGCTTTAGTTACTAGTTACACTGCAAGTCTTTCTAATTGATACAAATTATAATCAACTGATAAATTGCAATGTATTATAGATTAAGATATCCATCATATAGTTACAATTAGCCTCTCCTATACCAGCTGCAACATTAAAATGCTATTTACAGATTAATGCATCCTATTGTTATAATCCAAAGTAAACCAAATATGATCCATATATAAGATATATGATTTGCAGACAGTTAATTTTGCATAGTAAGAAATGTATGCACTCTTACTTGAGTAAAATTTTGAATGTGACTTTGATTTGTAACTGTTTCTTTTACTGAGAGAACCTTATGGATAATAATGTACAGTACAACTGGAGGAAGAGGCATGCATATAAACTATATCACATCACCATAATCATGTGAAAAAATAATTGTAGATGGAAAAATTATCAGCAGAAGAAAAAAATTACTTGTTTCTGTACAAAAATACAATTTAGATTTTATATACTAAACTTGGGAGTCACACTCCGCAACAGTTTCAGTTTTCTCTGAGGCCTTTAGAAGATTCTGCTGAGCTTTCACAAGTGCAGTAAACACCTGCATTTCAAACCTGAATAACTCTTCACCAAGAATAGAAAGTTTATTTGTGTTAGTAGTATTTGTGCAATAGATGGGTTTAAGTAACGTAGATTTGACTTATCAGGGAGAACTCATGATTTCTCAATCTATTAAAGAAAAGATGATGTTGCAGTTAACCATTAGAAATTCACAATTCAGGAAGTATGGCAACAAAGATGATTAAGAGCTGATGCAATGAGGACCAGTGCAACATTCACTGCAACTGTCTGCGTCTTTGTTGCGTCTGTTGTTGAGTTTGTGAAGGAGGACGGAGTTCAGATTTCATTCAAGTGTGAGAACTTTTCCAATTAAAAGCCATTATAGTTGCTACAAAAAATAGTTGTACCTCAATGTTTCCCAGTTCTATATAAAGAGAAATCACCTTTTCTCAGTGTACTGGAAAGGAGAAGCAGACAAGTATCTCATGATTGAATAGAGAAGCTTCATGTGAAAATTCATGTGATCTGAATTTCTCATCATCACAGAGTCGGTCTAAGTGTGAAGTCTGGGGTGTGAAAGTACACATTCTCTGTGGTCTTCTGCATATAGCTCTTCAAGTATTAAGTGTTTAAACGTTTTAAAAAAATGAGTAAGAGGACTGTTAAAATGGCCGGCAGGGTTTGATGTGAAACAATGTAAGAATTAACTCTCTTTGTTGAGTTTAAAAGTTCATTCTCATGCAAGATAAGGTAGCGACCACACATTAATTAAGATAGTGGGCAACACTGTGTGGTCTACTCTAATTGTATATCAGATTAGATAAAAAAGCAGCAAAAAACCCCAAGATGTTAATCATCTGATTATGGCGGATTCTGTTTCTCATTTCCTCAATTCTCTGTATTGATGTCAATGTGTTTCCTATGTCCAAATTCCCACGAGCTACAGAAATATAGAAGCGTTCACATGCCACAGTACATGACAAAACCCTAATGTTATAGCTGCATAATGCAGCACACATTAAAACCATGGTAACACACAAATAATTCAACTTGAATGTGGGATGTAGACACAGATTCTGCAGCCATGCCCTTTGTCAATCCAAATCCTTTAAAATACAATACAATAAAATACAATACGCCACGATAATTTTTGTAGGTGTGACACGTGGTCACATTTGATCACACTTATCACACTTTAGGGCAACTGCAGAATGAGCATGTTAAGAGACTGCCAAGATTAAATGTTAAACGTAAAGTTAAAAATCTAGAAGCAATTTATTAGAGAAAGCTGAAGAAGATACCAGGAAGTCAAAGAGGTGAGTTTTGAACCTGTAGGACAGTATATGCAGGGTGACTGGCGTCTAGACTGGACAGAAGACAGACAAAATGACAAAATCAAACACTCCAGGTTGCACATGGTTACAACCACAAATATCCTGGGTTTCCCTGGATTTGGTCATCTCTATATGCAGTTCTTCTTTTGGTAAAACACCTGTGTGGGACTTGAAGTAGACTTTTATTAGCAAATGCTACTGGAGTCAGTAAATTAATTAATTAATATGTGTTGTTCCTGACTTGGCATCGTGCATGCTAGACGTATTTATCTCATCACTCAAAGACCTCCGGTCCACAGAGCCTTCCATGAAGGGGTCATTTCTGGCTATTGTCACCATCAAAGAGGAGGAAATGTGAGTAACACAGGCGTCATGATTAAGTAACGTGCATGGGGGAGATTTTAGCCTAGAAATTCCCATGCAAAATTCATAACAATACCTTTTGTTTTAGGGGAAGTTGTGTTGCATTATCATTATACGATGTCCAAAGAATTTCGTCTTGAAAGACAGCTGCTCTGTTATCCAAACCAGATTCAGGAGCAAAGTCTCCCATAGTCATAGTCATGGTCCCAGCAGGCAGATGATTCAAGACGATGTATAAATCAGTGATGTAATGTGTGGTTTACTTGTAGAAGAAGAGAGATCACTTTATTTTATACAGTGTCCAGCTGTTTTATTTCTTATTTATTCATGTACTTAGGTTTTACGGTGTTGGTGATAACGATGTGTATCTTTCTTTTTATGTCCTACTGCTACAACAACAACTACAACTGCTGCTACTAATAATAGTAATAATGATTATGATAATAATAATAATAATAACAATAATCTTTATTTGTATAGCACCTTTCTAAACAAAGTTACATGTTACGTGAGTGAAAACAATAAAATCCTGATTATTTATGGGGAGAAACATCATATAGCACAAGCACAGAATAAACAAAGACACTTACAAACAAACAAACAAACAAAACCCCACACACAATAAAAATCACACTGTAAACATACATTAAATAAGAGGAAAACAAAAGCACAAAATCTAATGAAATAAATACATAAAAGTAGGTTTACAGGAAAGATTTTAAAAACAGACTTATCTGGTTAAAAGCCACAGCAGCTGCATTCCTTATCAACTGCAGATGTGGCGATGTATGATGTTGTGGCTGGAATACAAAGCATTGCACTAATCAAGACATGATCTTCCTCCCTGTGTTTTTTAATAGTGTGGCTCCTTGCCTGTTCTTCTCACCTCTTCCATAAATTTAGTAAATGAAAGCAATGCAAAAGGCGTATCAATGGACTGAACCAGATCAGTCCATGTAAGTGTTTCAGTGAAGGACTGAACCAAGCAAACACAGAATATATATGTGACATCACCATATACTGGAAAAACTGTGAAAAATATTGTATCTAATTTCACAGCTCCCTATGGGGAGATTTAAAGGTATCAAGACATTAAATGCCAGTTTGAGCTGAAGTCATTTCAGTACATGAATGTGCTTTATTCACTGCCATGAACTGTACATTAAAGGATCGTGCTGTGTTATAGTATGAGGTACTATTTTCACTGAATAGACTTCGTATTGCAGCATCCAAGTTACTGATCCTATTTTATTAGTGTTTGTGGTCTTTGGTTTATGTTGAACAAACCCCTGTTCATGAATCAAGTTTTGTTTAATAATATTTTAAAATCTCTTTCTTTAATTATTTAATTATTTTTATTCTCAAACTCTTCTTTCTATCTTTGAATCAGATGTGCTCTTCTGCTCCCACAGCTGCACCAGGTTTCATTGTGCATGTTACCAATTTTGTATTATTGTGGTTTAAGGGGGAGGAGGGGGGTGGTCAGTGCAGATGTGTCACAGGACATGACAAATTCTTTGCAGATCAGCATTTAGGTGTTGGTGATGTTTTCATATGTTCTCATAAATCCCTCCCACTTGCAGCCTATGTGTTTTTAAATGGGAGGGAACGTGGGGGAAGATAAGCATTTCAGCACCAGAGCAGTGAGAGTCTGAGTCCTCCCACAACACAGGTGCATATCAGAGGATAGAGAGAGGAGAAAACAGGCACTTCAGCTGGAAGACTTAACAAGGAGCCACTTTGGACAGAAAGGTAAAAGAGATCTCTAACAAAGTTTCCTAGACGGTGCCAACAAAATATACAAAGTTGTTTTAATTTATAGATTATAACAATGGTTGAAATCTGAAGCAAATATTTTAATGCAAAAAACTCATTCAGCTAAAAAAAAAAGTCAGAAGTTTTAATCATACAACCATTTTCTTTTGTCATTATCAAGTTGAAACTGTGTCCAAAAAATATCTTGAAATTCAACAGCGCACTGCAAATCTAATGTGATAAAAATGTGTGCACATACTATGCAGTAATCAACTAATTAAATTGATATTGCACTCACTGTAAAGATAAGGATTATGTTTACAGTACAAAGTGCACACAGTGAGCGTTCTCTATCTGCTGCTCTCGCATTAAAACCTCAATAGCGCAGTTTCTCCTCTGCAACACACATGCAATCACCAGAGATGTAGCACTGTGTGAACTGAAGACAGGCACACTTAAACCCAGAAGAAGAAACCACATGTCTCTACAGCAGTTACACTTATTTCTGTTCCGTCATGTGCTTTAAGATAAACTCCATATAAGGGAAGAAGAGCTTTAAATCTGGTTTTCCAGTGTTGTTAATTTCCATTTCTTTTTTCAGCCCATTCTCAGACAGAAATATCCCCAATAAGGAGAAGTGAAACCAGAAATAAAGATGAACCCATTCCTCATCCTCGCCATCCTTGCAGCAGTCAGCGTGGACATGGTGAGCAACAATGAGAGGAAGTGACTGTAGTTTTAATAGTCATACCAAGATTCAGAGGGTTTTAGTCATGTATGAATGAGTTTGTTTGTGTTCCCCACAGGCTTTTTCGCGAAGGCAGTCAAACAAAAATTTGGACACTCGCGGAGGTGAGCCAACTGTCCAGGTGACATTTAATATTCATTGTTTGTGACCAGATGCATTCAATATCCTCTTCTCTCTCTGCATTGTGATCCTCAGAGTTTTGTAAGTCTGGGGATGGGAGCAGTTACAGGGGATATGTTTCCAAGTCGGCATACGGCCACAACTGTCTCAACTGGGGGAGGTTTTATCACCTTGGGGGACCTTCGAAGGGGATTGGTCATCATATTTACTGCAGGTATGGTATACTTTAAGTCTGGGACCTAGATATGTCATGGAGAAGTGTCACATGTCTAATATTCCACTTAAACACTAGGAATCCTGACCAGAGCTTGATGCCATGGTGCCATGTCAAAAGAGGGAGGAGGTTTGTGAAAGAATTCTGCAATATCCCCCCATGTAAGACTGAGAATTAGGAATTTAAAAATCACTGAAATATTGTATGTTTGATTAGAATTTTTAAAATGATCTCTGTTTTCTGCTTTCATACAGGTTCTACACCAACAACAAAACCTGCACCAGCTGCCGATACAGGTAGTTATGTTGTTTGAATACATCTCATATGTGGCATCTCCTGATTCCCATTATCAGCACTCACACACCCGTCCTGTGTGTATCTACAGAGCTGACATGTGGTGAGAGGTCGAAGCGGAGGATGCATAAAATTGTGGGTGGTTCTTTCACACCCATAGAATCACACCCATGGGTGGCCGCTCTCTTCCATAAGCGCCACGGATTCCTCTGTGGTGGCTCTCTCATTTCACCTTGCTGGGTTGTCACAGCCGCACACTGCTTCGTTGATGGGTGAGAAAAAAGAACACACACACAGAAAACACAATACACTATAATTTCCTCCACTGCAATTCTCATACTACAATGGTAATATGACTCATATGGGTATGTAACATGTTTACACACTTGTGTGTGTGGGTGTCTGTTAACCATTTGTGCTTGCGTTTTGTGCAGTGAGGTGACCAAAACCAAGTATATATCTGTATACCTGGGGAAGACTGCCATCAATGAAACAGATGCTGACAAGGAGCAGAGCTTCACTGTGGAAAAACTGATCATCCACCAAAAATATAATTCATCCACCTTTGATAATGACATAGGTGAGTGCAAACATCACTGGGTGTATGTATGAGTGAGTAAAAGAAAAAACTGTATGGGTGCTGCGTGTGCAGGACTCAAAAATATGTTCGTCTCTACATTTCAGCACTGTTGAAGATCAGAAGCGGAGATGGAGGGTGTGCCGTGAAGTCGGCGTCCGCACGGACAGTGTGTCTTCCTCCATTACACACCCAGCTTCCTGCCGGATTTCCATGCAGCATTGCAGGATTTGGGAAGGAGGGATATGGTAAATACGGCATGACCTCTAACCTTTAGACTTGTGACTCATCTCTCAGACATTCAATGATTCTTACATCTGACACTGCTGTTGTCTGCAGGGGCGTGGCATTACTCACAGTACTTGAAACAGGGCGAGGTGAGACTACTCTCCCAGACCGAGTGTAAAACTGAAGCGTACTACGGAGATAGCATCACCAGGAATATGTTCTGTGCTGGGAGCCCTGACTGGAGCACTGATGCCTGCAAGGTGAGCAAATAACACTGTGTATGAACCAGGAAAAGGGATTTTTAAAGAGCCCAGAGTGTAAACCTGAAGAAAGAAAAAAAAAAACTGCTTGATTGCAAAATGTCTTCAGTCTGACTCTAAAAATGTACACAAAAACAGAAGTGCATAAAGACCAGAGTGTGAGAGAAGCTGTAATCATACATACAGAAATATAATGTGTATGAAGCTCAGTGACCTTTGGCAGCATCAAACAGGATGTGGGGAGTATTTCTTCCTCTTCTTGAGAACGTGTCACTACCCTCATGTTAGATTGGTTACATCTCCATATTCTTATCTTTCACTCTTTATATTTGTGTATATTTATGCTTATTTATAAGCCAAAATTTCAGTCTTTACACCAGTTCAGAAAGAAGTGTAACAGATTGTCATGACATCATTCTACACCAGAATTGATTTTAAGAGTTGGTCATTCTACCCTAAAGATCTTCTTATCACCCAGAAATATTTAATTGTGAATAAATGTGGTTTCAGAGGAAGAATTTAATGTCAGTGTATGAATTATAATATATAATTATAAATTCTTATTATCTGTTGTGTCCTCTCTTCATAGGGTGACTCTGGTGGTCCGCTGGGTGTGTGAAGTGTCAGGCCAGATGTTTCTGTTCGGGGTGGTGAGCTGGGGTGATGGCTGTGCCAAGAAAAACAAACCAGGCGTTTACACACAGGTCACCAACTACAACAAGTGGATCGCAGTGAAGACAGAGCTCCCAAAATACACGGAAGGAATAATGTATCCCCAAAAATGAAGCTGAGGCAAAAAGGTACGTGTTGGGCATTACATGTTTTTTAAAGGAAAAATGGCAGCAGTTTTGTAGGACTGTGTGTATGAAAGCTTGTGAAGATGTTGCAGCTGATAAGCATCGCTATTAATGTGCACTGAAAATAGTTTTGCACAGTGAAATATTACTGTGCCAGTTCAAAGTGAATGTTTTTTTAAAGTATGTCTTGTTAATATTTTTTATTACTTGTACATGAACTTTTCATGCTTAGAGTATTGACTTTAAAACTAGCTATAAGAAAGTTTATTTATCTAATTTAATTTTATAAGGATTTTCTGTTGTACAAGGCTGGCCCTGCTGTTGAGCAATTGTTTTTTGATGATAAATAAAGTATTTGTGTTACATATCCAGTGTTCATTAATCCCCAAACCTCAAATGTTTCTGTCTCTCCTTTGCATCTTCATATTCTTGTGAGTGCACAAAAACACACATAAAAATGTACACACCCACTTGCTTGCTTTCTCTTCCTACTTTATGTCAGAAGAGCAGCAGTAGTAGTGAGAAACTGCTAGAAGACATACCGCAATTAATGTCATTCATGCAGAAAGTAAGGAATCCTTATCAGCTGAGTCTGGAGGTCAGACAGTTTGTGTGCATTCACTTCAGTTAAATTCTAACAGAATGCCCTTTAGTGTGAGAGTCCCTAAGTTAAACACTGGAGGGCACTGTTGTGTGAAAATTACTTAAAGGCGGCTCATTGTTTCAAACACACTGTCACATAAAGTATTATAACAGTATAAAAAGTAATATTATAAACTATGACATACACAACTGAGTCAGTAACATTAAACAAAAAATGCATGGCGGTAGAGGCAATGATTTAAGCTGTAAATGACACATAAGCACTGCAAATGAGGCACCATTGTCTAAAACCACAGAATGAAGTTCCTCTACAAACAAAAATATATTGGTGGAGTCAAGCCTCCAGAATCTTGTCATCTGTATCTCCTTTCTTTCATGCCAAGAAGGTAAAAGGCTACCAGAGCGATAAGGATAAGGAACAGGGTAAACTGCTACATCTCTTTTCTCCTCACCTGCATTGTTAAAATATTACCTCCTGTGATTTTAAAGGAGAGATAGAGACAGAGAGAGAGAGAGTTCAGGTATAAAAAATGTCAGTCTCTGTACTCAGGATTACAAATCAGTATGATTTTTACAAAATCTATTTCATTATTATAAACATAGACCAAAAAAAAAAAAAAAAACAAGTAATAAACAGATCACTGGGACAAAAACACTGTGAAAAAAGAAAAAGAAAAGGAGGAAAGATGTTTTAAAGGTAAGGTATGATGTGTTTAAGGGTCAGGAAACAAGAGTGGGAGTCTGTAGACATGCTGCTGGCTCTATGAGCTAACATCAGCATGTTAACATGCAAACAAAGACAATGCTAACATGTTAATCTTAAGCATTTATAATGTTTATTATGCTCGCTTAATTTAGCATGTTAGCATGGCACTAAAGACAAAGTATAGCTAAAGTTCATGGGAACATTTTGCAGGTGTTTAGTCATAAACTTAAGTGCAGGACAACTTCACCTGAAGTCAGGATCAGCAAAGTTAGTACAATTCATCCTCAGGGGAATATGAATGGATGAACCAGTCAGTAGATGTTTCACTCAAAATCACAGATGTCAATGTCATGGTGGTGCTGGAGGAAAAATATGGTATCTCCAAAGTCATTAGGATTCATCCTCAGGGGAACATGAATGTCTGTACAAAATTTAACGTCAATGCTTTGGGTGGTTGTTAAGCTATTTTAGTCTGGACCAATGTGATGGACCAATACCCACAGAATGACTAACATTTTGTCATAATCATTGCTGTCATTTGAGGTGGCATATAAAAACAACTTTTTAAAAAATATCAAACACCAGCTATGTGCCCACAGATAGGAGATAGTTTCTGCCCCAGAATCAGCTGTAATGGATGCAAAATACTATTCTATGTTTTAATTGCTTCTATGCGGTTTTAAGAAAACATATGTATTGCAGGAAACATTTTAACTGTGTGCAGCACTACACAATTGAAAGTAGCTCTACTAAACATGGCTCTGCTACAGTGAGGAGAAAGCCAAGCATCACAACTTGTCAGAGAGCGTATGACCCCCAGGAAAAGTCACAGCATACAGCAGTGAGTGTTTACATGTTCAGTTGTCTACTGACTCACACCTCTCTGTCTAATATCCCGTATACCTCCAACACCCCCGCCCCTCCCGAAAAAAGAAACCTGTCACAGGGCCGCTAAGCACCAGTCCTTCAATCATGACAATCAATCAAGGCAACTGCATATACAAGAGCAACACAAAGCGATCCAAGATTAATTGTGGTGTAAGTATCTAAGTACATTTTGTTGCGCTGAACAACTACAATCCAGCTGGTCATCACGCCATTATTGAGAGCATTTCAGAGCCTCTCTAAGCAACCTGCTGCAATGCTTTCTATCAAAGTCTGTTTGGACAAGTCCACATATACAGATATTTTGCAGCAGGGCTACTGGAGCCAATCAGAGTCTGTCCTGTCCCCCCTCAATTACTCACAGACACCAGTTTACTTTACCGCTTCTCTCAATCCATATATGGGTTTGAGATGCTGCGAGTATGAGTCTTACTCCTCTTTAAGGACAATTCCTGAGGAAGAGGAGAGGAGAGGAGAGGAGAAGAGAGGAGAGGAGAGGAGAGGAGAAGAGAAGAGTGGAGAGGAGAGGAGAGGGCAGTAACAAGGTCTATTCTAACAAGGTGGAACTGAGCACCCAGTCTCTCTGGTTTGGTTAGTAGCCTGCTGTCTACACCCACGGTAGACACACACACACACACACACACACACACATAGGGGGGTCTCTTGGCTGCAGTCTCTTTGGCTAACACAGGTCTCAGAGGTATAAATACCACTGTTTTTGCTGTTAGGTTCTCTGGTTTCCCGAACACAGATTCAGATCTGAGGAGCGGGGACAACCCTACCAGCAACCACACACACACACACACAGAGAAAGAGAGAGAGAGAGAGAGAGAGAGAGAGAGAGAGAGAGAGAGAAACCAGACAAGTGCCAATTCACCCATGAATTACGGTATAGGATAAGTCTGAATGTTTTCCTTTAACATGTTAACTACTACAGCTGCTTTCACTTTAATGCACACAGTTTCAAGTGCAACCAGCCAGGTGGGTTTTAAACCAGTGAGGCAGCTGCTCATGGAGGATCCTCTGTGTCAGAGTAAAGAAGTGGGAGAAACAGTGTATGGGTGCAGCGCAGGATCTTTGAGACTCCTTCTCTCAGCTGCAGCCAGCAGCAAGCTGAATCCTCGGTCTTTATTTAGACCTGGACATTGAGGCCTGGAGACATGAACTCCTGACCCACCTTTTAATGAACATAGATCATATGTCAGATGCAGGTTTGAAGCTTCATGAAGAAAAACACACCACCAGTTTTCTTCTGTATTATAGGCACTGGTGCAGCTTTGTGATCTGCATCCTCCAAGGTTTCGCAGATATGAAGCTGACCTTTATGAGGCTGCAGGGAGCAGCTTCACAACACAACTATGTTTACAACCTTCCTCTGTTGTAGATGTTGCACCTCACACCCCTCCTCTCCAAATACCTCTTCTCCCTGATCCTGAAATTACGATCTCTACCCATTAAGTTACCCCAACACTTTCCTTTTTTGGGCCACTCGCATGCATGACGTAATTTGGGAAGAGCTCTCATTTGCAGTGTGTGTGTGTGTGTGTGTGTGTGTGTGTGTGTGGTGTGCGTGAGTGCAGGGAAAGCGTCAGTGCGCACCAGCACCAACCCGCTTGGCAGCTGTATTCCTTCGCTGTGATTGGGCGGAGGGCGGTGATTCCTTCTGTCACGATTTGGGTCGCTCCCACCGGAGGACACCGACCGTCTGAGTCCAGCTTTTACTGAGGTGCTCAGCAGAGGAGACGGCACATGCACGCATGAGGGTTTCTTCTCAGGGGCTTGGACTGGCAACTCGGGATTTGTCCTCCTGTCGTTGTCGGTGAGGAGAGGAAGAGGAGAGGGGAGGAGAGGAGAGGAGAGGAGAGAGGTTGGTTATCTTCAGTGCTGGAGCGACCAGCCGCCTTTCGTTTTGTCGGGGCTGCGGTAAAAGTCGTTCACGATGCCGGTGTTTCACACCAAGACCATCGAGAGTATCCTGGAGCCGGTGGCCCAGCAGATCTCCCACCTGGTCATCATGCACGAGGAGGGGGAGGTGGACGGTAAAGCCATCCCGGATCTGACGGTGCCGGTGGCCGCTGTGCAGGCGGCAGTCAGCAACCTTGTGCGGGTGAGTCCCGAGTTTGAACCACGGCGTCGATTCACTAAACCTCAACGGAAGTGCCTGCATCCGGTGACATTTATCATCCGAACTTCCGAACAGTTCTGGAGATGAACTGGTGCAGTGACTGCTCTGACACTATGTGGCTTTTATTTCACCAGTGTCACAAATTATTTGAAAGGCAGGTCATCAAACTGTCCTGCACTGCACACACAGCACTTCATTTTTTCCTCCTCTTGTGTGGCCTCCAGATACATTTATGGCAATCCCAGCTTGATCTTTGCTCGCCATTAAAATGATATAAAACTGCCACACACCCAGCTGGCGCTCATGCGTGTTTCACGAGCTCCTGCAGTAGTTTTTTTTTTTTTTTTTTTTTTTTGAGCGTCTGTGCCACACACAGCACACACACACACACACACTCTCTCTCACACACAACATGTCAAACTCTGCCCCCCGATTGATAATCAGATGGCTGCTGAGCTCAATGAAGTATGTGGGGCGGAAGAAACGAGTGCTGATTGAATTAACAGGATGCGTGTTTCTTTCTCTCTCTCTCTCTCTCTCTCTCTCTCTCTCTCACACACACACACACACTGTGTGATCAGAGGGAAATGTCACTTTGGTCTAAAAGGGAGAGATGTACTGGAGGTTTCTGTCCCTTCAGTGAACTGTGTTGGATTATTGCAGAATTTGCACATTTCATTGTAATAACTTCCACAGAGAATAGATACACTCTTAGGTCATTTATCAGACTCTGACTTCTTCCTTCATCTAGTTACTCCCATGCTCTCTCCTCCCTGTTCTCTCTTTTCCCAACATGACTCCTCCACTTTCTTTGTCATCTTGAGTCTAAATGGTCATTTTGTATAGAGAGGGTCAAGCTTCAGTCAGACACTGATGTCTCCTCAGCATGCACCAACTGGAAAAATCAATGCAGGCCACATCATTAATGCTGATCCGGGGTTGTTGATATTGATGCAGAGGCGAGAGGGCTTCACTCACTCAGGAGAAATGGGCAGCAGACAGGAGACAACACCCATTCGTTTACATTTGAATTACTGAACCCGATGAGGAGAAAAGAAGCCGGTTCCATGTTCATTTGTGCAAAAAAATGGATTTGAAAGTATGTGTGTGTTGGGGGGTGGGGGTGGGGGGCACTCGCTGTAGTAGACTTGATCATGTAGAACTGTGGGTTTGTGACAGACTCGGGGCGGAGCAGTGTATGCTCATGTTTGGTCAAGAATTTAACAGGTGCTGGTTTACTACTGCTCTTTTGCTTCATTAGTCACTTTGGCAGTTTTACTTTGTTCCTACTTCTTAATGATTTTTAATCGTATTTTACCTTTGTGCATTTTTGTGTATTGCAGCTGAAACACACTGTCACACATTACTGCTCTTCTGGCCATGTTCCCTCTGCAAAAAAACAAGCCTAGAATTGTCACTTAGATGTGGTGTTGCATTCTACGTGTAACACAAGAACAATTAAAGCCATTTACCTTCAATTTGTGACGTGTTGATATGAAATGTTACACTGCAAAACCTGGGATTACTAGCTGCGCTCTAAATCCCCCTCTAGTCATAGATATCCAAGGATAATTCACCCAAACACAGAAACTTTTCTCAAAGTGTGATCAGTCTTCTCAGATAGTTCTGGTGTGATTTACAGAGAATTTTGAATGGATAGTCTACACTCTGTAAGAGGAAGAAAGGAAGTATGCTTATTGTGTGAATTGTCTAAATGAAATGACTTACAGTGAATAAGGCAGCCTTTCTGTTCTAATTGTTGTCTTGTCAATAGTTCTCACACGAGGCTGCTGCTTCCCTGTGCAGGGACACCCAAGATCGTTTTGATAAATATCTCATTAACTGATAATGAAAAGGCCTGTTCAGTGTGAGCTCAAACACCGTAGCGTGTCCCGATGAAAAATCCCCCTTTCATGCAATACCATCCAGCTACACCGAGTCCTTGATATCCCATTGCTACGGGGCACACCTCTCCATCTTTCTCTTTCTCTGCTTGTCCTCACTGATCCATTCAGTTGATCCGTCCAGACAGTGAGCAGAAGGAGGCTAATAGCAGCCTCAGGCACGTTGCTGGGTCTCAGATGATGGAGATGTGAGGCTGTTGAGAGAGATGAGGGCTGAAGACACAGTGACGCTGGAAGGTGTCAGATACAGGAAGTGAAGGGAATGAAGAAATAAAAGTAGGATCCAATAAAAAGTTTAAATGCACTTCTCCCTCTCCAGCTCTTACCTAATGTATTTTCCTTTTACTGGTGTATTTTTGGGGATGTATGTGTTGTGCTCTCACACACTACTGGATAACCGGATAACACCAGCTGAAGAGGAGATGATGGATAATTGTGTAGTTCACTGATAGAGGGGTGAGAGTTAAGAAGTGGTTGACAAGAAAGGTGTTGAAAGAGAGCACAAAAGGTGCTTGAGAACAGAGCTTGTAAGATCAGCAGTGGCGTGTTGCTGGGTAGACAAACTTAGTTGGATGTAAAGGACACCTAACACTCAAATACACACACTTCTGAGCGCATATGCTTTATTTTAGAAAGCTTATTCATTTCCACACTTGCGCAGTTTGAGCTAAGACATAACGCAGTATACAGCGACATGCCAACATCACCACAAGAGTCCCACTGCACACTGATACAATTACACTGTTAACCCTGTCCAGGGTGGGCTGACTGCGGGGGGTACTTAAAAATCTAGGTCACTTAGACACACACACACACACAAGATGGTGTCAGTCTCAGAGGTTGTGCATGGGTTGACGCTAATTCAACGAAAGATCTGAAAGATGCTTTTGGTGTATTCGGCTGAAAGTGTGAGGCTTGCTGAAGTTGTGCTGATGAAAGAGCCACCTCAGTGGTGTTTGAGAAGTATGCGCTCCTGAAGGAATCAACACAGAGTCTGAGTATGTCTGGGGGAGGGGGGAGGAAGGAATAAATAGATTTACCGTTGAGTGAAGTAACTACACTCTGACAGAACAGAGCAGAGAGAGAGAGAGAGAGGGAGGGAGGGAGCAGACTGATGCGAGGAGCGAGAGTCGCAACTAAAACTGTCGAACAGTGCGATGCGGAATGAGGAAAGAAGAGGAGAGATGTGGAGAGGAAGAGAAATAGCCACTTAAAGTTGGACGCCGGCACCCTGCAAGGGAGGGAAAGTGTCTCTGGCGTCTTCAGGCTAGACTCTGCCAAGCCTCACAGTCCACCCTCCCACTTCCACCACCCTTTACACACACATACATGCACACACACCAACTGTTCCCAGTCTGCTCTGCCATGTAGATATGAGCCAAGTCTTCTTGTTCATTGGCAAAACCAAAATGAGTCTTAGTTTCCGGCTGTTTGTCCACACATCTCCTCTGCTTCTCAATCTGCTTTAAATCTACTACTGGCTTTCATTTACGTATGTCTTTAAAGCTGCACCATACAATACATTTATATGATTAATGGGTCGAATATTGCACTATGCATGCTTTTAATGTGGTCTCTTGTAGCTATAAACTCACAAAAAATATTCCCCAACTCTGCTCTTCAAAGTGTTTTAGTGCCTTTCAGCTCATTGTTTTGGTTTGACAGGCTATTTGCAGTGGGAAAACCTTTTATAAACTCTACCTGCTCAGAACCACACAGCTGACAGACACAGTTAGAGAATGGAGGGGTGAACATAGTACAGCATTTTGCAGCTAAAGATCCTGATATTGTTCTTACAAGTTGGTGGACCCTAAAACAGCTAAAAAGAGAGTGAATATTGGACTTACACTCCTCGGGTGGACAGAAGTTTGACTCCTCTGCTAAATGTGCAAATTGGAAACTGTTTGCTTGCACAATAGCTACAACATACAGTGGCTTTAAAGGAGCCATTTTGTGTCAAATGTGTATGATTTGTAACTTTTACTGTCCTGTGTGGCTGCAAAAAAAATGTACAGCTTTAAGATACCAAACATGTGCTTTGAGTATGTGCAAATTTGCTTGCTTTTCTCAATGTAACATTATAGATTTTAGTTCAATCTTTCAGCTCCTGGCAAATGCAATTTTGAGACCTTAGTCCATGGTACTTGTTATACATTATGTGCAGGGGTTGACTTTGGCTGTCATGCTTGAATCAGGCAGGACTGTTAGATTCCATATAGTATGAAATCCAAACCAATAAGTTCATAAAAAGAGAGCATGAAAGCTGTCTCCATATCAGAGCTGATGTCTGTGGATCTGAGATAAGACCAGGCTATTTTTTTAATTGTGTTGTGTCAGCTTTGATTGACAGCTGTCTGTTTCCTGCTGGAGCAGTCACACCTTCCAGTCTGTACAACCACACGCGCATCACACCGTCAGCGTGTCCAGCAAACCACTCAAATGTGCATTAATTATGTATTGAACAATCAATGCCAAATGCTGCTGCTTACAGGAAACTCTTTGATCAGTCACCTGATGTGACTCGCTGAAGTTTTCCAGGGGTTTTCGTCGACCTGCGCTCTTCTCGTAGGGCTGCATTCTTCACATTTTAGAGCTGGGAATCTCCCTGCTTTTTTAAGACAGAAATTCACTAAGACACACTAGACCATTCAGATGTTTTAATCGTATCCCTTAAGACATTTTGGCTTAGTGTGTGAACATTCATTACAATGCACAGACAGAATAAAAAAACCCTGAGAGCTATAGCATACAGATTTATACCTATATAGTGAATAAGCAGAAAAGTATACTTTTAGTTTAGAAAGGGTTGAATGATCATGTAATACGTTTTATCAGGGTGTGAAAGCTCATTCTCTCCGTATCTTTTCATGCTGTCTGTGTCTATTTTAGCTGCCAGTGAAGCATGTCTTGTTAAAGATTACAGTTTTACTGGTGTTAAAATATGAGTTATTTTGTGTTGCATTAGTCACACAGTTGCACTAGTTACACTAGATGTTGTGTTTCTGTGGAAAATAAAATACAACCACTGATAATGACATTAATGATTGATTTGATGAAAGCAGAGCAGCAGAACATCAGCTGAAATCAGTTTTCTTGCTAGATTTTAGTTCTTGTGTATGATGAAAGGAAGAGTCTTCGTCAGCGTAAAATCTATGTCTGTAATTGCAAAATGGTCTGTAAAGTCACATGTGACTGGTCGGATCTCTGTGTGTAGGTGAAACTGTGTTGTTTGAAAGTTCTGTGTGATGGAGGCCTCCTCAGTCTCTGGAGCCACAAAGTCTATTAACCGACTTTCAACGACGCAGCAGCAGGAGACTGATGTCATCATCTCGCTGTAATTGCATCTCAAAGTGTTTGTGTGTGTGTGTGTGTGGATGCATGCTTGTGTGTGTTATAGGATGAGTTTCGTGTGTGAGGCCCAGTATTGTGGTTTTTCAGCCAGATGCATCTCTATATGTTTGTCTGCAGAGGAAGTGAGCAATGTCACCTTGCTGTGATTCTGCGTGTGTTTAGATGTGTACATGTGATTTGGTACTCAAAACACTTATATGTCTGTTTGTGTGAGATTTATCAGGTTTCTAGCCAAGTTTTCTTTTGACATTGAGCGTGTTTGGTGCTCTGCTTTCATGAGCCTTTGGGTTATATAAGATATGGATGGTTTTATAAGTGAGACTGTAGCTAAAGTCTCAGGAGTTTCTAAAAATAAAACATCTCAATAGAAAGAAAACTTAAATCTAGGCAGCAGAACAAATAACAAGGCAAGAGGAGTACGGGAACTGAACCTAAATGACAAACACTTTACGGTTGACTTTTGACTTATTAATAAGTCAAAGCAGTATTTTGTCCTCCGTTGTTACAATAATATGTTACTGATTGATTTACTGTTGTTGTTGTTGTTGTGGAGCAAAAAAACCCAAAAAAACCCAACATATTTTGCTTTGACAAAATATGTGTTTGTTTCCCTGGACATGGAGAACTTAAATTAGCTTCTCAGTGTTTCACTAAGATTTCACTTTTCACTTTACTCTCACAGAATTTCACTGAAATGGTTGACTGTTTACATATTTGTGAAGTGAGAGTATTAACTGCATGCAACCAAATATATGGAAAAATTTAATCAATGTCTTTAATGTATTAAAGTCAATTCTAGGGCATGAAAACATCAAAGTTTTTAGTTTGAATCACATTTAGAGGGAAAATATTGTGGGGCACATACAAATGTAAAAGTGAGCTACTCTAACAGCAAAATCAATACTCCCACTTACAACTGTCAAGTTCGATTCGTGCAGTAAAAAGAAAGCACAAGCATTTACCGTTACCAGGTCCCGAATGTTTGTGGAGAATTATTACACTCTTAGCAAATATTTCCTACATTGTTTACACTGTAGTGATGACTAGGTGATATTGTCACTGCAGCCCTCTCCTTCATGGCCACACATTGTTCATTCCAGAGCAGAATAAACATCTTTCCCCCGACCTGCCCTCATGTGGAATAACAGACAGCCGAGTCAACCGCAGCCTGAGCTGCTTCCCCTCGAAGCTTGAAAGATATGACATGCACGCATGGTTGAAATAGGTGTGAATTGATGCACACTCGTTCACCTTTCAGACTATTAATAGAGTGACTCAGTTGAATACTGTTTCCTGTCTTGCTGCAGCTAATGATAATAAAATAATGGTCCACCTGTGTGTGTGTTGCAGGTGGGGAAGGAAACAGTTCAAACCACCGAAGACCAGGTGATGAAGAGAGACATGCCTCCAGCGTTCATCAAGTAAGTCTGTGTCTGAAGAGCTGCTCTTGTTCCTTTGTGTACCTTCCTCTGTCCCTCTCTCACCCACAGTCGGTCACAGAAATACCCAGTGACAAAATTATGGAAATGGTCCACTTTATCTCAGCAGACAGAGAACTCGTTAAAAAGAGGATTCCAGGCGATTTAATGTTAGGAAATGTGGCTGCGTTCCCAGCTGCAACAAAGAGCCACTTCTGAGGCCGAGGCCGTGTGACTGTCCAGCTCCAGCATCCAGACCGCTGAGAGGCTGTTTGTTGTTTTCCAGCTTGCATCCAGAGAGCTGACATGAACTCTGGGTGCCAGCTGAGAGCTGCTACTCAGCAATCCAGGGACTTAGACATCAGGCTGTGTTTGCTTTCCTGGATGTGAGCTGCGTTTGTGTACATGTCAGTGCTTTTACAGTGATATTATCAGTTTCCAGTTAGTTTTCTCCCCCATATCCTTTCCAGTCATTGCTCATTTTTCAAATTTTAATTTCAAGGAAAGGGTCCACACCTCAGTCAGATCCACACACTGCTTTCTCACTGTTCACTTGCACATACACGGGGCACTACACCATAAATCTCACTCACAGGGCTTAGGAGGGGGGCATGTGGGAATGTGAACCCGCCTAAATATAGATGAACCAGCAGCCATCGATACCCTGACCAATGGGGGTCAGAAAGAGGAGGGACTTGGCTTTATTCAAGGCCTCTTAAAATCCATCACCTTCCTCAGGCTAAGCTAATCATTAAACTCCAAAAAGTGAAAGCTGAGAACCTTCACTATAAACTATAAATTGCATACACACATACACAGAAAACGTCAGGGTTCTCTGTATATGCACAAAGCTGTAAAAATCTGTGAGCCGAACCATCCTCATCTTACCAGAAGAGCAGCGTTCTTCAATGCAGATGTTTTGGTCTTCTGTGTTGAATGTCTTCTGTGTTGAATGTCAGATCTGATCTGATCTGTGTGATTTACTGGGTGATAAATTCCTGTTGCTGTTAAATGTATATGCTGACTGCTCATCTTAAGCCAGGTGTGTTTTTTCAGGGTGGAGAACTCGTCCTCCAAGCTCGTCCAGGCTGCTCAGATGCTGAAGGCAGATCCATACTCTGTTCCCGCGCGAGATTACCTGATCGATGGATCCAGAGGGATACTGTCTGGGACGTCAGACTTGCTCCTTACCTTTGATGAGGCAGAGGGTGTGTGTGTGTGCGTGTGCACTTCTTTACATCCATGTGTGTGTCCTGAGAAGTACTCTTACTTCAGAGGTGTGGTATCTTTCAGGGAAATAAAGCTTTATATAGCTGCACAGAGGAAGGAGGAACTCAGCTTCGAGCAAGTCTGTAATGGAGTCTCAAATGCAGGCAGATCTAATCACTGAGATCAAATGACTTCCCTCTGTCATAACTCAGGATGTGTGTATGTATGTGTGTGTGTGTGTGTGTGTGTGGCTGGCTCTGTGTATATCTCTGTGTATGAGAGGATATGGTATGTGCCAGTTTGCATGGTGTGTGTGTGTGTGTGTTCTGAATGTTTGATGGTTGCTCCATAAGTGGAATCACATTGGGCACGTGATTATGCTCACCGTGTCTCTTCACTAGCCTCATATTTTGTAAGGGCAACTTCTCACAGTCACAAGACGTACATCACAAGACTGTACACACACACACACACACACACACACATACAAGAAACATACACAAGACGCCCACACAAATAACAGGGTAACTTTCACGCTGTCTAAAAAAAGCTCATGCGTACATTGAATTTTGTTCTCTAATGAAGACGTTTGTCTCTAATCGCCATTATCAGCCTTTGTTTTATTCCCGTACACATGATCTCATCTGGTTGTGATTATGTCTGTGTTGTGTCCTAGGTGCGTAAGATAATCAGAGTGTGTAAAGGTATCCTAGAGTATCTGACTGTAGCTGAGGTGGTGGAGACCATGGAGGACCTCGTCACTTACACCAAGAACCTGGGACCAGGTTAGCGGGACCTTTTTTAAAAAAGCTGTCACTAAGTGAGAACAACTCTACATGTAGTTTCCTGCAGTTTAACTAAAAGTGAGAATCAAGTCCGTATTGGATGAGTACCAATTCAAAAGATTATTCATAGATCTTTTGGGGCCTTTATGCCTTGAGAGGGAGTGTGCAACCAAGGACCTCAGATAGAATCAAATCTGGGAAGTTGAAACGAAGCTTTACATAAGAAGCCAGCTATCAAAATCACTGACTATTACAGTAAATTTGCAGTGAAAACATACATTTAAAGGAGGCACAACAGCTCTGCAACAGGGTCACTGTATTCAAGTTCACAGCCGAACGGTGAGTTAATTAATCAGAGAGTTTATCGACAGAAAAACAATTGAGTGAATATTTGAAAACTGATTAATTGTTTATGTTCTTTTTCAAGCAGAGATGTCAAACATTTCCAAAGTCACTGCACATGCATCACATTATTTAACACTGGTGGTGATGTTTTCTAAGAGCATGAACTGTGCAGTCAACCTTTGTTTTAAACTGCTCTCTGGGTTAAAGATCCATCTGTCACAGTGAAAAACTAAATTAAGTGCCAACTGCTCCTCTGACACTAAGATGCTGTGATTGAGGATCAGAGTCTTATCATTGGCAGGAGAGCAGGACCATAAACAGGCTATTTATCATCAGAGGTAAAAGGTCAATTGTGTTGTGTTGTTGCGCTGTGGCATAATGAGCGGGAGGAAATCCGATGCCAAGGTTTTCTCACACTTGACTTGTCATTGTACAAGATCAGGCGCTCATGAGGTAATGATGTTTGGATGTGTTGGAACTACTCATTTGGTGAAAACACTGAGGGACGCCCTCACCCTCTGATTGTTCAAGCATGGCTAATGTTGTGATGCTAGTGCCAAACCCAAGCTCATTACCATTTTCTACATGCTACCTGCTGTTTGGTTTGATTTTGATAACCTCTTAACTTTCACAGGACAATGAATTCTCCCTATTTATCTCTTCTTCCTCAGGGATGACCAAAATGTCAAAGATGATTGAGGAGAGGCAGCAGGAGCTGACGCACCAAGAACACAGACAGATGCTAGTGAGCTCCATGAACACTATCAAAGAGCTGCTGCCTGTTCTTATATCAGGTGTGTATGTGTGACTGTGTGTGTGGGCAAATGACAGGTCACTGAGCATCCAACAGTTGTTATAGCAACGCTGATGATTACAGTCATTAGTTGCTGGGGATGTCATACTGACTGCACACACACACATGTCGCCCACTAGCTTCTCTAGTAGCATCTCTCATACAGCATTTTTCACCAGCAAAGAGGAGATACACTTTTACAGCTTTTGCAAGCTGTACATTCAAACATGAATGTTCAGTTTGAATGCAGTATCATGTCATGCTTTTTAGCATCTTTCAGCTCATCGTTTTGGTTTAATGGGCTACAGTTTTATTGTTTTGGTTCGTTCTCACAGCTCTCAGTTAGCAAAAAGGTAAAGTTAGCAACTAAAATGGCAAACACAGTGGAACATTTAGCAGTTAAATAGTCAGATATTTCCCTCAGGAGCTGGTGGAGATCAAAAATAGAGCTAAAAGAGAGTGGATTGAGAGTGACTGGACAGCAAGAAACATGAGTCCAAATGAATACTAATGTTGCTCTTTAACTGTAAGTAAGCAACTGTTTGCTAACAAGTTTGCCCAATCAAAATCAAATGATGCATCTGCCGCCATCAAGTGGCCAAAAAAATCAGCTAATACAGCTTTAAAGACATGAGAATTTTCACATTATTCTGATGGTAGTTTTTGGTTTTCCTTCTGGGGTCTGTCCCCCTCATATTTCTGTCCCCAGCTATAAAGATTTTTGTTGCAACCAAGACCAGTCGAGGTGCCGGCGTTGAGGAGGCGGAGAGGAACAGAAGGTTTACCTTTGAAAAGATGAGTGCTGAAATCAACGAGATTATCCGAGTCTTACAGCTCACCACATGGGATGAGGACGCATGGGCCAATAAGGTATGACCTGTGCTGCACATATGAAGATCAGACTTTCTTCATTTTGTACCCTAAACCCCAACTTTAAAAAAAACTCCCCACTTACCTTAATCGCACAGTCACTTTTGATTTGGAGTGTCACACACATAGCTACACTCTATCCACATGTCCCTCTGTGCTGTAGAGCATCTCTGAAAAAAATTCACTCTTTACTTTGACTCTACTTTTCTTTTTGCTCGATAGTATAACTCCTGGTTTTTCTTTTTCTTTTCTTTCTTTACCTTTCTCCTCCATTCTTTTCCTCCCTGTAGAAGGTAAGCCTGTTTCTCTCCCCCCTCTGCAGTTTCCAGCATGCAAGTGTGTATGTGCGTGAGAGAGAGAAGGAAATACTGTATGTCCCCATGCTTACGTTGTGTATATATATGTATGTATATATCTGTCATAACTGTAAGTATGTCATGTGTTTCAGTCCACTCACTGTTAGCTGATGTGATGATGTATAGTACACAGGCTTCATCACTGTATTATTATATGTGCATCTGTTTGTCTCTAGATGTCCATTTGAGTCAAATGGCATGAAATAGATGGTAGTTATTTAAGTTTTCAAGCTCTGTAACTTTAATTTTTTATATTATTTAACAATAACTGCTTCAGGTATTTTCTTTCTTGTGCTGCTCATGTTTACTGTGTAATACAGCTGCCAAAAGCACAATAAAATGCTGTTTTGGGCAGAATATAGTTCCCTGGAAAATAATTCTATGACATTTTTGGGCACATAAGTGAGAGATTGTGCAATGGGATCCTTTACTGGTAAAGTTAAGATCTGTTTCACTTGTCTAACCTGTAACCCTGCATGTTTTTCTGCACACAGCTTCCTCAGACAATGATCTGTCTGTTTGTGTGAGTGTGTGAGTGTGTGTGTATGTGTGTGTTTGCTGTGGAAAAACTGCATACTCTGCGTATGAGCTGTGATAAGCATTTACTGTCAGTGTGCGGGGGAAACCGCTGGCACACGATGACTGTCCTCCGCTCAGGTCATGAATTATAGAAATAAACTGGTTGCTGTCCAGACACATCCATAATAGATGGGCTGTATTGAACGGTTCCACTTAAGTGGTTCATTCTCCTCTGAGCTGGAACATGGTTTTTGTTTTTTTCTTCCCCCGGTATAAAGCAATGAACGAGGCATTTTAGATGTGAGATTGTTGTACCTCCTTAAAAGTCTAATTATTCCATCATCAGTAATCATGATTTTTAATGGCATATCATCAATTAGTTGGGCTACATAGAATTTCTGAAAACTGCTACAGGTCTCATTTACAATACAACATAAAGGCTTGTGTTATTACTAATGACTTTAATCATGGTAAATAAATCATGTATAACTGTCTTACAGATTCATAATAAATATTAATTAAAGTAACTTTTGGTTCGCTAGGTTGACAGCCCTCAATTAAATCAATACATTTGGCTGCAAGACAACAATATGCAGCTATATCTTATATATGGAAGCTGAATATAGCACTGTTATTTATGTTGAATGTAGATGTCCCATCTACAGCCTGTTATTTGTTACCCATTTTTAAAGATTCACATCCTCAACAAGACTAAATGGGCTCAGGGCTGAGTGCCACAAGCAGGACAGGGCAGTTGGAAAACATCAGGAGACACAATAACACATTGTTGGTTTTGGTTTTTCTCTTAGGGTGAGAAAAATGTAAAATAACCAGATCTCCTCCTTTAATTGAGGCCCACAACCTATCAACACAGTTTATTTTAGCATATTATTGTTAAAAACATAATGAAGTTACTAAAAACTATTAGTTTACTGACTGGTACCATCTTATTTGATTCCCTCTGCTGTTTGGGCAAAGCTTTATACAATGCTGTGTTTTCTCTTTACCCCAGGATATGGAGGCTTTGAAGAGATCTCTGGCTTTGATTGAGTCAAAGATGGCACAAGCTAAAAGCTGGCTCAGAGACCCTCATGCTCAGCCAGGTAACAGTGTTTTTCTTTTTTTCATGCCTTCAGCTGCAACACCTAATCAGTTCCTTGGATGTTATGGTATATTGTCATCCCCAGGAGACCCCGGTGAGGTTGCCCTGCGTGTGATACTGGATGAAGCTGGTAAAGTGGGAGAGCTGTGTGCTGGGAAGGAGAGGAAAGATATACTGGCAACCGCCAAGGCTCTGGGACAAATGACTGATCAAATTGCAGATCTACGAGCCAGGTAGAGAGAGTTAAACTGTTTTCTTTACTTCTTTGTGTTCATGTGATGTATTTTGTCATCATGTGTCAACTGTGTGTGTTTTTCCTCTATGACAGAGGCCAGGGCCCGACCCCGGGGTGCGTGCAGCGCGCAGGCCAGTGCTCACAGGGCTTAGACTTGTTATTTGGCAAAGTGGACGGAGCTGCCCGCAGACTGGAGGCTCTAATCAATGCCAAGCAGGCCATTGCCAGGAGGCTGGATGCTGCACAGGTCAGATAAAACAACAACAACACAGTAATCCATGTAAACCCTTTCCCCAGTGAATCATGCCTCCTCTCTGCATCTCTTGGTCCAGTTCATTTCCAAGCAATTTAGTGGCCTTTTCATATGCTCAAAGCTTTCGTGTGGTATTTTTGTACAAATTTACATTGCTTATTTCATCAGAAAAGAACTAAATCGTGTATGTGCATTCTTCAGGCCTGGCTGGCCGATCCTAACGGCGGTCCCGAGGGGGAGGAGAACATCAGAGCGCTGCTAGCCGAGGCCAAACGCATCGCCGATCTGTGCGAAGACCCCAAAGAGAGGGATGACATCCTGCGATCCATCAGTGAGATCGCAGGACTCACCGCCAGACTCGTGGAGCTACGCAAACAGTACGCTTTCCTTCTACTGAAACACGCCTGGCATAATGATGTTTTGTGATCACTTAGTAATTCTTAGACCCTCTTTTTCTAGGCTTAAACTGCAACCTCACGCCACCAATAGATGGCATATTTTACCTGCCTGGAAAATATGTTGTTGCCTGTCAACCTTGGGCATCAGCCCTACCATAAGGTTTCTAACTGTTTGAATATGGTGTGGAATCAGTTGGGGCTGTGGTATGTTTTTATGTGGCGGGTCAGTTTGAGAATCAGAACTTACTTGACATTAAAGGAAAATACCACTCAATTCAAGGGTCATGCCACTGAATTTCATATTCAGTCAATTTCAGTTTCACTTTTAGAACAGTACATTTCCTAAATACCACTGCAGTTCAGTGAATCACCGCAAGATGAGTCACCATTAGGGATATATTTTCTGTACAGCACTTCCACTGCACGTATTGACCATAGAAGGAAAGCAGAGAAAAACATGACAAAGTAAACCAAATGACTCAGTCCGTTGTCCAGATCTAGACAAAAACTGTGGATCTGAACTTTAAAAGGAAAGAAACTGTAACTCTGCGACTACACTGGAAAACTTTAGGTGATTATCAAGACTTTTATAATCTGGAACATACTTTTATAATATGTAACTCTGTGGACACATCATCCCTGAATTATCTAATAAAAACTGACTGTACTGTTATCTTTCAAAATAATGCACTTCATAATTTTATTCCTCTGGCCTCAGATCTGTCAGTATTAATGAAACTCGTTTGAAATGTACTTGAACTGTGCTAGAAGGGCCCTGAATTATTGTCCTTGACCATAATTTGTACCTATGTCTGTGGAAACTGCACATGCTCCCAGGACAAACCAGTAATACAAGCATTTATCTTGGTTACACAAGACAAAAATTAATGTTGAAAAAAGTGGCATCAGCCTTTGATGTTGGTATTTCCCTTTCAGGATGGTGTCTAACAGGGGTATGGTGAAACTCTGTAAATTTGTCAGGCTAGAAATCTTTATTTAACAGCTAATTTCTAGACCTTGGCTTTTTAATTTTTTCCCTCTAATCATCTCTCTGTCACCGTCTCAGGGGTAAAGGTGACAGCCCAGAGGCCCGTGCCTTGGCAAAGCAGATCGGGGCAGCGCTGCTGACCCTGCAGTCCAAAACCAACCGGGCCGTGGCCAACATGAGACCAGCCAAGCCTGCCGTCACACTGGAGGGCAAGATGGAGCAGGCCCTGCGCTGGGTGAACAACCCCGGAGTGGACGACAGAGGAGTAGGTGAGCGAGGTTGGGTGATGGCTCTAGGGAGGGATGATGTAGTGGTTCGGTTCAAAAATAAACGCTCCTGACCTTCTATGTTAGTCTCCTGTATGTGAATGATGGAGGGCGTGTGAAAGACTATTTGCAATTAGATACGTGATCTTGAGAGATGTTGTTGGTTTGTTTGACCACAAGGTCTGTCAGTCAGGAAACATTTCTGAATGTCGTACAGAAATGACTGTGCTGGTGAATGATGCCATTTCCTTAAATGCCCACAGTGATGTATCTCATGCATTAATCACCCACTGAATAACCTGACTTGCTTAGTCATTCAGGGAGTGTTGCATTGTTTTAAATGCTTTGTTTTCTGCCTGTTGCTATATCCCTGTTTTGTCATATGTCTATTTCCTATTTCCTCCCATGCTTCTCTATGGGAGCAGAGTGTGAAAGGCTACAGTGGAACACAGGTACCTGCCTGCTACATGCTTTCTTAGAAGATATAACAAAACACTATAGATATTAATCACACAGTGACGTCCTGGAAACTTCATGAGGTCAACATTTGCCACAAAATACAGCAGCCTCTCACAACTAAACTTGATTTACAAGGAAAGATGAAACAGTCACAGTCATTTGTCACCTTTTGCAAATGTTCCATATCCAAATAAGGACCTGTAATTGCTATATCTGGGTTTTTATAGACCATCAAAGAAGATAATGGGTATCCAGATGTGATCCAAGAATGACATCTGCCGTGTGTCTCTCTCCAGGTCAGGCAGCAATCAGAGGAATGGTCGGAGAAGGGAAGAGGTTGGCAGGAGGCTTGTTAGGTCCATACAGGCAGGATATGATTGGACGTTGCGACCGAACAGAGGCTCTAATGACATCTTTGGCAGACATGGCTGGCAGGGGAGAGGCTGAGGCTCCTCATGCACGAGCCACAGCTGCACAGCTACAGGACAGCCTCAAGGTAGCTCAGCAGTCTCACAAACACACATATTGATTCATCAGTGAACCAAGGCTGAGGTTTAAACTCCATTGTCATTAGAAATGCTGTAGAGCTAAATGTTGTTCAAAGCCACAGAGGTTATTTGAAATTATAGTGAGGATCATTAAATACCAGACATGTCAGGCTAAAATTTTATGGAAATGTGAATAAAAAATTATGCACAATACATCTAGAATATTTTCAAATCAATCAGATCAAATGGTGAATCCATAAAATACATGGAGTCTATGGAGGTTTGTGTATACAGTACACATGCATGTTGGTTATGAAAGTATTGGCGCAGAGCTCCACCTAGTGGACTGATATGACACACTCTTCTTCTACCAGGACCTGAGGCAGCACATGCAGGAGGTGATGACCCAGGAAGTATCTGATGTTTTCAGTGACACCACCACCCCTATCAAACTGCTGGCTGTGGCTGCAACCGCTCCCCCTGATGCCCCCAACAGGCAGGAGGTGAGTGACAGACAAAAATCTGTGCTGGTAATATGGTCGCAGCAAGTAATCCTCACAGCCGATTTTATACTATCCAGGTGTTGTGTGTGTAAAGAATGGGAACGGAGTCAAACTTTGTGTTTTTAGTCTGACAATACTAACATTATTGTTTGCCGTAGGTTTTTGAAGAGCGTGCAGGAAACTTTGAGACCCACGCAGGTCGGCTGGGGGCGACCGCAGAGAAGGCTGCTGCCGTGGGAACAGCCAATAAGAGCACAGTGGAGGGGATACATGCTGCTGTGAAACATGCCAGGGAGCTCACACCACAGGTGCTCCTGTTTGTTTTAATGTCCCTGATTTGCATAATTACATATGTTGATGAAAGGCGAAGCTGTTAAGAGTCTGTCCTACACTGTGTGAGTGTGATATGTTTGTTAATGTCCAGGTGACCTCTGCTGCTCGGATCTTGCTGAAGAATCCTGGAAACAAAGCAGCATACGAGCACTTTGACACCATGAAGAACCAGTGGATCGACAATGTGGAGAAACTCACTGGTGAGGATTTTGTCAACATTTCTTACATCTACTTAAATTGTTGACAATTTCACATTTTGAAGTAGTTGCAGTGTTACAGCAACCTGGAACAGATAGAGTTCCCAAACTACATTAACATAGGTAGGATTTAAAGAGGTTAATCTGTGTGTGTGTGTGTGTGTGTGTGTGTGTGTCTCAGGTCTGGTGGACGAGGCCATCGACACCAAATCTCTGTTAGATGCCTCCGAGGAGGCGATAAAGAAAGACATCGATAAGTGCCGAGTTGCCATGGCAAATGTTCAGCCCCAAATGCTTGTTGCCGGGGCAACAAGCATAGCAAGACGAGCTAATCGGGTCCTCTTGGTGGCTAAGAGGGAAGTGGAGAACTCTGAAGATCCGCGGTTCAGAGACACAGTGAAACATGCGTCAGACATCCTCTCACACACCATCTCGCCCATGGTGATGGATGCCAAGGCAGTAGCTGGGAATATACAAGATAAAGGTACAGGAATACACTATGTAAACACATGTTTTAGAGACTATATTGTATGACAAAGAGAGACACAGCTTTCAGCTTCAGTTTTAAATGTTCACACACGTTTCCCTGCAGCTCTGCAAAAGGCCTACTTGGACTCGTGTCTGAGGATCTTGGCTGCAGTCGGAAAAGTCAGAGAAGCTTTCCAACCTCAGGAGCCTGACTTCCCACCTCCACCTCCTGACCTGGACCAGCTCCATGTAAGCAGACATACATGCTTTCTATTATCCACAATAACAGGAACAATAGGATTAAATTTAATTATATAAGATAAGACAAGATAAAACAACCGGTTAGATAAAAACACAGTGTCAACAAACTAATCCCCTCTATACACATAAGTCTTGAACATGTCAGACAGATAAGATGGAGCAAAGCCATTCAGTGAGTTAAAAATGAATAAAAGAATCTTAAAGTTAATTCTGTGACAGATAGGTAACCAATGTACCAGGATTTGAAAATTGGAGTAATGTGAGCTCTCTTTCTGGTCTTTATTAGATCATGTGACACACCAGATGGGAGCGCGTTACGATAGTCCAGACTGCTAGTGATAAAAGCACTTTTCTGTGTCTGGGAAATAAAGCCAAGGGGGGTTACATGAACACCAGAATGGTATCACATGTTTAATCACAAGGCCCAGTGTGTAGTGTTTTATCTGATTATAGTATCTTTCAAATATTCTGGGCTACAGGGGCTTTAAATATCTTTATTACCTATCCCTCATATCCCTCTTTGCTCTTGAACAACATAATGTATGTGTAAGTAACATATGTGTGTATTTTCCAGGTCAGTGATGAACAGGCACCACCCAAGCCCCCCTTGCCAGAAGGTGAGGTGCCCCCGCCTCGGCCCCCTCCTCCAGAGGAAAAGGATGAGGAGTTCCCAGAGCAGAAGGCCGGAGAGGTGCTCAGCGAGCCCATGATGGTGGCAGCCAGGCAGCTGCACGACGAGGCACGCAAGTGGTCGAGCAAGGTTAGAGTTCACACAGACACACTGAGAGATATACAGTTTGCATATTCACCCCCATCAAATGTGTATAGTTTCAGAATGAGAAGCATACATACAGTTCTGGGTAAAATAAGCTAGCTGGTCATATATCATGCTAGCAGACATGACTGAAATGATTCCTCTGACGAGGAAGTGCCCTCTCACACTCTGGGAATATCCTGAAATAATGTTGATCCTGAAATGTGGAGATCAGTGGCTCGATTCCAATTTCAGAGGGAAACTGGAAACTGTCATCTGTTCGTAGTGTCTGCATGTAAGGTTGCATACACATGCACACTTACATGCACAGAATAAATATCAGAAAAAGAGCCATCTTTGGAGAGACAGTCTCCCATCTATAGCATCTATAATGAAAGTAGAGAGCTATTGGTGTTTGTGTTCCTTCTGTATGTGTGTGTCCAAGTGTTTTTTGTGTGGAGAAACTGTGTGTATCCCCACTGATCTATCCAGGAATAATGCCTGGTCACTCTCTTTGTGAAGCTCACAACTGTTTTCCCCTCTATAGCTCTCCTGAAAGTTTTTCCACACCTGTTTAATGATCTATGCATCAGAGGTGTCTTTGGAAACCAGGCACAAAATGTCTCTTATAACTGCACAGAGTCACACTATGTTCACAAACACACTTCTAGGCTCTTAAATACACTATGAGGATGCCAGCCACTGGTTTTGGGTTACAGTTAGACCCTGTTTGCTTAACAAACTGTCAGCCACGGCTTCAGAGTAAGGCACATCACCCACCTGCCGCCTGCCCAAACCAGCTCCTCTCTGCTCTTTTTTTTCCCACCAAAACCATCTTTGCCTGTGCGTGCAGTTTCGCCTCCCTCTTCCCCGCTTCTTCTCTGTGCTTGCATTCGCTCCTCCTCCCTCCTGTGATTTTCCTGTCTTCTGTTCTTCCATCCAGTGCCTCTCATACTGTACTAAATGCCTCCTTTTCCCGTGCTTCCTTCCCACCTGCCACCCCTGGCTCTCTCCTTCCCCCGTCCTCTCCACATTCCTCCTTTTTTTCCTCCTCCTCCTCTTCCTCCCACCCTCTTTGCCTCCCTCCCTTTCCTCCCCATCCTGATTGACCCTACTCTTCCAACCACCACCAACACCTCCAACAACTCCCCCTTGCCCCGCCCAGCCTGAGGATGAGGAGGCAGTAGAGGAGAGGGAGGTAGATGATGAAGATGAGTTTACTGATGGTGAGGATGACTATGAGCCAGAGCTGCTGATGATGCCCTCCAACCAGCCTGTCAATCAACCCATTCTGGCAGCTGCCCAGTCTCTCCACCAGGAGGCGCGCAAGTGGTCCAGCAAGGTCTGCGCACATACATGCACATGAGCGCACACACACAACCAGATGTGGGTCAGACAGTATTTGTAGTTGGAGGATCATAAAGTACTGTTTGACCCCCATGCAGACACACACACACACACACCCAAGCATGCAAACACACAAGACAAACCCTGCAGGACAAAGAAACACCCTCTGGAGTAACTAGCTGACATCACTGTGATGAGCTCTGCATCTGACACTACCATGGAAACCTCCAACCAGCTGTGGCTGCTCTTTTTACAGTTGTTGCATCACACTCAGACATGGTTGACACGCGGTTATGCTGATGCCATGCTAAGGTTGCACTAAAGGTCGGGGGATTGTTGGAATGGCAAGTTTGTTTGTTGCACCACATGGATAAACTGGATGTACTGGCTTCACAAGTCCCTCCCCTATGTTCACGATTAGGTAAAGTGGTTTAAAGAAGGAGCCAGGCGCTCTGTCTCCCTGTTATCGCTGTTGGCAGTCACTCGTTGCCTGGCCAACCTGTGAAGCCAAGGATGACAGTTTCCCAAAGACTTCTGGGTGACGTAGCTTTGGCGTTAGACTGTCTGCTTGCCCAGTATGATTGCCTGCTTCTGCTTCTTAGCCTCAGGGTGTGTACTGATCACTTTCCAACACTGTGAACCTCACCTCATGTGGGTACTAACCTCAGGTTGACAGTGATGTGAAGGAGATGGTGAGAACCTCAACACTGTTTCCCTCTAAAATATTGATCAGAATTACCTTCCTCCATGAGGGTTGAAGAATATGTGCTAACGTGCACTGACACTGCATGCAGCTTTCTGCTGAACACGCTTGTAAGTTAAGTGCCTGTTTTACTTTTGTAACTCATTCACAGAAAGCAGCATTCGTTTGGTGTTTGATAACGCTGTTTTCAGTAGATTATTATCAGAGAAAAGAGTGGAAACATTACCTGTGCAATATGTTTCCATTGCATCTCTTATCCAAAGCCATGCACTCTCTCCAGTATCCCGCTCACAGCTCTTCCGGCTTCCTCCTCTACTCCCTCCTGCCTCTTCACAGGGTAACGACATCATTGCAGCAGCCAAGCGGATGGCTCTGCTGATGGCTGAAATGTCTCGGCTGGTGCGCGGCGGAAGCGGGAACAAACGAGCCCTGATTCAGTGCGCTAAGGACATCGCCAAGGCCTCAGACGAGGTGACGAGACTGGCCAAAGAGGTGGCCAAGCAGTGCACCGACAGACGCATCAGAACTAATCTGCTACAGGTGTGAAACATGCAGATACGAGCACACGCACAGGAAAGTCCTCTTACAGAAAAATACCTAACACATTTTTCTCTTTCCAAAGGTGTGTGAGCGCATCCCTACCATCAGCACTCAGCTAAAGATCCTCTCTACTGTGAAAGCCACCATGCTGGGACGAACAAACATCAGTGAAGAGGAGTCAGAGCAGGTAAACTCACAAGCAAAACTGCACATCACATATAGGGATGCACTTATCCAACAAGTACCTCACCACCAATAACTTGTTGTCATTTATTAACTGTGTCACTTCCCTGTCATTTCCCTGACCAGGCCACAGAGATGTTGGTCCATAACGCCCAGAATCTGATGCAGTCAGTGAAGGAGACTGTCAGAGAGGCAGAGGCAGCTTCCATCAAGATCCGCACAGATGCAGGGTTCACCCTTCGCTGGGTGCGCAAGACTCCCTGGTACCAATGAACAAACCTGGTCACTGAAACTAGCAAAACTCGGCACTGATAGCACACACCTCATGTGAAAGTAGCGATGTGCGTACTCATGATGGGTGAACATGCACTTCTTCAAAGAGGAAACTGCAGGTGATTTCGATCCATTCTCCACTGTAGTTTGGGTGTCATGTATCAGGACCATTAGATTAGGTACCGAGCAGGTTTCATTTATTGGTGTGAATTCAGCTTTTGCTCTCTGGTTCCCTTTACCTGTAACTTTTTAATATATATTTTTGGTATGTTGTGTTACAAGAGTTTATCCAGATCCCAGGTATATATTTTTTGCATGAAAATTTTTTCTATTTTCTAAAGGCAAATTATGACATTAAGATATTATCTCCTAGAGAACATTTACTTTTCATTCAGTTTTTTTTTTCTCAGTGAGAGTTTCTTATTGTCTATTGTATATACAGTAATTATTTGTTTTATGAACAACACTCAGCTATGAGCTTTATTCACTGAGTTTGACACTAAAAGTGTGGAGTCTTGTGTGGGCTGATGACGAGCGCTCCTCTCCTCATGTTTACTTTTAGTAATAACACTGTTCTTATCTGGATCTATAAATTCAAAGGTGACACATCCTCACTGCTGTGATCCAGTGATGATTATACTTGAAGAACTAAAAGGTCTTCTGGATTTAAGGTGTTATGACTCTTAAGGCAAACGATACAGTTTCAAAAGCAATTGTATAATTGAGAAAATGTATGATTGTCAATACATTTTTTTTTTTGACTGCAGGAATGTTGAGATAGACAAGAGGTTTTCACTTGCGTGACAGCAACATAAAAATCAAGGTTAGTTCAAATGTTTGTATGTGTGTTTTGATTTCTTTCATTTTCACAGTGAACAATGCCAAAGGATTTGTTTTATTACTGTAAGCTTCAGAAAGTTCTCTTAACAATTAAATCCAGGTTATTAAAAACAACAGACAGACCCTTTTCTTTGAAGACCCTGGAGTACTTTCTGTGGTCTGTTTTTTTTTTTTTTTTTAGAAAAAAAAGAGACAATGTTTTCTTCTGCTTTGCATTTTTTTAAACTAATTTTATTGTTTTGTTTCTCTGTAACAGTTGAACTGTTTGGATTTTTGTTTTTCAAAATTAGTCATAGACAGTCATCCAACATCCTGTTTTTAGACTTTTCTCCCTGTGTGAGCTCAGTAGTCCCTCTCTGAATGCTCTGAAGCATCATTTTAATGCAGATTTTTGAGACGACCCCGGTGGTTTGAGAACAAAAACAACCTTTTAATGTATTATCAGGCATTGATACCAGTCCAGTGGTATAGTTTGTTTTAAAGGAGTGTTCTTGTCTGGAGTAATTACACAGCAGTTTAAGGTAAAGGTCGGTGAATGCATATTTTCATTCCCTCAGCAGTATTTCATCAATTTTTATTACTTTTTTTAAATTTTACAATGGCTGGGAAAATTTAACTGTTAAATGGAGAATTTGTACATGTGTGCCTGTGTGTATGTGTGAAGCCTCCTCACTTAGACACTACAAGTGAGCCGTCCCCATGATGGTCGGGGACAGAGCTCTGGATAGCAGCACAGAATGTAAACAGCATTTTTTGTTTTTATTTGGGCCTACTGAGCATGTAGCAGTCACTGACCCCTCACTGAGAGCGACAGGGTGTGGTTCTGTGTGTGCTTGATGTGTTCATTCACACCCTGAATGTATTCTGATAGCTTCTAGCCCTGCCAACACATCTGCTGTGCCTTGGAAGAATAAAAGACTATAATTATGACTGGAGTTGGCCTCTTAAGTCACTGGTAGCATTACCATAAAACGAGTGAGAGTTGTGGGGGTTCATGACTTAAAATAGTTCAATGCACAAAGAGTCTACTGCTATGCTACCGGCTTTGAGAGCTAAATGCTAACATTAGCATGGTAACACTCTCACAGTGGCAATTTAACATGTCACTTTTTAGCAGGTATAATGTTAATCATGTTCATCTAATGTAATTTATCATGTTTGCATGCAAACATTTCACTAAAATAACAAATGTCAACCTGCAGTAAGTAGGATTTCTGGGGACTATGAACGTCAAGATTAAGCATTGGGTAGTTGATGAGATATTTCAGTCTTGACCAAAGTGGTAGACCAGAAAAAAAGCACACATAAACATAATAATCATTTTAAAGCTTTTATAAGACATCTTATACACTAAAATACAGATTCAACTTCATACCAGAGCTTTAAGTAGTATTTTCCACATGGACAGTTGATTGTGCAAATGCTGTGCTGAGTAAAGAAGTTGCATTCAAGATTATGTGAGGATTTTGTAGATTTGAGTGCTTTTTATACAACTGTTCCCAACAGACTGTGTGAATCACTAGGTCATTTCTAGGCCCTGAAGATTGTTGTGCTCCCTTCCTAAATCAAAATATGTACCTTAGATATAAGATAAATTTAAGATGTACTTCCCTCAGGCCTAGAAAACATGCAGTTTGTGCTGTAGTGTGTGCTTCACAAAGCACTTAAACCTACTTATACAAGGCCACATTGAAGAGTGAATGTGTGCAAAAAAATACCTGCACTAAAGACAGTGCTTTAAGACACACTGCAGCTACTCAGAAAGTAGATACATCATTAGATTTTTCAAAAATAAACACACATATATATATATACATATGTGTGTGTAAGTATAAAACTGGCTACCTTATATTATGTAAAATGGTTTTCAAAGGCATGGCTGCTTACTTTCAGGCAACATGCAAGTAAGATTGTTTAGGTGAGCTGAAGTAGTGACAAGCAAGGCAGTGAGCTGAGAGTGTCCCTTTTCAACCTGAAATATTCCCCTTAGGCAACACTCAGAAGGTGTTAGACAAAAACAGAAAAGAAACAGAAAAAAATAAAAAAAGAATAGTCCAAAAAGAAAGAGGAATGATTCATACAATGCAGCACAATTAAACTGGGTAGAAACTAATACCACTTCAAAAAGGTCACATTGATTATTAAGGCATCCCTTTACAGGCCAAAAATATCATCCAGTCATACATATATGTAATGCCAAACACATAATAAATAACTGTTATTAATGAACGATTTTGCATTCTAACAATGAGCCAGAGCATATGTAAGACTTATTGGAGAGCTGACTCAGCAGTATGGTAACTTTGCCCCCTATTTGGCACATTGGATTGTTGACCTTTGGCCTCTGACAGTCATCACTTAGGTTCGCACTTGGAATTTCCCCGCTTTAGTCACATACTTGACCCCTTTGAACGGCTTGTACTTCTCTCCGTACATGTCGAGACGACTCACCTTGAGACCTGTGCCGAGGGGAGTGAAGCAAAGTGAGAAACGGCTGAAAGTGCAAATCAGCTACATCATGAGAGAAGGAATGGAGCTAAAAGGAAGCGACTGGTTGATGATTACCTGATATGGCCAGCTGCTGTATCTTTAGGTCAATGTTGAGTGAGGGGTTCTCTTCAGGTTTGGGGGCTCCCGCCTGCATGCTCAGACTGCCTCGCAGGTTAGGAAGCTTCTGGGGGTTCAGTTTCCCAACATCCCAAACCAGCACCTGAGAAAACACAGACATGATCAGAGTGAGGACAGTAAACAAAATGTATTCCATTATTTATTCTTATCTAATTTTAGTGTACTAAGACTAACAAAAAACAAGGATTATTATGGACACTGATTAGATAAAAGGGTCCACATTCAAAACCCTTGGGACCACCCTGTACGTGGTTCGTTACCTTGGTTGTGAGGTCATAGGTGTAGTTTCCCTGTGAGGCTGTGAGGTTGGTGCTGAGCACAGCTTTAGGCATGTGGACAGTGACCATCAAGCCCTCCACCGTCTTCCCCATGGTTTGCTTGGGTCCGATCGTTATCTCCAGGCGACCACAATTTCCCGTCTCAAAGAAACTGATGTTCTGCTTCACGTACACTGGAATGGCTACGAGACTGAGGGTGGACACAGACAGAATTGACCACGGTACAATAAACAGTTCGGCTGAATGCTAAATCACATATTTAAACGATACTGAAAGCATGTATAGGTCATACCTGCTGATTACTCATATATAAAGTCTACGTCTCTCTACGTTCATGACCATAGAGATGCCCAGGACTGGCTTTGTTCTTTCAAAATTATGAATCAGACACACAGCTGTGCTTGTGCTTACTTTTGAGAACTAACATGATAGGTCATCAGTGTGAAGTTTCCATCTGGCGGGATGAAAGAGAGGACACGCTCCGACTCCCAGCGCTTAAACCGCACACAAGGGTGGAAACTCACGTCATCGAGAAGACGAGGATTCTGTCACCACAAAAGCAGCAGCAACCACAACAATGATGAGTGAGTTTTACACTTTACACCGAGAAACACAGAGCAACAAGGACATGAACCCACCATAAAAGACAGAGTCAGGTCAGGCATCCCAGTGAGCCTCACGCAGGCTTCAATCACACCCTGGATCTCTGCAAATACTGTTGTGCCTGAATAAGAAAGGTAGATGGAGATGCGAGCATGTTTAAAGAGTTTAATTATATCCAACATTTCTGCCATGGACACACTCCTCATCTGTGGTGATCAAACAAGTGGTTGTTCATACCTGATTTGTCCAGAATGGCATCTATTTCCTCTATCACATCAAAATATGCCTCATTATTGGTGTATTTAACACCAGCCCGCCTCCACGGGATGTTGGATAATTGACCTGTTGGCAACGTATCTCCAACATTACTGCTTCCTGGAAAGCACACAAAAAAGGCAAAAACATTAATGTGCACATAAACGTTGCAGATTTTATTTCAGATTTGGTTTAGAGAGTTCAGATTGAAATTCAACACCAGAGTCAGGGTGACCTCTGTTTACCTGTAAGCGTATTGACAACTGATCGCAGGATGGTGGGAGGCCTGATCATCTCCTTGAGCACATTGGACTCTGTTGCCAGTGGAAAGCCATTGTCCAGCATCTCCTCCAACAGCTCATACACCGTCACCACGTTGTCCTTGATAATTACTTCTGAGCATTCTCCAAAGTAGTCCTGTTGACAAAAAAACCTGTTACACTAAAGCAAACATCTGACTGACAAACTAGTGTATACATGCAGTGTGTGCAATACACTGAATTTGAGAGTACTGAATATTCTTTCTGCAGTGAGTATACAAGAAAAGCAACATACAATACTTCACTACTGAAGGGAAATTCTGCAATATGTGCACACAAAGACGCCCACCGCCTTAACTTCACACTGTGAAATTTGTTTTAACATGTGGTTGTGAGTAGCTCCTCCATTTCCTTTCTGTGTTGCATCAGCACACCCAAAAGCTACCAAATTTACTCTCCCTGCATGAACACACTGCAGACTCAAAACCTGCTTAGTACATAATGTGAAATTACACCACAGCTCCTATTCACACTTGACACTAAAGTGTATCTTGGGTGATTGAAAAAAACAAGTACACACCACTATAAAACCACAGTAGCAGCTCTTAAAAGTAAGAATTTGCTGCTTTTCCTTGTCACATATGATAATTTATGAAATATCTTTGAGTTTTGAACTGATGAACAGGCAAATCAAGCAATTTTAAGGTGTCACCGTGGGCTGTGGGAAGGTCAGTGGGCTTTTTCACCACTTGTCGAGATCAATTAATCCAGAAAATAACTGGCAGGTGAACTGATAAAATAAATAATTGTGAGTTGTAGCCCTACACTGCATGTTGCTGTGGGCTTAAGAGCAAATATGTCCTCATCAGCTGCTGCAATTTCCTATTAAATCGTTTCAAGGAAGTAAAATCTGATCACTTGAGATGCAGTTTAGTGTCATGTGATCCAAAGTCCATCTAAACCACATCTGGACACAATCTGCTTACACAGGCTACAATAAAACCTGGAATCTATCAAGAAAAACACACCTGAAATGTGTCTGCCACTCTGTGCAGGAACTCGATGACAAACAGCGGGGGGACCTCAGTCTGGATGACGGAGAGGAAGAAGAGCTTGCCCCTGTATATGGTGATGAGATAGTGGTGTGGGGTCTGCAGGACCGGGGGCACATTCTCCGGGTCCACCGCCTTCTCCTTCGCCTCGAAGAAGTAGTCACACACACTCCGGCTGATGACACTCTTCCAGTGTTTCTCCAGGAAGATGTCCCCCGTGTGATTAATTAGGAACAGACTGTGGATCATCTCAGCTGCAACAATGAAGCGGTTGTTGTTGATTTCGTTAGTCGTGTTCCGTGTTATTGAGACAGACACCTTACATCAGCAGGTTTTAAATACTTTGGCCCTCATCAATAGTTTGTTGGTCCACAAGTCAAAACACAGTGCTAATGTAATGTGTAATAATGTAAACATTTACCTACTGTCAATGAGTCAAACTAACTTCAACCTCAGGTAAGTTAACCGGCTGGGTAACACCCTGATTGATTGGCAACTTCGTCTACATTTTTACCATCTACATACTACTGCTAAAAACACAACAAACACGAGGCCGACATGAAAGCACTAAATAGAGGATAATGCGAACAAAGTTTCACGGATTGTTTAAAGTTTTACCTGCTAACTCCAGCTGATTGTATCAGGAGTGTACAACTCGGTGCCAATATGGCAGAACTGTGTGAGCTGCTGAAAGAGACGCCTGTAGATCTAAGACACGTAAACGCAACGCAGTCACGAGTACAAGTTGATAAATCGACACAAAAAGGCCAAAACAAGTTTAGTAAAATACTGAAATATATTCTGGAAAGTTTAAATAGTTAGTGAGTCTTGTGTCAACCTGATGAGCACTTTCGGAGCAAAGTTTCTGACTTTTTAATCAGGCGAAGTTTGCGGGCAGCTATTTGGGATTTTGTTGCCCTGTGCAGAGCCTCTCAGGTGTTTTTGCCATCCCTCCTCTTAGAGTAATATATATTTTAGTCCTTTGGAAGAGATGTAGCAGATTCTGCACACTCTAACCTTTAATCCTCATGTTAGATTTCAAATGTCACAGGTCAAATAGCTGCCGTAATTTGATGTAGACTTTACCTGACCTTATGATACAAAATCCCTAGAGGGAATTACACGTTGTTCAAGCTTTTTTTTTTTTTCCCAATTTTTTTTTCTTTTGCTCCATATTGGCTTCCCGTGTACAAAATAATTGGCTTTCAAATTCTACTGCTGGTTTATAAGGCAATGAATAGATGAGGGCCAGTCCTGCTTACAGTCCCCAGAGTCAAAACTAAACATGGAGAAGCAACAACTCTCATTTCATATTTTAACTTTTAACTTTTCTGTGTGCAGCTGCCTTTAATTAAATTAAATGTGGGACACTTTCTTCATATCTTGCACTGTATTGTATTTATTTTACTCTTTTAAAATCCTATTTATGTGTGACTCCTCTCACATTGCCTTGTATTTCTTTTGCAAGTTGTCTTAATGCCTTTCGTAAAGCACTTTGTATTACACAAATAAACATGCCTTGCAGGGTCGCTGAAAAAGTGGGCGGCCACGTTCCCCCACCTCAGCAAGATCTCAATGCAAGACCTCTGATTGGTGGAGGAGTGGGCAAGACGACGGCTGCCTACGAGGCTCTACTCAGGGCGACAGTGACTGTCAGCGCGACCGCATTTTTGTTTTTTTACACCGGTTAATAAAGTGTTTGCAGCGTGCTTTGCACTGGCCTGTCAGCCATGGCTTCTGAAGAACCTAAAGCAAAGAAACCCAAACTTTCGGTGGAGGAGAAGACGGAGTCTCCGACCAAAGAGACTCCTGCCAAACTAAGGTGACCGAAAGATAAGAATAAAAAAAAGGGTAGCAAACTGGCCGTCGGAAAGCAGGAGACACGATTTGTTTGAATGCTAATGTGCGCTCTTTTCTCTAAGTTTGCAGTGTTAACCTGAATACATTATGAATACTTGAGGTTGAAAACGGTGGGTGTCTTGAAACCATTAAATGTACGAACCACCACAAGGGAGAGGGAGAGGAGGCCGTCGGTGTAAAGTCCTTTGCAGTGCCGTTATCTTTTAACACGCAGCTGCAGCTAATTGCTAATCGCAACAAGCTGTTCGTAAAGGTGTGTGCGTGCCAAATATCTAATCTAAGTTTAACGTGACCACCACCTGCCCCTGCATGTTTTAAAGCTGCAAAAAGAAATACTTGGACTGATCTGGGCACTCCATCCATTCTTGGTATAGCAGTGATTGCTGCAGAGAAAGCTGGCCATCCTGTACCAGCTCCCAAGTAATGAAATGCGAAGCAGTCACATGGCCGTGAATATGTAATGTTTTTATGGCGTTTTTTCCTTCCTGAATAAATCTGGTTCCGGCACGGTGCACCACCCGGCGACGTCTCTTACTCAGCCCAGCCGAAACCTTGCAACCTTACACATCAGCACGCCTCTCACGCCGTGTTTTTAGCTTCAAAAAGAGTGAGTGGATCCAGGCTAGACTCGACCAGACAAGCCAATCACCAGACAAGAGACAGGAGTCCTGGACCTTCCTCCCCGAGATGTCTCCAATCATACAGTCCCAAGTAGGAGGAGCTGTTTTTGTAGGTGGAAAATCCATAACCTCGCACACTGAGCTGAAATTGTGAAGTTTTTGAATGATTAGCTCTTTCTGAGCCGGTTTTAGGCTGCTCAACAGGTCTATCAGAAACTAGCTGCTACACAGAGAGAAGTACACCATGTCTACTGCAAGGTAAGACCACGTTGACGTATAGGGAATTGATGTAAAGCCAGGCATTGGTTGTGGTGTAGTGTAATTGGCTGCTGAACCCCATTTATCACCTGAATGCACATTGCCAAATGTATGTGCAGTAGGAAGTGATGATGAGACTGAGACCTCTGCCACGCTGGTTGATGCATTTTTCTGTTTTTCAGCGGCAAAAACCCATCTGTGTAGCTTGAGTCACTGTCTGCTGGGTAACTACGTCTCCCCTCTCTTTGCATATTCAAAAGCCTTCTTCCATGTTGCTCCACGTTCTTGCTTGTCCTCGGGTGATTGCAGAAAGACAGGCTTCATGGGAAAATGTGCGAGCACATGTTCATGTGGAGCTGGCATCTGTCAAGGGCTGTGTCCTCCATCTGGGGTTTTCCCAGAAACACAGACAAGATTGAGTTGACATCGAGAAATAGCATGCAAAAGTGAAGACAACACGAGACACAGATATGATGCAACCCCATTTGCTTGGTGGTTTTGCAGTATTACTCACAGATAGTATGATAATAAGCTTATAGGAAAGCGAAAGTTTCAGACCGACTCGCTGGCTTTAAGTGGTTACTGATGTGTAAGACCGGTTCCAGTGGGAATGTTATGTGTTGACACAAAGAGCAGAGGTGCCTTGTAGTCGCTTTCATTGCGCCTCAGTGGTGGGAATGCTGTCATGCTGTTTTTAAAATGATGTTTTCTGGCATCACAAGACTATGATTTGCAAAGATATTTGAGCCTTGCACTCAGTTGTTTGCCTCAGGAAAGAACACAATGCACAAACACAAAGACACACACAGCCTACTACTCTCCTGATGTTGCCTTGCTGTGAATGATATAACATGTTTACATGCATGACTGACTTGTCTGTCTCACTGCTGAACACATTCATATTCTTTTGTATTATTTGTTGATGAGTCAAGTGTTTCCAAAATATGTCTCTCGGACTTGTTTTATTTCCGCTGTGTGTGTGTGTGTGTGTGAGAGAGAGAGAGAGAGAAAATTGGAGGTTTTAAATCATGTGATAGAAGTCACATGAAAACAAAGCTGTGCACATTAATGGACAACACAGGGATAAAAACCCAGCACACTCACCTGAAGAGAGCAAACCTGAATTTTTGAGTCCATGAAATTTTAACTTTCTACACTGTGCTGAAATTAATGAAATAACTTTCTGCTTTTTTAATGAATCATCCAGCCAGTCTAAAGCTATAACTAATTTCAAATCCTGTTGAATTATTAAGAGCAGCTTCAGAAAGTAGAGACAAACAGGCCAAAACATTTTGTGAGATGTTCCCCTTTTTACTGTCATGTCGGTTAAGTTAATGTTAATGTGTCCATGTTGTCAGTTTAATACCAAGCCCTCAGTAGCTGTGTTTTTCTTTTAACACTTATTCTTTATGTTTCAGCCCTAATTCACTCTTTGGAATGGGAAACCCCTTGTTGGACATCTCTGCTGTAGTGGACAAAGACTTCTTGGACAAGTAAGTTAAAGGACTGAGGTGATGGAATAAAATTCTTGTCACTTAAATAAAATACTGTCATGAATGGTTGTAATCCTCACTGCTGATTGGTTTAGAAATGCTTAGTGTGGTATTAAAATGCTACTCTGTAGTTGCACAGGCGACTCCTTATAGGTTAATATGAATAAAGATTCAAACATTAATTCCCAGATTGCACAATTAACTCTAGAATTATATAAGCACAAGAACTAGCAAATATTTGGCTGTTCTACTCTAATACTACGCTCTACTTAGTAAAAGATAAGGAGCCTGAGTCCATCTTTTCAATCACTCAGTGACATTTTTTTTGTCCCCTGTAGGGCAACTTGTTATGCAACAGCGGGATGCATACATTCAGCACATATAAAACACAGAGCACATAAATACAACACTAAGACAATAATACAAAATACATCAATACACATTAAAATACTCAGTTAAAATGATAGAAAACCTAAAGTAAATTTTTGTAAAGTGTCCGTAAAGCTCAAACATAATTAGATCAAGTGATATAATGATATTTGGTATCAGTGAGGTCAACCCTGTGACAGGCTGACCTTAAGGGAAACAGGCTCTATGATGTAATTTGATCAATGGAGATACAAGATAATGATTATACGAGAGAGCAGAGCATCAGCAGAGCTGTATGTCCAGCAGATATACTGTTTTAATATTTCCTGAAATGAGACCATGTATCCTTACATGACAGTGATATGTATTAGACTGTGTTAGCTGAGAGAAACCATGAGTGCCACTCCACACTGTTGTGTTGTGACGTTCACATTATCAATGATTGTTTATCAGTGTAGTTCAATCCTATCAGTCAAGCCTTTAATGCTCTAAGCAGACCACAGAAAACTTACTCTGTGACTCAGTAATTTGTCTTTTAGTAAAAGTTTAAGGTTGTAGTGTTCCTGTAAAGGCAACTATTCTATGCTGCGGTAATCCAGAGATTTGATTTACTTCAATGCTTATTTACTTACTCATTCATTCAACAATCAGATTAGTAGTTTTCTGGTCTGTCTAAGCTCTGTCACAATTGACCAGGGCAAAGGACTCCTTTGGGTGCCAGCTCAGAGTCCACTGTCAAACCCCTTGTGTAAACTCCTGGATTAGAGCTAAACCATCCAAACAGGCTCTAATTCAGTCTCACGTAGAATAAAGCAGAACTACATTTTTAAGTAGAACCTTAATCGCCAACCTGCGTTTGTCTTTCAAGGAAGCTACTCTCAGTGTAGCATTATTGACCAACATATTGATTTGTACTGAGTGGTGGTTGCGAGAAACAAAGCCAGTTTCACAGAGCCTTTCCCTGTTACTTGATAGCTCAAAAATTTCAGTAATCATATTTTCCATTGGAGTGACCAACCCATTTGGCAGCACAACCATTTTGTCCCCAGTGCTTATCCACATAACCATAATCCATACTCTTATTGTGTGTGTTTGAATGAGCAGGGTTTGATTTAGCATGTGTTTCTAATGACCTGGAGAAACTAATGCATTTTTTTTTCTCCTTTAATTATTTGCAGGTACACTCTGAAGCCCAACGACCAGATTCTGGCAGAGGACAAACACAAAGCACTGTTCGTATCTCCTGCACTACACTATTTTCTGTAGATTAAAGGTTATGAGAGAGCTATTACACATGTACTAACTGGGTTTTGTAGTCTGTACATGGAGGAAAGTAATGTGTCTGTATCATTATTGAGTTTGCTCCTCACTGTTCTGAAGCTGGCCAGTCAAAACAGGCACACACCAGAAATCACCACGATTGACCTCCGTTCCTCTGTAGGCGGCCAATGGCAGAGCAGCAGATCCAGCAAATAGCCAATAGCAAAACAGGACACTTCACCTCCCAGTCCCTCTGAGACAAGAGCCAGAAAGCAAACATTTAACAGCAGGAGATAAGAAAGTCATGTGTGACTGTACTTGTGAGAGAGAGAGGATTATAGTCATGTATTCTGACTTTTTGAATTAATAAAGATAGATCCAGCTTTTATGCAACCACTACAGACATATGAATTTATAATGTCAGGGGAGAACTGTACTCATGATTACCAATGTTAGTCAGTAATGTTGTCAGTGGGGTAGAGGGATAGAAAAGCAAAAGCAAAAGACTTAACTGACACAACACACACACACACACACACACACACACACACACAAAGGTGAGATAATCTTCACAATAGACAGTCCCCCCTACTTGATTTTTCCCTCCACCTCCCAGATGTCTCCTCTGCAACCTCTGGCTCAGTCTCAGGACCTTTAACAGCAGTCGGCCTGTTCTTCCTCCCAATGACATATTTGAACACACTCACTGTCTCTCGCACTCAAATACACCACACAGATGTGCTGTATAGCTGCGTGTGGGTTGATATTACTGCTATATTTAGATCGCATAACATGGCAAATTAGAGAGCCCTGAGCGGAACATCAAAGCGCTACTTCAGTCATTGTGTTATGTAACAGGCGTAAATGGTTCAAGTAGTATAATCAGTGATCAGTCATGCATGTGTTTTATATTTTACCTGGAGGAAATATTTTGCAGAGTACAGTCCAATGCCAGATGAAGTTATGTGCCGTCAAGCTACATCCCTCACCATGCACGCCACGGGAGTGGACACAGTAAAGCTAAGCTAATTGGTTACAGGGTATAGTTTTGCATTTTCTTCACATCTAATTCCAAGCAAGAAAGCGAATAAACATATTTCTCAAAATGTCGTAACTGTTCCTTTAAGAATCTGGCCAAGCCTTCAGTGTCATGCAGACACAGTTTCACTACCCAGCCGTAATTGATACTTTGTGTGTGGTGAGGTTTGAACCTTGTCCAGCACCAAACCACAGAAAGATATTGAGAGTCTCAATATTGAAGACTGAATCCTCTTTTGAATATATGAATTATGAGAATGGCATCATTTTTCTCTCTGTGTAGATTTGAGGAGCTGGTGAAGAAGTTTAAAGTTGAGTACCACGCTGGAGGAGCCACACAGAACTCTATAAAGATTGCTCAGGTCGGTCACACACACACAAACTCACCAACTTCCTGTGCTGTCACCACATGAATGCTCTGTGAAATTTTACTGTAGCCACTGGTCTCACCGAGTGGGTAATTGACCATTGCTGATCAGAGCTGTTGTCTTGTAGTGGATGATCCAAGAACCCCATAATGTGGGCACATTTTTTGGCTGCATTGGCAAAGACAAGTTTGGAGAGATCCTGAAGCATAAGGCTAAGGAGGCCCATGTTGACGCCCACTACTACGAGCAAGATGAAGAGCCCACAGGGACGTGTGCTGCTTGCATCACTGGGGATAACAGGTGGCTAAATAAAGTTATATGTATTTATCTCACTATAAATCTTATCTGGTTGTAACATCTCTGTTGTTTTCCCTTCTCAGGTCTCTGGTAGCTAACCTAGCTGCTGCTAACTGTTATAAGAAGGACAAGCATCTAGACCTGGAAGAAAACTGGAAGCTGGTGGAAAAGGCCAAAGTCTGTTATATTGCAGTGAGTAGTGGTTACCAAACACTGTATGGTGTTTACATATAATATTCAGGTCAACTCATGTCCTATCACTTCACCTTTGTACCCATGTATGGTCATCAGAGGACCCACAGGGGGATTTCTGGCCATACTGCTGCAGTTTCTGTTCAGGACCTTACTGCATGTGATTCATTAAAGCCCATCGAGATATAAAAAACAGATCAGCCGTGACCCAGTGTCATTCCTTCCTTCCAGGGTTTTTTCTTGACTGTCTCTTTGGAGTCCATCCTGAAAGTGGCGAAGCACGCGGCTGAAAATAACAAGCTGTTTTGCCTGAACCTCTCTGCGCCCTTCATCTGCCAGTTCTTCAAGGACAACCTTATGCAGGTTATGCCCTACGTTGATGTGCTGTTTGGCAATGAGACGGTAAGCCAGATTTTCACTGTCACTTGTCCTCAGATACTTTTTGCATTTACTGCACATGTTTATGCAACACTTTGTACACAAAGTATGTAAAATATGAGTCTTTGTTGTTGTTTTTTTTTTGTTGTTTTTTTTTTTGGGATCTTCAGGAGGCAGCAGCATTTGCTAAAGAGCAAGACTTTGAGGTGAGTGGACACATTCAGCATTTGAACACAATCAATGCTGTGTTTATTAATGCATTTTGTGTATTATAAACTGGTTGTGTTAATGTGTATTTTGTCTGCAGACCAATGATATTAAGGAAATTGCCAAGAAAGCCCAGGCTTTACCCAAAGTCAACACAAAGAGACAGAGGATTGTAGTGTTGACCCAGGGGAAGGATGACACGGTCATGGCCTTGGGTAAGATTTTCCTTTTTCTTTCCTCATGTCACTCTAATTTCTCTCAGTCTCATGTCCTCTTACAGAGCTATACTGTAATTAGGTATAATTTTTCTTCTCATGTCCCTTCAGGCGACAAGATCGAGACGTTCCCTGTACTGAAGATTGACCCCAAGAACATTGTGGACACAAATGGTGCAGGTGACGCCTTTGTAGGAGGTAAGTTTTTCCTGTGTTGTCATTTAATACATTTCTAGGTTGCTTTGCATCTTTCCCATGTCTTCTGTGGATTTCTATTAAAGTCTGTCCTCTCTTATGCAGGTTTCCTGTCTGAGCTGGTCCAGGAGAAACCTCTAGATCAATGCGTGAAGGCTGCACACTACGCTGCCAACGTCATCATCAGACGAGCAGGTTGCACCTTCCCAGAAAAGCCTGACTTCAAGTGACACACTCATGGACAGCTTTTCCTTCAGCCTGAAACCTCATGCACACCATACCATACACAACTCTGACCCATAAGCTCTGCTATTTTGTACCAGTGCTACCATCAGTTCTTGTAACACCATTTTTTAAAATCAGCCACCCGTCCATGTTTTTCAATCCATCCACACATCATTTCTTACCAGTTTTTGGTTTGGTGCTTCCTGATATGTGTGTCTGTCTCTGTGTCCTCCACTTGGGGCCACTAGAGGATCATGAGCCAATACAGGAATTTATTCACATATAAATGGCCATAAAGGAGGCATGATAACACCATGGAATGTGACCATTTTGAATTCAAATGCAAAACAGTGTTTTCATAGGCTGTTGTTTTAGGATTGCTTCTAGATGTATTTCGGCTCTGACACTGCCAGCATCTGGCTGCACTGAAACTCATCAGACTCTGCTGCGAGTTATTGTGTTGACATCCCACAAGTCTGTTTTTTACTTCTTCCTCTTGGAGACAGAATCAATGCACAAGAGGCTAATTCTAGAACGGGAGGACGCCTTATATGAAAACAGAGGGCTAAAGGTTTCGTATACTGCGTTGATAATGTGCTGTAGTGATTTGTTTTAGATTTTTTTAAGATGAATTAATCTTGAATATTAGTTAAGACTTGTTTTAATGGAACAGACCAGTTAAGAAACCAAATGTTTTTATTTTAAGTGCATTCTTTTAAATATGTCGAAGCTTCTGCCCAATGCGTCCTGTGATCAGTGTTAAATGCCACCTGTACTGTGTCAATTATGTTCAGAAGTTACCTGTAACATCAATATTGTGGAAGTTTGTGTTTTTTGGGCAGGTCCTTCTAATCATGAGTGCCTTTTTTCCTTTCCCTCTATGTAAATGTTACTAAGTTTAAAGTCTTGATGAGCAGAGGCCTACAGGTGAAACTGCATTTGTCTTTATAGGGAAGCTTGCATGTTAGACCAGTGATGAGCAACTGTTGGGCTTGTGGGGCTAAAATGCATGTAAGGTATCTGGCACTGTGGGAAAGAGGTCATTGTATTTGAATGTTCTCTGTCAGAGGTATACAGTGGGCATTAAAATTGACTGGTACTTTATTTCTGGGTGTATGCTGATTGTTTGCTATGTTGTAGAATGTGTAACCCAGCATCAGCACTGCCAGCTTTGCTAAATCAGATTTAAATGGAGTGGAAATATAAATTTCACATTGTCAGATTAAATTTTTTTTGTTAGGCTACCACTGCTGACAAATGCTACAAATTGAAAATGGAGGATAACAAAAAATTTGCAGGGAAATCAAGAACATGAGCTTAATTCAGGCTGAGGCTAAACTTGTGTTATGGGGCCAAACATTTCAAACCAACTGTATTTACTAGTCACAATAGCCTAGAAAGATACAGGCTGTTTCATTATATTTTCAGATACACCAAAAAGCCTCATGTGACCTTTTTTTTTTTTCCTGGTCTCAATAGCACTCAAGTTGCTCATCTTTGTGCTAGACAGTGATGCCTAAAACTTGACAAATAAATCCTTACAAAGTTGATCCCATTGCTTATTTATTTTTCTCTCTGGGTTTTTTCAATTTAATGTTTGCTTTATAAATCCCTCCAAAAGTAGCTCAGCTCTAAAACGTGGTCTATGAAATCCGTTAATACGCTCACAGTATTCACACACAGATGTAGACAACTCAATTCACTCTTTCTGTTGGACCATTTTTGTAAATACCTTTGGGATGCTGAAGAATAATCTCATCAGTTCTCTGAAATAAATATTTTGTTTTTTAGCTGTAAGATGGTGGGATATCACACATAGTCCCATATCTGAATCAGTCACAGTTGTGCTGCTGGATACAGAGGCAGAGCTGAGGCAGTGCTGCATCCAGGCTAGGTATAATCATTTTATTCTTACCTCTCCCAGGCAATTTCTATCCACTCCCTGATCTGCATCTGTAAATATGATCAGTACCAGCACTGGCCAACAGTATACACTGAAAAACATCACTAGGCCCTTGAAAGCACATTTCACACACTAACATGACACAGTTGTGAAAAAGCAAAATAGAGTTTATTGCTGCAGTTTAAGAAACATAAAGAACATTTTTGTATACCTGAGATGGTTTATTGTCTGTTGTGCACTATAGGGCTTGGATCTCTCTTTTTTTGTCTGAGCCTCTCCTCTTGCAGTGTGATGTCCAGGGCCCTGAGCTGTTTTAGGAAGCCATGATTGGGCAGGATACAACGGCGCTGTCGCACATGCTCAATAGCATCCACCACAGTCAAGCTGTGTTTCGTCATCAGGTACGCCAAGACCAGAGTTGCTGACCTGCTCCGACCCATCACACAGTGCACCAGCACCTTGTCTAGAACAAAAAGTTAAATAATATGGAGTCAATGGAGTGAAGTTCAGGCTTCTTCTCCAGAGAATGATCTCAATTAAAGGTTTTGGTTTCCTTCAGGACTCACTCTGTGGTTGACTGAGGGCCTCGTGGATGAACTGAGTTGCAGGGCAGAAGTATTGGGCAATGTTGAAGGTGGGTTTGTCATCAGCCTCCACACCATAGTACTGGATACCCATGTCACTGTAGTAATCAGCACCAGTCAGTACATTATTCCACTTCCCCTCTGCAGCATTCAGGACATGTGTAATACCCAGATCCCTGAGGCCAGGCCGCTCCAGAGCTGTTTTCCTGTTTTTAATGTAACACACAGACTCAGTATGAAGCTGTCGTCATGAATATTGACACTTGTACTGCAGAAACTCAAAACCATCTCTGTGCATTGACTCACTCATCCCCGATGTAGACACTGGGCCAGACCTGGTTGACATGCGCGTACTGGGCCCCGGTGCCGGTCCAGAACAGCTGCTCCAGGTCTAATGTCCCTGGTGTGATGTAATCGCTGTCTGGGTCCACCTGCACCGCTGTGTACGGGTTTTTACTCCTGGACTTCACCACACATGAGGACATGTCTCTACTGCCCAGAAAAAACACACATATCCCTGAACTTTATCAAAAACTGAAATAAGCCCTGAACATTTTTATCTGCTCCAAGCTGTGTAGATGTAATATTAACACCTATACACCACATACAGTATCAATTTTTATTTCTAAAATCCCTGTTAAATTTCTACTTTGAACTATGAGTTAGCATATTAACCTTTCCCTTATTAATCAATCAGTTCATTCTAGTTTCATTCTACTTTTTTTTCTTTTTTTTACCTGGCAAACTTTTAATTCTCCTTTTCTGTACTAAACTCCTCACACACATCATTGTCAGGTTAAGTGGCTTGGGGTAAAACAGTACTGAGATGAGCCAAGATTAACTAAATCCAACCACAAGACTTTAGGTGTTTGATATTGGAAAATACAAGTTCTATGGTAAGAAAAAATGACTTACCTCTTTACTTGTAATTGTGAAAAGTTATCCGTTTATCTGTTTCTTAGCAGGATCACTGACCAGCACCTCCACGTTTCCTCAGTGGATGTGTGTGTGTTTGTGGGTGTGTGCGAGTGCGTCTGTGTGCATGTATCAACCGAGACCTCCGTCCACAGTGAGCATGAAGGCCGAAATACAGATCTTGAATGGTAACTGCTCTCTAGGGCCCTGTGTTTAAGATGATATTTTTAGGCAGCTGGACTACAACACCTGACCTCAACAACGTGACACACACACACATACACACACACAGATGCTTTCTCACAGCTTTCCTAATGTGATCTGAGTAATTTCAAGTGAAGTGGATATTTCCTTTAGCCTGTGTGGTAAAGAAACACACGGAATTGTGAGGTACAAACCAAAAACAGAAGTAGTTTAGTAAGAGTGACATGTTGCATTGTTGTCATCAGAGGAATGCCACCATGTGTGACAGGTGTAGGACTATTAGCATTGTCAGTGCAGGGTTATTTTAGAGACATAAAACTGAAAGTTATCTAGTTGTTAAAGTAATTGGTTATGAGGCAGAGATAAAACTATTTGTCAGATTCAATTATGAGAGAAAAATGATTCTAATAAAACAGGTGACTGACGATGTGAAATGGCATGTTTCTGCATTCACTATCAGGACACGTCCGTGTGATTTCTCCCTCTGTGATCTGTCTGCTCTTAGACTAAGGCTCAGCTCCAGCTGTCTCAGCTGCTCCAGAAACCCAGAGTTGGGTCCAATGTCTCGGGTTCAGACGCACAGCGATGATGGCCTCCACTAATGACAGGCCATGGCAGATCATCGATACGCCAGAACCAGCCCTCCAGAGCGACTGACACCCATGGCACAATGGACAAACACTTTCCCTGGAAGATACAGTGATTCTTTATTCAGTAATGATTAACTGATTGAAATGTTCAAGACAAGATTAACAGACCTCTCAACCCAAATATTAATATGTATTATTTATCCATAGTCTATAAACAGACAGGCTGGCTCATAATACTTTTAAAGGAACCGGAAGGTATAAATACCAACACACACTTTTTGAAGATTCTTTTTCCAGAATATGGCTGCCTATAATTGGCTGCATATGAGCATCCACAGCCAGATCATCTGGTACAGTTGAATTAACCAAACACTGTGAGTGTTAGAGAGGTGTTTCTGTGCTGATTATGTGCTCATAACTGTTTATGCTGAACTGACAAATGAAACCCTGAGTGCCTCAGATGTTAGCTTCCACTCAATTGTAATCCAAGTTTACAGACTGTTTGAACAACACATGCGCTGCGATAACATTACTATAGGCTTCCTTACAGCACACTTGGAAAAGTAGGAAGATGTTTTAATTTTTAGATTTAGATTTAAGGAACTACCGACCATTTTTTCTTAAGAGCGCTGTCTATGAACCGTGCAGTTGGGCTGAAGAAAGGTTGAGGTTAACTCGATGGTCTGCAGCTTCAACACCGTGGTATTCCACTTCAAGGTCACTGTAGAACTGCTGACCCGGTATGATCCGGGTGCCCACCTGCCGCAGCATTCAGTATGTGAGTTATACCTAGAGACGAGGAGCGTATTATCTCGCGCCACAGACCTGTAGACACACATCACAGACGTTGGATTTATTATTATGTAATATCTTTATACACATTTCAAGGTGCTGGATGGATTTTTTTTTTACTTACACATCTCCGATGTAGAGGTTCGCCAGACTCTGGATTGAAAGGTGCCATTGGCTTCCTGTTTGCCCAGATAATTTGCCTCAGCTCCGTCAGAGATGGTGTTTCCTCCTCTTGAGTTAAGTGGGACTTGCAATAAAGATGTGTGTGTCTGTGTGCATCTGTGTGTGTATATGTTGTTGTTTATGGCTACACATGCGTCTGCGTGGGTCTTTACAGTGTTTGGGCCTGTCGTAGTCTCCTCCTCTCCCTCTCCAGGCTCATGTCGAGGCTGCGGAGCTGCTGCAGGAAGCCTGGGTTGGGGCAGATGTCTCTGTGTGGCCTGACGGTAGCCACCGCTTCCTGCAGCCTCAGGCCTTCAGCAATCATCAGGAAGGCCAGCACTAAGGTCGCAGAGCGGCTCACACCCATCAAACAGTGGACAAACACCCGTCCTGGGAGAGAGAGACATCTTGCTGTTACAGTTTAAGATGGTATAAACTGACTACACTAAAAATAACTGTAAGGTGTGACTGACTTGCCTCCATGGCCAGTGCAGCTCTGATGTATCGTATGTTGGGTAGAAGAAAGACTAAGAATGAAGTCTATTGCATCATCTGCCTCCACCCCGTAATAATTCACTGTCATGTCTCTGTAGAAACGTGGGCCGGTGTTGACACAGGAAACAGGGGTCAGTCTGGCTGGGGGGGTCCAAGGAGCAGCATTTACAATGAGTACGCCCAGACTGTGGAGAGTGCCCTTGTCACGAGCCGCCACCCTGAAACACAATCACACATTCACTTCTGTGTCTCAAGGATGTTTATATAGACAAATTGTGAGCATGTTGTTGTGTGTAAACGTACTCGCTGGGCCTATGTAAAGGCTCTGGCTAGACTTGATTGACGTGTTCTGTAGGTCGCCTGTCTGCTAACAGGAGCTCCTGCAGCTCTGAGACAGAGGGGTGGTTCATAGGATCCCTAAGAGACATACTCTCTGTACTAACATACAAACAGAGGCAAAGAGCTTTTAAAGCTTTTAGCTATATGTGAAATATGTTCTGTAAATGTAAAGACATATGCAAAGTGCTACTTCTCTTAACAGTGCACATAGATTCTTAGAAAGCCACATCAAAAAGCAAACAAACATTTTAAGTGTAAAGCCAGAGGACACCTCCTAAACAAAAACCTGAAAAATCCCCAGGCTAACCTGTTTCCACTCTGAATCATAAGAACTCACCTCTCTCCAAGGCAGCGCAAACTCTCTTCTACTGTGCTTGTTCTTATTTCTCTGTACACACTCACAGCCACATACCACTGTAGCCCGCTTCCTTTATAACTCTGTAATCATACACACTCATTAGTGATTAAACACATCCTGCAGACTGTATTCAGTAATTTAAAACACATTTAATCAATTCTGACTACATGCCTGCAGTCTCATTCTTTAGGACAGCACAGCATTATCCTGTCAATTTCAACATTAGCTCACTTGCCGACTTTCCATGACGACCACAGATCGTTATGTACACACCACCGTCCTGCATGTGTCTCTGTGCTGGGTCCAGGAGCCAAGTGACGTGGTGTCAGTTTCGTTCCTTTTAAGAAATATGATCAAGGTTATAACATTCACTGGTAATGTGTTAACTTTAGATGCATGATAATACTTATTGTATTTCTGCAAAACAACAAAAAAATACATGTATGGCCTTGGGATACAGACTAGGTGAAGGGTCTCTACTTTACGACTGTAAAGTATAGAAGTGACAGTTAACATGGTCGTACTCATTGGCTGGAAAAAAATCTTTCAATAGAGTACTTTGTGCATGTATTGCACAAAGGAATTGCTCGAACTAGTAAGAACCAGATTGTTAGGAGCATCAGCAGGCTACTGAACATAAGGGTGAAACACAGCTGCAGCAGTTGTTAGAGGTATAGGAAGATACTACCAATAAAAGGTGGCTTTCCGAAAATAACACCATGCATGATTCAATGTTAATGCAACTCCTTGCACCGAAGAACAGACAGACATGTTCTTCTAACTCGCACATGGATTATCTAGGAAATTGGTGTTTCAGTGACTGACAGCGCAGGTCCACACTCTAAGTTCACACTGAACCATCTAGAAAACTGAGATTATTCATCTTGTCAAAGAGTTCCTTTTTAGTGAAATAAAATTTTGGATTTGAATTTGTAACTGTGCTACATCAGTCTATTGCTGTTTTTGTCAGTACGGAACAGGAAAAGTGTTTTCGATCAGAGAAGATGTGTTCTCATGGATGCAAAATGATTTATTGAAAATGAAAAAACAAACTGCAGTTTAAGAATTAAGGAAGAACGAGGTACCTTATCAAGTAAACTGTACAAAGATATTGTTAAAATCTAATGTGCATAATTTAAACATATTTCAGAAAACAGTCATTTAACTCAACCAGCCAAAAAATATTTAAATGAATATCATAAAATGTCTTTGATGGACACATTGACAGTGACTATAAAGCTGCATTTACAAAGCTCGTGGACATGCTTGACAACACTGACAGGTAACATTTTGAATATGAAAACAAATCTGACACTGTACTTAAATATTTACAATACTTAATATGACCATTGCCGCTGTAACTAGATTATAAACTTGTGCAAGAAAAGTGACTACCTTAAAAATAAAAATATGGAATTTAGGTAAAACTCACCCATCAGAATCACACTGCTAACTACATCACACACACATTGTGATAACAAATCATTATTTACAAATACTGCCAATACTGATTAGGAATGGAGTGTAACACATGGAAAGAGAGAGAGGCCCTGAGGTGACTAATGGATGATGGGCGCCAGAGAAGAGGACACAACCTTCGCTGAGTGTCAGCTGTTCATCCAGCTTGAGGAGGAGGGACAGGAAGTTCCGCTGGGGTAAATGGCTCGCTTGACAACATGCTCTGTGAGCACTCTCAGAGGGAGAGACGCTGCCGCAACATCAAGCACATGCCAGGGACCAAAGTGGCCGATCACCACGCCCCATAATGCAGTAACAGCAATTTCCCTGTACAGCAGGATGAAGAATGTGAGAGAAGACAAAATGATAAACTTTGACGACAGTGTTTGTCAGCATTCAGATACTTTACTCACTTTACCTTCAGGGCTTTATAGTCACGCAGGTCTAAGTACTGACTGAGGTCAAAGTGGTCTGAATCCTCTGCCGATCCCAAAGTAAACACAGGTGTTCCCAGAAAAACTCAATACCATGCTGCCCTGCTTGGAGGTATACGTCTAGGACATGAGTGATGCTAAGTTTGTGTAATGTCTTTCTGTTCTGTGCCACAGCCCTGGAAAACACACACACAAAAGAGCCAAACACAGGAATAACCATTTCAAACAGTTGCACATGTCTGGTACTATTAAACTCATCAATGCCTCTTGCAAAGCTCTGAAGATGCTCTTTTCCACTGCAACAGACTCCTCAAACATGGGACACCCACACATTTCCTATGTACAGGTTAGGCCAGACTTCATCCACTGGGTGTGAGCGAGGAATCCAAAATGAGCTCCAGCTCTTAATGAGCACTAGGTCCTGTCAGCTGGTTGCTCCCTGACACCTCCCTGGATACAGAGCTCAACAGACTCCAGCTCTGCTCCGCTGCCTCTGTCCACTGTCCCTCACCTACATCGCCACCACCAACGGAGTCTGCAGCCCAGTGAGACATGAGCAGGTGGTTGTTGTGAATGTGCTGCTCGACTCCAAAATTAGCTCTGTGTTCAGTGTGTTCTCTCTGACTGGATGTAGAGTTATTTAATGTTGCTATTGCATTTAATTGTCGGCTGGATGCCAAAGATCCACTGGTGGGGGTGGGGTGAGGGAGACAGATCTCTTGTGACCACTGAGGTCACACCCAGGAGAGGACAAAGGGAGAGGAGGGTTGGACACAGTGTTCAGTGTGAACATACAGTAAATGGCACAAATGGAGGGTTCATTGTAATGAGGACATTAACTCCTGCCAGCTGTTGTGACAGTTTCTGTGGGTTTATGTAGGTTTGTTCCTTGCTTTGTTTTATTTGGGCTCATTCAACCCTTTCTCCTGCAGTTTTTGGTCCAGGGGTTATGAGCTGTCGAAAGCCTCTGTTTGTGTAACCAGCTTCTGTTGCACACAGCGCACAGAGGACGGTAGTATATGAGGTGGTATCAGGTAGGCTAGGACCAACGCAGCTGAGCCGACTCACGCCCACAGCACAGTGCACAAACACCTTCCTGGAAATCATAAGACACCAGAGGGATAGGTAACCCCAGCCACCTATATTATCATTTACAGTGACAGTTTCCTATGTAGTGTCATAGTGTGGCAGTGTGCAGTAATTTGGATGTCAAAGCCTGATGAATGAACTCAGCTGCGGGTAGAAAGAAAGGTCAAATGTCGGAAGGTCGCTGGTCGACTCCCATATTTCACCAGGTTCCATAAACCATCACTGCCCTCACAGCCAGTTTACCATGTGAGGCATTCAGACGTGAGAGTGAGCCCAGCTGCCAGAGACCAGCTTGTCGTGAGACATAAACCTGCACAAATTTTATACATTAATAATAATCCAGACTCATACTGTACACCTGAACTGAAATCAGTGCAGAACACTCACATGTCTCCCAAATACAGGAAAATTGGCCACACCTCATCTCCATGGCGACAGGAGCCGGGCTGAATGTAAACCCTCCAGCCCTGAGAGACGGATCTGCACAAATTCTTCTTCTGGGTCTTCTCTTCTGATCTAGCTTTTGAGGTCACACCTCACCTCCGAGACAGCAGCTGTGATTGACTCTCTGTCAGACATTTCAGGTTTAAAGGTCAGAACTGTTCTGATCTGTCCCTAAAACTAAATCAATCACTCCTGCTGTTAGTTTTGCTGTGATTCTGTTTCAGCAGCCCACTTCACTCATCGTGTGACTGTCAAAAACAGGTGGTGGCCGCTGGCACAGGTTCTCAGTCAAACCTCGCCATGGAATGTGTTTAAAGATTACATTTCTTGGTTTGAAAGCACTGCTTAAAGTGCAGCATGTCTGATTCAAACAACCGCATGAAATCCACATTAGGGGGATATAGAGAAATACAAGAAAAACGTCCCAGTTTTTCCTCATGTACAGTAGATGTCAGTGTGCTTTTAAGCAGCAGCCCTGAATGAGGCCACCAGCTCTTCTTTTCTTCGTCTTGTTTATCATTCTTCCTGTTTGGTGTTGCCTGTTGTCAGCTACGTTGGCTGGTTAGCACTCCTGTGAGTTGAGGCACAAACAGGCAGCTCTTATCCCTCACCCTCTAACGGCACAGTGACAGTGGATTTCTAGGTAAGAGAGGCAACAACAGCTGGTTTAATCTTTTAAAGTAACTTTGAGACATCTAAGGTACTTCAGACTTTTTGTTCTGTAATAATGATGTACCCTCTACTTTTTTGATGATATCAGGAAAACTTGTTTAAAACTCTTTCCACCCAAGGATAAAAAAAATTTTATTTAACCACTCAGAGTTGATCTCATGCTGAAATGTGGCAGTCTGACGTGACATTGTGGCCCTGTGGTGAACAGACTATGAGCCTTTGTCAAATTGTCTCTTGTCTCACTCACACTGAAGAGCTTTCTCCTCACAGCTGTGTGTCACTGCTCGTCAGACTCACTGTGTTTCAGCCAAACAAGCTGGACATGGCACCCTATGAACTCTCAAGTAGTTTCCTCAGGGCAGAGAAGCTGCAGGATGTTGCCAGTAAAATCTAGAGGCTAGTTAAAAATAACATTTCTCTGTGAGGACTGATGGCAGCTACTCAGGTGATTTAGCTTTCAGACATGTAAGTATTTAATATTAATCAGTCATTACCACCAATGTTCTGTCTGATCCTTTACCGCAGCCAGTTCCATATGATCTGCATTGTGATGGTATACAACAAACTGTAGTTGGTGATTGTCATTAGCTCTCATTGTTTATTTCACTCAAATACGCTTAAGTAAGTTACAAACTGACATCTAATTCAAGCTTAAGACTAGAATTCGATATTTAAGATAAATAAAAAACAGTTAATTGATTAGTAGATTAGCAGATGTCAATTTTCGCCAAATACTAAACATTTATTGGTAACAGCTAAGATTAGGCTGCAACCAACATTTTTTTTGATTAATAGATAAAATTGTTGTTCTATTACGTATTTAGAAAACAAGTTTCGTCCAGGGTGACGTCCTCAGATATCCTTTTTTTTTTTGTTCGACCAACCAAAATCTAAAGATATTTAGTTTGTTATGCTGTAAGACAAAAAGCAGCAATGCTGAAAGCATCAAATATTTGATATTTTTACATTAATCAATCTGATTAATCAGCTAACTGTTTCAAAACAGTTTGTTTAGCTGCTTTTGTTGTTTCACACTCTGCAACTGAATGCCTGGGCTTGGATTATTGGTGTTGGTCATAGTCATCTTATTAGCTGTAGCTATCTAAAGCCAGTGACGCCTCATGCATTACTGATAGCTGAAAGCTGTTTTTACTTTGGTAATTTAGTGTCTATAGTCCAATCAGCATGTTGGCTATCGCCCCATTCAGCAGTTAATAAAGTGTACAATTGTGTTGGCTGAACTCTGGCAGACCTTTGGAGCAGTAGGGAGTACAGGCCAGCAGAACTGCTGTGAGTTTATCAAAGGTCACAGAAAATGGGAGACAGGCAAAGCAAAGAAGAGTGGATTCACCAGCACTTGAGTCTGTTCATGGAGAGGAACCACTGACTCTGCTGGATTCATTTAAACCCTGACTGGTTAGTGACTCATTGTGTTTTTAAAACTTTATTTTATTTTATTATGAAATGACACCCATGGAACAGGGTTGTTTGTTTTGTTTTGGCCCTCTGTATGTGGGATCTAGGGTGTCAGTGTATACTTACACTGTAAGCCTCTTGCCCCTGTACAGTCTCTGACCTGAACACAGATGATGTAATAGCACTAAGTAGCCGGGCGTGTTCAGTGCTGGGCCTAATAAGAGCACAAATAAGCTTCCACAGCAGATTACCTCTGCACAGACTCCTGATTAATAATAGGCTGTGTAACATTACTGTCACATGCCTGCATATATACAATGACTGTCAATCTTAATGATTTTATCAAATGTTTTAATCATTTATTCACCAAAAGTGTTATTTTTTTCTGGTTTCGCTCTTCAATTTAACTATTTAGTCTTTCAAATAGTCATAAATTTGACCTGTTTCTAGATCATATGCTTTGTCCAACTCCTACAAATTATCTATATTTTTATTATTATTATTTCATTTATTAGTTTGACAAGTCTTAAAAAGTGATAATTCTCACATTGAAGAGGCTGGAACAGATTGTTTGAATTTGTTCTCAAACACTTACTAAACTGATTAATTGATTATCAAAGTAGTAGCAAATGAAATGAATATAGTGGATTTCTGGTTTATGCTGGATGAAGTTGCGTTGGCTCAGTCAATCAGTGATTTCAAGGCATTTTCCATTCAAACAATTTTATTAGAGGACAAAGACAGTAATGATACTCTGACATCAAAAGTTGAGAATTTTAAGAGGCTTTGACTGCTAAAACAGGATATTGCTTGAGTTTGTATTTTTATCATCAAGGTCTTCTTGATGACACTTTTTTGCCTGGGTTGTTGGTTTGAAATTCTAAGTTCTGTTATTGACCATCTATTTTCATCTTCTTCACACCCAGCATGACTTAACATTGTATATGTCTGGTATGTGCAGGGCATGGCACTGTCAGAGGACAGTGAGTACCTGGAGCTGTAAACAGGTGGCCCAGTGGCTGCAGGAAGAAGGTTCGGAGTATGTGGAGTTGTTGTGCACCCAGCACCGCCTGGATGGCCTCAGCCTGCTGGCTCTGACTGAGGCTGACCCATGGGTCCCACTGGGCCTGACTGTGCTGGGAGACATCAAGAGGCTGACCTTTAGCCCCTCCGCCTCGCCCAGAGACAGAATCCAGGCCCAGCTGGAAGAGCTGGGTCTCCGCCTTCGGGATACCTTTCCTTTCCCGCTGGGCTCCTCACCGGGCGCCAGGGGTCGAGGGAGCTGTGATGGAGCGACAGGGAGGTATAACGGAGGTGATCGCTGTGTAACGGGACTGAGCGCGGCTGAGGAACGGGTGATCGATCTGACACGGTTCGAGCGCCGCTGTGTCATCTACACTCCAACGGGAGATGTAGGCACCTGGCTGGTAGATTGACCCAGAGGTGTGGAAGACAGTCATCAGTTCCATATATGTCTTTTGTGTTTGATTCACATCTTTGTCATGGTCATTGTACATGAGTTGTCCTAGACATGAGGACATACCACCGCTGCCTGATATATTCCTGGACAGGTACAGCCTATATATCTTGTGTGTATATTTTAATAATAACTGTTTGAAGATTCCACTGCATGTTGACCAGCCACAGAGACCTTAAGGCAGTTCATGTACACACTCTCCCGCACTCATATCTATAATCTACACACTGATGTTGATGTTTTTGTACTTGACAGTTCCCAGAATCCCCTGGGCTTTTGCAATGGCTGAGGCTTGTGGAGTCATCCTGCGTTACATGTTTCTATTGATCCTTCTCCTTCACAAACACAGGTAGTCCACTGTTCCACTTATTTGCATCACTGATAGACGGTATTATAATAAAATGTGCAAATAGACAACATTAGTGCAAGATACATAATATTTTTAATGCAAATATGATGATTTTTTATCTCAATATATAGGTTATAAGGTGCTGTGCATGGAATGAAATGTAGTGTCTGTTTTGTCTCTGTTTTAGTCCATCCTTCAGGCGGCCAGTTTCTTTAATGGAACTGTGTTTTACTGCTGTTGCACCATGTTTGTCACCACTGTCTGTACCAAGGCACCTGAAGTGTGCTAGTAAGGTGGGAAGCACTTGAGATTCTGTGCAGATTAGATAGTGTTGGCAATTTTCATTCTGGAGTGGCTGGCAATTCTTGTAGCTTTTGGCATATAGTTTACCTCCACTAGCCTTATCGCTTCGCTAACTGATGACTGCTGTTTTTGGGTTTTTTTCCGTCTCCCCCAGACATATGGTGATGTTTGGGGAAGATACAGAGGCACTAGTAATCTGGAGTGGATTTAGATGACTGACCGCCCAAACATGTGGAGACTACATGTTCAGTGGGCACACGGTTGTCAATACACTGTCAACTTTTTTGTAACCGAATGTGTGAGTGCTTGTACTTTGTTGGCCTTTAATCGCAGAATGTGGATTTAGAGTATGTTGACCTTTAAAGCCAACATTATTCTGTATTTTCTTATTGTCAGCAAATCCCATGAAGGGATTAAACCAACAATGTGTTAGCCTGCCTCTTCATGACTCACTGACTTCCTCCCTCTGTCTGTAGCTCTCAGCCCTAAGTCCATTGGTTCCTACATAAATCCTTAAAAATTGTCACAACATGTAGTTTCAGTTTTAAAAAGGTTTAGTGAGTTCTAAACAGTTGGGCATCATTTTAGCAAACTTCACCTTAACAGTAATAGGTAGGGGCATTTATTCGGGATTATTTTGTAGTTGTGTATTAATACACATCTGATGTACTTACAAGCAGCAGGACAGTGTATGATTGTGTTGAGTTGTTGGAGTTCATCCTGCAGGTCAGTGGCACATGGGTGAAACCAGCCATATACACCACTATGCTACTGTGAGCCAGACTTATTCTTCATGATTCCTTTCTAATTACAGACACCCCTAACATGGAATCTGACTACACCATCTCCTGTATTAAACCTGTTTGGGATTTTCTTATCCTGCACATGGCTCACGAGCACTACTCCATCGATGGTGTTCATCGCTTTCTACATCACCACCCGCCCCTCTTCCTCTACTTTATCACACCTTAGCCAACACCGTGCTCATCAGCAGAGCGAGGGCTGTGCATTTGGTTCCCCATGTTCTCCTTCTTGAGTGCAACGTGAATTGACCTGTCCCCAACCAGTACCACTGGCCCCTTCAACAAGCCTGCCTTCATGAAAGTTCTGATTGATAGAGAATACTCAACAATCACCAGCTGCGATGTATGGACTGTACATTACGCCTGAATGAGACCTTTTACTTGAGATGCTGCTTCATCTTGACATAGGGAGTTTTTTTTTTTTTTTACCCTAATCTGCATAAATAGCTTATCTTTTACGCTGTTAAGCAATTTTTATGTTCAATGAATAGTTTGACACTTTGTGAGGTGAGGATTGAAGGATGCTAAGCTAACCAGTTGCTGGCTATAGCTTCATATTTAATGGACAATGAAAGCAGTGTCTAACTTCTAACCTACCAAAATGCAACTTATTCCTTTTATTTATGCCTATGTTAAATCACACACTGCCAAGTAAGACAAAGAAATGTGGTTTAAGACAGGGCCTCTAAGAGCTGCAGGTACAGACTTTTCTTGGAAAACTTATTTGCCTTTAATCACTTTCATTACTCATATGCTGTTTCAGATGTTTAAGGTTCACTTGTGGTTTGTTATTCACCTCAGTATTTACTGTTGAAAACTGATCAGTCTTTACACAACTGTAACGCAGGTTGATACTGTAGTTAATACTTTTGGGAGTCACAGACGACGGTTCACATGTTGCCTTTGCTGCAAACCATTTGAAACCAGTTTGCAACTTTCCTCACCAAAGGAGCAGTTTTTTTCTATGATGCAACAGGAAAACACCTCCTGTTCTCTACTGACAGAGCTCTGTTTCAGCCACTCAGTTTTTTTTCTTTTTCGCTTTTCACGTAAAATTTAAGCAGCTTTATTGTATTTGATGGTGTCATCACTGGGACACTATAGTGTGCTTCCTACATTCATACAGTTAAACTGAATAAAATATCTGAACATTTTATTGTAATGTTCAGTTTTGCCAATGAGTTCATTCTAATTATTTTGTTATACTAATTTGACATTGTGTTATGGTTTTCATTTTACAGGTTGTTAATTATGTAATGACTATAGAAATGTATGGAGCTGAGTTTGTCAAAGCTTTATTGTTCAGTTTCACAGTGCTAAACTGACTCTTTTCATTAATGCAGCTGTTGACAAAAGATAAATAAAGATTTAAAAGTATATATTGTTTACTATCACAATTTCATATGGTTGTTAAAATAATATATTTTTATAATTGTTACAATTTGTGACTTCATTTTCAGTAAGTACTCTATCTCTTGCCTTTTGGCTACAAATAATAAAAGGGTTTACAGATATGAAAACTGCTTTTTATATTTCAGATTGACCGTCGTATTAAGCTTCACTAATGTGTTTCTATTTGCATTTGTTGAATAAAATGATTTTAATTATCATTATAAATCCAGCCTCCTTGTGTGTTAAAAGTATCAGTGTCTATTGCAGGTGAAAATGTAATGATTCAGCAAAGTGTGCCTTTAATTTAAATTATCAACATAACCTACACATACCTGCTTCCCTTCCCCACCTTAAAACAAATATCACTATCACTATTCAAATATCATCAATAAAGATATGAAGGTGCACCTTAATATAGCCACTATTAGAGAATTCTTGCACACAGCAGCTTCCTGTTGACGGGCCACATCACATCTGAGGATGGTATGTATTTTATAATTACACCAAATCTAAGCAAGAAGAAACTGTCTTTCTTTTGTAGACTCATAGCCTTTTTAAAATAAAAAATCAATTTAAATTTAGATGTGGGAGGACATAATAGTCTCGAAAGTCATCATTGCAGTCAATCATTATACATTATGACCAAAATTAAGTAATTCTTGTTCTAATATCATTTTAGACTTATTGTGCCATTTATAATATTATTATTAATATTATTTGTAGTAGTAGTGTTAGTGGTTTTCAAATACAGCTTATGACAATTTCCCATATGTCAGAGGTGAATTTTAAGTGCTTTAAACTGTCATCCAGTCATCATTACAAATCATCTTCTGCAGACTGAATGAAATAAAGGCAAAAAAGCCAGGCAAAACGTTAGAGTATTCTTTTGTGTAATACTGGATCATTTGAAATGATGACAAACCACAGTTAACATGCAACATGCAGCTACACAACAGCTACAATACTAAAACCTCCCAACACTGACAGTAAAACACTTTTGTATTCCTTTGAGCTTTTTATTCCTGTTCACATAAATGGATTAACTGACAACTAAAGCATGAATAAAACCTACCTGTCCATTTTCACACAAATGTAATTTATTTCCTCTGTTTATTTCCTCTATCAGGTTTCTCTCCATGTGTTTGTTTGTCTGCTGGGACGGGTTGTCCTGTGCCACTCTGACTGCTTCTTCCAGGAGTTAGTGATCAAAGATTTGAGGAACCCTCCCAAAGGTCAGTCGAAATACAACAATAACAGCAGCAGCAGATTTAGTGGAGTGGAAACTCTCCTCTGCTATGTTTGACAGAAGTTGGATTAGCGTTCAGTACTTCTTCGTCCGTCTGAGTGTTCCAGTCGGATGCATCATCCAGCTGTTGTGTGTTTACCTAACACCTGCCAGCTGACTCAAAACTTATCAAAACCACACCTGTGCCCACATTGATACACCCTCACACAAAATAATTCACTGCAACAAATTTATCAGAGTGTGATAAGTGGGTTAACAGCTCCCCTGAACTGTGGTTTTATTTCTTTACATGTAGGGTGTGAGGATAAGGACGGAAAGCAGCATAATTTTGGCTCCAAATGGGTGAGAGACTGCATGGAGTGCTCCTGCACAAGGGAGGGTTTGAGCTGCTGTAACATGTAAGTTTTTCATGCTTGATTTATTGTGAAAACCTGCTTAAGGATAAGTCTTATTCTCCAAGGCACTGTATGAAAATGACTGAGATGGGGAGGGTGGCTAGACCCCACTTACCATTATTTTAAATGAGCACTCCCATAGAAATAAAAATGAAAAACACAACCCCCATGTTTCTTAAAAAATACTGATATGGAGATGAGGTGTTCATCACATGTGTATCCTTCCAATCCCTAATATTTTTTGTACAGTCCCTATTTTATCATAGGGTAATAATCTTTCTTTTTGTCTCTCAGGATCCCTGATTCACACACAGTAGACATTTCTGAAGAATGTGAGCTGGTTGTAAATAAGGAGGCCTGCTCCGCCAAGGTGGTGCTGAAGTCAGACAAAACAAAAGAGTGTAAGCCTAACTGAAAACACCACAAAGTGACATCCAAACAAGCGATGAGTCTTTTTTTTTGTTTGTTTGTTTCATATTTTATCAACTAGTTTATGGTGTGTACGTACAATGAATAACCAATAAACAAAGACTAATCAACTTTGTTCTTTGTCTTATTCATCATGTTTTAAATGTCAGTTGAAATAAAGTTAAAAACCTGCTCCAACCCTGGCTCCTTGCCTGCTCTTTGTCTCTTTAACAGTACATGCAGCTTGTGTCATGTTCAGGATGTAATTGAATAAATCCACCACTGTGTGACAGCAGAGCGTGGTGCTCAGAGGGTCTCTGGCACCCAAAGGGCTCTAACAGCCCAATAATAGCCATGCTCCCCTAGCTGCTGTCTCTGACAGAAACGCTGTGGTTGTTATGATGTTTAGCTCCTTCCCCAACTCTCATCTCTGTGGATTCACACCTGCTCAGATTATCGTTTTCTCTGTCATCCTGGCATCACAGAGATTCTCCACTCTGCCAACCCACTACGTAAGTGCTTTATTTTTACTCACAGAAATGATCTTTGTCAAGGAAAATCATTCTTTTATTAGTTAATCAATTATCAAATTTATGCTGCTTGGTTTTTCTCCACTGTCAGCTTGTTGCTTAGTGTCCGCTGCTATGGTGTATCCACCTTTGCAAATGTTTTTGAATGATGAATTCAAACAATAGCAGTCCACAGAAGGCATTTCTTAAATCAAGCATCCAATTTTCTGCAAGTAAACTGGGGAAAAAACAGGAAACCAGGGAAAAATATGTATCGGATTTGTGTGAATGTTTCATATGCTGTGTGGACATTTAGAGAAAACCAATGTCCACGACAGTATTCGAAGCACCAATGCCTTGGGAGGCATCACCCACAATCCCTGACACCCCCAGCAGAGAATAGTGAGGCTTGAGTCATTATCTCAGGTTAAACACACCACAGAGCCTGCTGCCGTTTTCCTGCTCCTCCACATGCAGGAGGCAAAAGCAAAGAGAGGTTGTTTCTGAATAGTCTGAGTGACTGAGCGTGCACATGGAAATACTGTTTTGGTGTTGTGGATATTTGTGCAAAATGAATTCATAAAAACAGATTACAGTAAATTGTAATATTGACTGGTGGTCTGGTGCAAATAATAAAAAAATAATAAAAAGGGGGATTAAAAAATATAAGCAATATAAGTGAAAAGAAGCAACACTACTGATAAGCATCTTTTAAGATACTAATTTTATATGAATATATATGAACCAGTAACTGCACAGTCTTTCTCTGTGTTTGCACATGTGCAAGATATCCTTATTTTCAGACTTATTATTTACAGTATAATTGCCTAATTCATTACAAGGAAAAAAACACTCTTAAAATCCAATTATTCAGCCCTCCTTTTCTCTCCGTGAAACTCTTGAAGTTTCCAAACATAAAAGAAACAATAAATTTCACGACAAATTATAAGGAAAATGACAGTCAGCCATTGGTTCATTTTCCTGTCGGAGAGTGCTATTTTGTCAGAGATGGAGGACACTTTGCTGAGGAAGAAACGCATGATGGACAGAGTGGTGCCAGGTCACTGTGTTCCTTATCCTGCAGAGATTTTGCTCTGGAGGGGACTGATCACAAACAACTGTATGCTAGATGTTCATCCTACAGTGTCACATCATTGTAACATGACAGATTCAAATTTTCCTGTTAACTGGGCATTTTTCTTTTTTTTCCCCCCTTGTTGGTGTTTATGGTTCCTCCGCTCTGCTGCAGCTGTTTGTTACATCTGGTTATCGATGACATTTCACTTGCTTTTTCCTCACTGCATAAAGGATGATCAATGCTTTGCCACCCTGCCTGCAGCTCACTCAACACACTGACAGAGTAGGTTAGTAATGATGCAGTGTGAAGTGACTGATAGCTAAGTGTGTGTGCCATTAATGGAAAATGACAGGCTCATTTTCTTCGCGATACTGGTTTTCACAGCACATGGCAAAGGTTTCGGGGGGAGGCAGCTAGAATCCATTTTTAGGATTCTGACAATGTCATGCCCTTTCACTTCAACACACTTCATCATTTATTGTGTACTTGAAAAATAGAAGTCTGTGCTCGAATGTATGCACAGTAATTTTATTGTCATTAAGCTATTATGTTCAGTCTTGAAACCTGACTGGTGGATTCATTTGTGGGAGGGGAACTGACAAGTCTGAGATCTTAAGATGGCTAAATAAAAGGAGAAAGAATGAAGGTTACTGTAAGATGAATAATTCAAACAAGTGCAACTGCAGTGTTGCTTGGTACAAAATGTCAATAATATTGATAAAAGATGAACTTGAAAAGAACTTGTAAAGATTTTCAAATTTTCCTCCTTTTTATCGTGTATGATGTTGTTATATAAGGACAGTAATTTGTCGGCAAATAATCCAAGAGCTTCCATATCACACCAACTAAAAGTAAACAGCAACGTTTTGAGCTAAATGCGATCATCCACATGCTAACATGCTCATGTTGTTTTGTGGTGTTCACCATCTTGGTTTAGCATTCTAACATTTGCTAATTAGCACTAAACACAAAGTCCAGCTGAAGGGAATGTTATTGGGTTTGTAGGTACTGGACATAAACTAAAGTATCAGACAAGTTGAAGTTTTTGACCTGATGATTGGCACTAAATAAAGAGGCAGAAGATCACTGAAGATATATGAAGTTATGTCTTAGGGGAACACGAATGTCTGAAATAAATTTCACGACAATCCATCAAATAGTTGTTAAGATATTTTAGTTTGGACCAAAGTGGAGGACCAACTGACATGCAAACTGACACTGCAATCCCAAGAGCCATGCCACTAGCCTGACTAATAATACAGCATGTTTTAATGACAGTGTGTTCTTAGACCTAATGTCACAGTGCCTTACAGTAAATTGCAAAAAGTCTCCACATGTTGCACCTTTCCTTGGATTTATTTCTCCTCAGCCATAGAATGAACTCTCCTTGACTCTGTGTTTTTTTCAGAACAACAATATCACTTTTCCGTGAGCAGATCCTTTGAAGCTTTGCAAGTGAATAATGTTTTTTTTTCTGTCTCCCTCTGAGCGTTCTCTCTCTTTGTCTCAGATGCATGCTTTTAGAGGGCTGGGATGGACAGTTTGCTCCTGGAGGCTGGTGACTCTGAAGTCCTGGTGAGATGTCCTTGAGTGGCAACACGAGCCACTCTTCTCCATTGACGACAGCTCTGTCTCTGCCCTTCAACGGCTCCTCCTCTCCACGTTCCTTACCATGGGAGGAAGAAAAACCCAGCCACGAGCCTGTGCAGGAATGGCCAGAGAATGAGACCCAGCTCCTCTCAAACCTCTTTGTTCTTGCGCACGATGAGCAATGCCATATGTCTTCTGTCCTCACAGGGTGTTTAGTAGTGTGGTACAGCCTTACAATGGTGCTGGGGCTGGTGGGGAACATCGGCCTCATCTGCATCATCACCCGTCGCAGGGAAAAAGTCAATGTCACCAGCATTTTCATCTGTAACCTGTCATTCTCTGACATTCTGGTGTGTGTCTTCTGCCTACCCTTCACTGTCATTTACACGCTTATGGACCACTGGGTGTTTGGGTCGCTGTTATGTCGGCTGGTGCCATTCATCCAGTGTATGTCTGTGACTGTTTCTGTGCTGTCTCTGGTTTTCATTGCTCTGGAAAGACATCAGCTGATCATTAACCCCTCTGGGTGGAAACCGAGCATTCCTCAGGCCTACATGGTAGTCTTTCTCATTTGGATTCTAGCCTGCTTCACCTCTACACCTTTCTTGGCCTTTCAGCTACTCACAAATGAGCCCTACGCTAATGTAGTCCTGCCCCAGTCTCCGCTTCATCACCAAGCCTCTCTCCAGGCTTATCTCAATACATCTCCGCCTCAACCTGTCTCTTACACTCACAAAAACTCATCTGTACTTCCAAATTCATTCCGCACCCTTTTTTCTTATGTCCCCACAACCCCTCACATGGAGGCCTGTCTGGAGCACTGGCCATCTCAGCAACACAGGCTCGCATATACCACGTGGCTGCTGCTGTTCCAGTACTGTGGCCCACTATTGCTGGTCCTGCTGTGTTATGTCAGAGTCTTTGTGCGCCTTCGCCACCGCAAAGAAATGCTTGACCGCGCCAGGACCCCGGAGAGCCAGCGCATGACCCACAGCCGGAGAATCAACATCATGCTGGTCGCCCTCATCACGGCCTTTGCTCTCTGCTGGCTGCCGCTCACCATCTTCAACGTGGTGTCAGACTGGAACCAGGAGGCTCTGCCCATCTGCCACCACAACCTGCTGTTCTCCCTCTGCCACCTGCTGGCCATGTCCTCCACTTGCATCAACCCCATCATCTACGGCTTCCTCAACTCCAACTTTCGGCAGGAGGTGAGAGAGGTGCTCCTGCACTGCCGCTGCCACCCGCTAGAGGAGTGTGAGCATTTCCCCATGTCGACTGTGCACATGGAAATGTCCCGCACCTCTGTGCCTCTCAACTGCAGGAGCAACTCTGTCTGACTTCAACACTACAACCTAAAGGATGCTGCTGTAGTAGGATGTAGTCACATAAACTGTACAGTTGTCGGACAAACTTCTGCTGTTTGTTCTACCTTTAATGACAGTAAAACAGTTTTGATAGTGGTTTAAAGTGCAACATTTTTGTCAGTGGTTTAAAGTGAAGTGTGCAGTACAATGTTGGTTTCTCTTGTTCTCAGCTAATTCAAAATTATAAAAGGAGGGTGTTAGTGTAAAAAAAAAAGTTTCTGAAGAATGTGTCATTTTAAGATAATCTGTTGCTGTATCCCCTCCATGCTTCATGATGATTGTAAACAGTATACACTATTCATGCCACTATACAGCTTTTTTGCTGTTGGTATGAAAGAAATCAACATATTTTACCATTTTATAGTAACAGGAAATTATCTAATATGTACCCAGTTGGGTATCAATTAAACTTAACAATCACAAAACTAAATATAACGTATGTTGGAACCATACTGCAAGCTGCATATTGGTATGTTATCAATATACATAGAGGTAACAAGAACTGAGAAAATGAGAAACATGACAAATGCATTCATACAGAGTATAAATGGTCACTGAATAAGTTTTTATCACAGAGCGCATCTGGACTTGTCATTGTAGAAGAAGCACAGGTGTGCACCTGTGCTACTCTTATTGTGGCCTGTCAAAATGGCATCTGTGAAAAAGGTGAGTATATGTGTGAGTATAAAAATTATGTGACTGCATGGAGGCCCTCACAGTCACTAGACCACTCAACCCGTCTGAGCACCTGTAGTAGATTTTGGACTGACGTGTTTAATGTCAAATGTGGGAGTGTGTTTCAGAATAGAGGTGTTCCTCCCTCCAGCAGAGTTTTGAAACATGATGAAAGGAGCACTAAAGCTGTTCCTCTGGCTTGTGGTGGGCCAACAACTTACTAAGACACTTTCTTATATGTTGGCTTTTCAGTAAATTTGTTTGAATTGTATGTTGTATCAAAAAGTAACACAGATGCATTTTGTGATAAATACTTGTGTAAAAAACAATTTATTTTATTAGTGGACAGCTGCTGTTGTATTCCTCATATTTTGTTACTACTTTTGTATTTATGGCATTTGTGCTGTGAAATTAGTGTGAGCTTAGTGAAGACAAACACAAGATCTATTGTCCTAATGTAACTTAGAGACTTAAAATGTAACAAGTTATACAACTGTTTAGCTGTAAATTTACTTTAGAGGGGTTTAATAAATGAATAATGACAAATGCATTTATGTGATGCTTTTAATGTATATTAAAATGTCTATTATATTATTGTAAATCAGGGAGTCTTTGTAGATGCACTATAGCTAACACTAGTTCAGTGTTTAATAATTCTCAGATATCCTCCATAACACCTAACATGTGTGGACACGCAGATTACATAACAGCACTGCTTAATCCAAATACTCTCCTGTGACTGTGTATGTATGTGGGCCAGTGTAGTCATGTCTCAGACAGTGCCACCTTGCAATTTTCAGTAATACCACAAAAGTTATTTATTTTAAACTTTCTGCATAATTACTAAAACTACACGAGCACGTAAGGACTAATGTTGACTAATCTCTTTCTACTTTAGGCCACGAATTTATCAGTCGCCCTCGTACTTCTAAATGAATTCATTCAGATTAATTCAGAAAGGAAAAGTTAGAGTTGAAGTCGATTTCTAAGCGTCCTTTTTAGGGACAGTAGCACGTTCCCTTTAGCATCGCTTCTGGGTTGGAAGTGACGTATGTTTCCTATCAACCAATGTGTGTCCTCCGTCCCATAATGCATTGCATCACAAACTGCACGCGCGAATGATGCACCTTGTAGTCAAGTATTGTTGGAAACGGAGCAATTTAAACCTCACTGCCGCATAAAGTAAGTGTGTGACAACCACTGAAAATACTGGTTGATAATCTGCGTTCGTCCCTGTGTACCGCTAATAGTCAAAAACATGCGTAACACGTATGTCAGCACATAACGGAAGTATTAACCCAAGTTAGCCACAGCAGCGTAATGCTAAGAAAGTTAGTTAGCTCGCCCGTTTAGCAGCAAAAGTAGCGTAAACTGACGGAAAACTAGCATCAACATTATTATTATTAGTTGGGCAGTGGAGATTTATGGATGTCAGCTAAGGTCAGTGGTGCTTTATCAAAATATGTACCATATATATTGTACGTTACACTGTAACTGACGTGAAAAATATGTAAGCTTAGATAACCGTCATTGACTTCGGTTAGCGTGGCTAACATAAGCGGTTTAGTTACATAATGTCAACACGTCTTTTCATGTTTCAGTCTGTGGATTTATAAAACAAAACACAAGACAGCAGAAGTGTGTTTGGAAAATGCAGGTAGAGGTAGGTAGGAAGGCATATGGTATGGATCCTCAAAGGGAACAAATAAGACTCTTTCATGTCAGGTTTTCAGAGACTAGACTGCTAATTTCTAGTACTGTGGCATGACAAGTTGAAACAAGTTTAGTATTGTGCAAAAGTTTGAGGTACTTTAAATGTTTATATTCGTATCTAATCGGTCACAAATTTATTCTGCAGCATGACAGCAAGTCGAAACATACAGCCAGACTCATAAAGAGCTAGCCTTGACAAAAAGAACAAGGAGTCCTGCTACAGATGGTCTAACCTCCACAGAGCCCTGGTCTCAACAGCAATCTGGGATCACATGAAGAGACAGAAGAAACAGAGACAGTCTAAATCCACAGAAACACTGTGGCAAGTTCTCCAAAATAATCGGAACAACCTACCTGGCAAGTACTTTGAAAAACTGCTAGAACTGGTGGTGTTTTAAAGGCTAAGGGTTGTTAAATAAAAAACTGTTCAACTGTTTTGGCATTATTTTTGAAAGCATTCTCATCTTACAGTACTGTAGCAGTGCAGCTACAGTACTGTAAGATGGACTTTGCAGCTTTGATTTTGACTTGACTGTCCAATAAGATTTTTTTTTCCGTCTTTGTTCCTGATTGGTGGACATGGTGGACCAAGGAGTGTCAGTAAAATTACTGTGGATTGTGAAAACTGATCATTTGTTTCCAAAAATGCCTTCATTATTTTTGTGCAGGTCAATCTTGGTGCTTAAGAGGCCAGTGATGACCACAAGCAACAGCTGTTCAGTTCTTAAAGGTACTGCACATCATCGTAGTTTTACTGCTGTTAATCCAGGCTGAATTAGTTCCATATGGTTAAATTTCATAATTCTGTTTAATGTGTCTGCAGATGTCGTTGCCTATGTTGATGTGTGGTCATCAGACAAAACCGCAAACTATTCAAAACCATTCATTCAACAGCTGCAAGAAATGGGAGCTCAGGTGAGACCACAGGGCACATAAGCACATTTGTACTATGTTGTATGCCATTTACTGACAGCAGATATGTGTTTTTTGCAAAACCCAAATTTGCTGTTTCTTTTACAGGTATCAAAAACATTCAATAAACAAGTCACACATGTAGTCTTCAACAATGGCCATTCGGCTACATGGAGAAAAGCCAAGAAAAGTGGTGTCAGGCTCGTCTCTGTTCTCTGGGTAGGCAGGTACGAGAGTTGTTTACTTTTTCAACAATTCTACAATTTTTTTTCATTGCTGTTGGGTATCATTACTTGAGTCTCCTGATGTGGCTTATTTTTGGTGAAATGATGTCCAGATGTTACGATGATGGTGTGCGTGTGGATGAGGAGTTGTACCCAGCCTTAAATGATGAAAGCAATCCTGTGTTGAAGAACAAAAAAGTGAGTTGAGTCAGATTTACATGTGATGTTAATGTTAGTTTCACAGTTTAACCTGCCATTGTAAATTAGTGTTGGGCCACTATTTGTCAAGCCAATGGCATTACACTATTAAATATGAGTTTATGAGCTGTTGATTTCAACCTAAACATTATATGGCAGTAAAACCAGAAGCTTTGATACAAGCACCAATGCTTACCTGTATTTTATGTAACTTTTAGATTTATTACACACATGCTTTTGGCTCCTCTCCTCTCATGCTTGTGCCACCTCTTGACTGAAACTTCCTAGTGTGTCCTAGTGTTAATGTTGAAGCCCATTTAATTGACATTGCAATTATAACCCTGACAGTATTCAAATGTGCATTTATTTACTTCCTATTTAAAACATTTTTTGTGTTTGATTCACATAGCATCGCTGCATGCAGCCAAAAGATTCCCCAGAGAGGACACCTGAAAATGACAGGCGCATGAAGAAGAAATTAGACAAAATGATGAAAGACCTGGCTCCAAAACAACCTCTGGGTAAAAGCTTATTACCATTTTGGAAATGTTAACTCAAGACCAAAGGATGTAGTTTGCCATCTTACAATTATTTTTACACAGTTACAGATGTGTCGCCCATCATCATTGACGAAGAGAGTGGAATAGTCTATAGCCCTGCGTTGAAAAGATCGGATTATATGGCACAGCGTTTGAAAGACATGAAAGAGAAACGGGAAAACCTCTCACCCACAGGTATGTGCAGCAGCAGGTGTACAGACTGATGAACTGATAGGGCCTTAAAAAATGTTAGCACTTTGGAAATGGCAACCAATTCACGCAAATGTCACTGTCTTTCAGCTTCACAAATGGCTGAATCCCGCTCACCCACTGGGCTGAAACCTTCTCTTGGGAGTACACCAACCATCCTCAAATTAATGTGTAAGAAAATTAAGTGTGATCATCTTGTTACAGATCAATGGAAAGTTGTATTTCCCTACTCCCAAGTTCAATCCTGATACCATGTTTGATTTCTATATATGCAACACATACACGCAATAGTTAATATGATATGAGGATGTCTAATGAATGGTTAAAGTCTTAGCTGACAGGTAAACAAGATTAAGCCAGATGAACCCATGTGTTAGAGTCCAAGAAAGTTTTTTAGTACCTAATAATTACCTTTAGTACCAAATTGTTAAAGATAGTAACTAAGTCATAGTTTGGTAAGCATAAAACTACAATGAATACTTCTTCTGTTTATCAGTGTTTTGCTTAAATAGATGCTCTTTTATGTGTCTGTGGCATCTAACTGTTTTAAAGCTGCATTAAAAGAATTCAGCTACTAGAGAGATGCTAACATCAACTGGCAGACACAGAGCAACATTGGCATCCCATTGGAGTCAGCTTCTGAATGTGCAGTGTTTACTTGTGTTTTGTCCTCATTTGCTCTGACAGCTGCTAAGAAAAATATCCTGGTCTCTTTAACTTGCTACATGTGCAGTTCTTTTCTACTGCCCCTTGTTTACTTCTGCTTACCACCATTTCACAGTGGGTGGGTAGTGTACACACTAGATGTGTGAAGCTTGTGAAGTACGAGCAGCTGTGGTTTTATGTAGTAGGGTCAGTGAGTGCTATTGCAAACCCAGCTAAACACACTGGGAAACAAAAGCCACCAAATGTTGTTGATAGTTGCATAAAAACCATTACCAAAATTATCATCATTCTCTCTCCAATATAGATGATCAGTCTGATGATGATTCCAGTGCTTCTGTTGCTGAACCTGGCTGCTCACCTGATAAAGAAGAAGGGAGAACACAAGTTGATGTTACTGACCATGGCCGTCTTGGAAAACGACACAGGAAAGGCCCAGAAAAGCCCTGGCTGTCACCCTGCCGTGATGTGCCAAAAAGGATTTCAACTCCATTGAAATGTCCTGACTTGGTGGACAAAGAAGAAGACAAAGAAGGGAATAGGCAAAAAAAGTCAAGGTCAAGGACTTCAGTCAAAAAAAAGCTAGCAGAGACACACAAATCTGTAGATTTATTAGAAAGTAGTTGCCAGGATATGAGATCTGACAACAGCAAGAACTTTCGTAAAGAAAAAAGGCGATCACAGATAAAATCATCTATCTCATCACCTAACAAATCTGAAAAGGGAAAACAAAAAATGAAAACTAAATCTTTTACAGAGACTAAGACCAGTATTTGCCCTGATGATGTGAATTCTTCTAGCTGCCTCTTGTCACCAGCAGTGCCAGGTGATGCTGCAGTTGAACAGTCAAAAGAAACTGCTGCTTCATTACAGAAACTGGAACAGAAAACACCTAAACTAGCCAGACAATCATTTTCTGCCTTGGTAAGATCTTTCGCTCCGTCTAGTGAATCTCAGTGTGTTGCCACAGCTTCCACTGATGGAGATGATAACGTGTTTGAGGACTATTTTTCCCCAGCTAATCACCGCCAGAGATCAAAAAGATCTCTCTTGTCTAATCTACCTGTGGAAGAAGACATTCCTTTCGAGTTGGACCCTGTCCCAAAGAAGAGAAAACAAAGGAGAAGTGAAATCAGTGGATCTGAAACTAACAGTAAAAAGAAGAGGAAGGTGGAAGAAAGTCAGACTGGCAAAAATCACAGTCAGCAGCCTGATGCAAGCAGTCATCATCTGCAACAGGATGTTAAAGAATCTCTGCCTCCATTAGATAATATGAGTGCCAGTGTAGCACTTGTGGCTAAAAGGCGAAGACAGAGCACCTTGCCATTCATAAGTACCAGTACAACTACAAGTGATGCAGTAAAACAGAGAAGAGCATCTGCATCAGTACAACCAACAGAGTTAACGGAGGATAGCGCAGCATTGGAGCTGCAGAAAAACTCTGTCAGTGCCCTCTCTCACACTTTGGAAAGTGAGTAATAAGGCTGCCAGAATTAAAAATGTGCCCATCAATAACCATGAACCCAATACTCACATTTCCTCTATTACCTTGATTATGATGAACTGAACAAAACAAAAGTATTGCTAATGTTGTTTAAACTGTCACAGTGGTAGAGGTTTGTAACGATGTCTTTAATCTCTGGGTCATGTTTTCGGTTTCAAAAGGTTTGCCACGTAATTACTCTTTAATGGACTGCTTTATTTGCATCAGTACGTGATTTTCTCAAGATGAATTTTTATTTCAGGATGTCACATAAAGAATAAAGAAATAACTGACGTAATTACATGAGGCCTTTTCATATGAATATTCTTGTAATATTCTGTATGTGTGTTTGTCTTTTAAAGGCCTAATTCGTAATTTACTCCTCATACATTTCAGCTATATGTACACATATAGTAATACATTTGGGTGTGTATATATATATTTATATATATATATATATTTGTTTTTATACGATTCGAGATCTATTCTGCTACGTGTTTCTTTGGGTTATTGGTTTTCTTCCACGATACAAAGACATGCAAGTTAGGTGAATTGTATAGAATAAAATAGAATAGATCTTTATTGTCACTGTTCCAAAACAATGAAACACCATTTAGCAACTCTTGTAGTGACAGCACAGATAAATATAAAAATTGGAAGATCTGTTTGCCTGTAGGTGTGCGTTTTTCTGGTCTGTCAGCATGTGATAGACTGGCGACCTGTCCAGAGCAAAACCTGCATCTGGCTCCACACATGCTGAGCCCCCCCACCCCCCACCCCCAAGGTCCTGAACAGGATAAGTAGTTTTTCTGGTGGAAAATCAGCATCTGTTTCTCAACTGAAGCCAACTTTACTGCTTAAAAACATTTCTGATCTTACAGTATCAGAAAACATTAATAACTTCAATGAAGTTAATCTGTATTAAAAGACTTATTTGAGCAAAGTAGCAGTTTTCAGTACCATGCTCAAAAGGTCTGAGAATATCTGCGTTTATATCTAATTAAACTTATTCTTGAATATAATGATTAATTTGAGATTATTTAGATTGTAATAAAGTGAAATTAATCTGTTACTCATGTAGTAGTGGTGAGGCTGTATTCATCAATTTAAAAGTGTTGTTGCAATGTACAATTTAATATCAGTTTACAGCTCTGTGTAACAGCAGAGATGAGCAAACATAAATACACACCCATACACACACACAGTGCCTGCTGTATGATAGCTTGAGTGACACCGCCCCACACTGTTTTCAATTGTTTTTCTTGTTTCCAAATGTAGGTAGAGGAAATGAATGTACAGTTGCAGCTGGTTTAACAGAGCTCCCCTCTGAAGACGAAGAAAATCACAATAAGCAAGTCAGCTTGAGTCTTCAGAAAATGGTCAACAAAACAAAGGTAAGAAGACACAATGGTTGTTTTTAAATGTCTAACTGAATCAAACTACAATTGTATCATTTCCTGTTGATTATGATGATTGAATTTGAAGACTTCTTTTCCCCCAAAACTGCACCTTGATGGTACATTTCCTACAGTGTTGTGGGAAAAAATTGGAATGGGGCTGCAAAAACAGGATGTTACGAGTATTAAGTCACCAGTGGATGCCTTTGGTTTCATTAAAGATACTGCTGTATCTTTGCACAGTTTTATAACTAATCTAAAATAAACTTATTTGTCCACTGTTGTGCTTTGGTGTCTGGTAGAGTGCATGCAGTTGACTTGAGAGAGTTCATTTATCTCCCAAAACTACAGCAGCTGCAGAATATGACAAACCCCTGATGTTCATGGTTGTCCGTAATATAGGAAGTTTAGGGAGTAAACTAAACATTAGGTGTTTGTGTGTGTGTGTGTGTGTGTGTATGTGTGTGTAATTCCTTTTAAGTATTTCCTCCATAAGGTCATACACTTCCATGGCTGTAGGCGTTTTGACGCATCTAGCCAAGAGGTTCTGTCTGGTCCTAAGGGTTTCCTGTGTTTTGCCTCCGTGATAGTAGCGTACAACTTCCTTGCTTGTGAAATGCACCTGGGCTCTGTTTTCGTTACACTGGTAACCTCAACAAGCTGTGGCTGAAAAAAGCAAAAAGTGACATCATGCCCCCCCCCCCCCCCCCCAGGGATCTGTTATGGGTTGACTTTATTGTAGCCTGATTACAAAGATGTTGAACTTGTTCTCTTGGTTCTATGAAGATTGTTGTAACAGATTAATGTACAAATATGGTTTTCAAATTTAGGCAGTACTGGTAAACACAGTCATCTGTAATGAGTACTTGAAACTCACACCTGCGTGGCTCACCAATCTGCAGTGCAGATGGTAAACAATGATAAATTTCATGTTGCTCGACTTTGGGTGCAGACAGTGCAGATTTGCTGTTTGCTGCTGCTGTTAAATATAGCTGTAAGCATATATTAACAGAAGATAACAAATGCTCAGTGATGAATTTAGAGGGGTCCACTAGTGGTGTAGTGGTCTGGCAGCACATACTGTATGACCCAGCCATCTTTACTTCAAATCCAATACAGATTTGTCTCATGACATTTGTCTTTTTCTTTCCTCATGATTCCTCTCTTTTCTTACTGTCATTACCACATCTTTCAGGGTGCCCTGCTGGCCTGGTAGCTAAAGCACTAAAGCTGGGGGTCTTTGTTGCATGTCATTCCCCATCTCTCTCCTCATTCCCAGTCACCTCTCCACTGTCAGTTCTACCATAAAGCATAAAGGTGCTTTTAAAATTCTTGCTCTGTCTGTCTGGCAAGGTACTCTTTAGTTGTGACAAGTGGTAATCTGGCATTTCTACTCTCTCCATTTGACCTCCACTGTTGCAGAGACCCAGGATCCTTATTTCTCTTTGACTTTCTGGATAACGTCATTTTCAGTGGGCACAAAATAGTAGCCATCAAGGAGACGTAGTCATACAGTGAAGAATTTCCTTCATTTGTGCTCGGCGGCCCCGCTGCAGTTCACACCAGCTCTTTGTCGGGGGCTCATTATGTGCAACTCATTCTTCAGTGCCTGTTTTCTTGTGCTGCTGCCAAAACATGTCCACTGCATAAGATAAGCCAAAGTCCCCTTTGAGGAATCTTCAGGGAATAGCTTCCCGCATTTTGAGTTTTTAGACTTAGTGAAAGGCCTCAAAATGACCAGCTCTTTTAGTCAGTTTTTGGACGTTCTGTAGTGTTAGCAGAAGATAACCCTGCCCTGGATCATTGACAAATTGGAGTATCAAAACATTTTCCTTCTGTCAGGATGACTGAGGAGTAGCAGTGATTGGTTGATTGTCATTAAGTCTGTGACTTCCCAACTTGCTTATCAGGGATAATGTGATGCTTGACTGGTAGGGGCGGGGTTGGTGGACCGTTTTGGCACCGCTATGTTCAGCAGGCCTTAACCCCTGACTTCCAGCTGGGGGACAGGCCTGGTGGTCCTGTTTGCAACTGCTGCTCAGGTGTTTGTGTCGATGATAGCTTGCTGTACGGGGGCCAAAGTACGTAGCTGGATGGACCACAGTCGTCAGGTTACAAATTTACAGTTCCGTTTCAGTGGCTCTGAATATGTTTTCTCGACTCATGGCCTTGGTGTTTGATTTCCTTTTCGGTCTCCATGCAACTATTTATCTGTCAGTGTTGTTGAAAGTGCACGGCCTGTCTGGCTGTTGAATGATCATAATTTTTTTGCTCAGAAAGGGTCTTTAAGCCATTTTTAAAATGTATAGATACTGTATTATCTTGGCTACTTAAGAGCATAGATTTGTTCTACATGGAGCTCACAGATTTCTGTGATCATTGCTCCTACTAACACAAGCCAAGAAAGAAAAATTGACATGTACTTTTATCAACACTTTATAGCTTGTCCACATATATTTGTTTGCCAAAAATATGGATATTGTGACAAAACATAAAGATTTGACTTATACTTATTCATCAAGAACTTGTGCGTGTTTCATTTGTTGTCTTCTTTCTTCGATTGTCAAATTTTTTCAGAATTACATGTGTTCACACATTATTAATTTAACTGTCCAGGATCATTTAAGAAAATAGAAATTTGGTAAAGAAAACATTTTTAACCCCTGTCATAAGTTTTGTGTGCTTATTGTTTCAGGCTATGAGAACATTGGTGATGACAAGCATGCCCACTGAGTAAGTACCTCAAACATGTATAACTTTGCTTTAAGATAACTTTCATTGCATTTGTGAGCTTGTTGGTAAAAAAGATATCTTGTTTATTTGTTCATTTTGGATGCCTTCTACTTTATTTACCTCTTGAAGGAAACAGCACACAGTGGTTCAGGTGGTGAAAGCACTGGGTGGTTTTTCAATCGTTGACCGGGTTTGTGAGAGCACAACCCATGTGGTGTCTGGGGGTCACCGGCGGACTCTCAATATTCTGTTGGGCATAGCTCGTGGCTGCTGGATCCTCTCTTTTGAATGGGTATGTAATTTATTTAGAAGCCTTTACATGTTATTTAAAACTGATGATGAAGTGTAATACTATCTTTTGTTTTTCCCTGAGTAGATTCTCTGGTGTTTGGAGCAAAGGCAGTGGATTCCAGAGGAACCATATGAACTTTCAGACCACTTTCCAGCAGCACAGGTGAGTACCAGTACTAATCTAGTAATATTAGTAAAAGTGTCCACAACACAGATGCTGCCAGCATTAACCTTCACTGTAAACCTTGTAAACCATTACATTCATGGTTATTTTTTTCTGTATATATCTAAGCATATCCATATAAATCATCCTTTTTCACACTCAAAACTAATAGAGCATCGTAAAACCAAAGCCGAGGAAGTCAGACGGAAACCTGCTAATTTTTATTGCCAGTCATCTATTTTCAATCCGCTTGTGTTTCCTGAAGCATCCTGTGTGAAATGTGGATGTTGCCTCTTCCTGAACTCGTCATTCATGAATCACTGTCCTCTCCTGCCACTGTGAGGGAAGACATGGGGTCTTGATGGTGACAAATGTCAACACATTTCCTCTTGAAACTGTGTGATGGCTTTTGTTGTGACAGACAAAATATTTTTATGTCCCTAAGGCCTTTTACCATTCCTTTACTCTTATGGATGCATCCAGCGATTGGCAAACCACATGCCTCCCTATTTTTTATTCAGATCCTGTGCCCTGTGGAGTGCAGTGGTGTTGCCTTCGGCTATTATCAAGGTTGATGATAGAAACTGATTTTAATAGCATTGTTTAAAAAGACCATTTTCACAGTGAATTTTACATCTCTTGCATATTCACTCACACTACTCAAATAACCATGCATAACCTCAGCGAGCTCGTAGTAAGATTAAAACACTGAACCATATGTGTCACATGAGGCCAATATGTGAGGCTCTACTTTAACCCTCCCTTTAATATCTCTGAATTAGAACATTATAGGAAATGTTACAAATCAATGATCAAGACAGCTCTATGGCTGTATTGGATTTACAGGATTTTTCCATTAATCTGTTACAGTACATCTGGTTATTTTACCCATAAGCAGTATCCCACTTTCCCCCAAATTTAGTGTCACTACATATATCAATATTGCAGTTTAAAATTACATATACTGTTTTATCCACAAGCCATAGTACATGTATCTATACATATGTCTTCTGAGGATATGGGAGGTAAATTTGAAATCCTTAGTTGAAGTGTGATTAGTAACGTTAAAAAGAAAATGAACAACAAAAAAATTAAATTTTGGAAAATGTAGAATTTTTATTTTAAAGAAGAAATGATAATCTGGCAATTGTGCATTCACAAGACTGTTCATTGTTATAGTGCAGAACAGGACTATTGTGGAAAAGGACTTAAGGGCTAAGGTTTACAGTATGTCTTAAGTTCTTTGCCTTGTGGTTGTGTTTAATATTCAACTTTAGGTATATAACAGCTGGTAGAGTATTACAGTCAAACACTCTTACAAAACCTAAAGCCAGTGGTGAGAAATTCCTTCCTCGCTTGTACTACTTTTCATTGTTGTAGCTTCAAAAGAAATGTTACATAAATAATAAAAAAAAAGTCCCAAACGACTGCAAAGAGATCATCATCGTGTATGAGCATGTGGGAAGGTAAACTGCATAATTATATTAAAATATATCCTCCAAGTTTATGTGCAATGAAATTATTAATTAGCTGGGAACTAGGAGGCAGATCTGTCTAACAAATCTCTATCACATATAATAATGTTAAATATCAACTTTAAAATCTACATATAAATTAAACAACAAATGTACATACATTCTCTGGAGAAAAACAGTCCCAAGAGAAATATTTTCTGTGGCGTTTTTACATTTGCATTTACATTTTAGGTATTCAACAGAACATTTTCCAGAACACAACAATCATTTTGAGCCAGTTGTTTGTCTGCATGTTGTACCATAGTCTCTTTCTTAAAATTACATAGACAGCTATTATTCAAAACATAGTTAAATGGCTGCTTAAACTATAATAAAGTCATTCAAAAAATTAAATGAATCAGTGTCACATTTTACTCTGGTCCCTCCCGTTTGGTTAGCTAGCTGTTACAACTCAATGTAAGTACTATATCTATAGTTATCTATACATACCACTGGCAAAGTATTTTCAGTATAGATATTTGTCAGTCCATATTTCACAAGTTTTTGCAACAACCCATTTGATTCAAATTATTAAACATATAAACATGCCCAAAATATGTTTTTTCAAAGGTATGTAAAATATTTAAATCAGGTGCTTTGGCTCCCTTGAGAATTTTTATTTTTGGTTTTGTTGTTTGTTACTGTTTGTCAGGCAGAGTTTCCTTCCCACTTTGTTTAATTTGAGAGTGACAGTTCATAGGGGACCTGTAAAGTCTGCTGGTCTGATCATCATTGTGGTGGACTTCAGTGAATAGCCCGAGCCTTTCCAGTAGTACCATTTGATTCCATTGAAGCGATTTGAGTTTTGGCCTTGTTGGTAATACATCCCATTCAGATTGGACGGACCACAGGCATCAAACCACCAACCTAGAACATCAAAACAGACATTATTCATTTCATTGTAATGTTGTCAAAAATGATAATGCATACAGCTCTGTGTAGAAGATGAATGGTGATTGCTGTCCTTTATATAGTATAATATAGCAACTTGAAGGTTTTGCATGAGACTTGATTTAACATGAGGTTAACAAGCTGTAAGATCTACCCTATATTGAATGACTAGAGAAGGTTGAGATTTCAGAGAGCAAAAGAGCATTGACTCAGATTTTTCAAGCTATAGTAACGATTATATGGTTTTTATGGAATGAATAGTATTAACGCACTTGCAACAACTGTGGTGCACTTATAGCTGAAGTGGCAGTACATTCTTCTGTCATGTCATGGTGTCGAGGCAGGCTTTTCACATTAACTAGCTGTGACAGTATAATTGCTACTGCTCTTGCATGGTGGTGGATTGTCACTTATCATTGACATTCATCCGCTTTTTGTTTCAGCGTGTGCTAGGAGGAGATTGACTTGACTGATAACTTGGTTTATTAACTTAACTGCTAACTAAGACTTAGGATTTCTCTTTTGTTCAGGAGTAATTACTGGGTTGCCATATGTAGTCCATAGAAACAGCATGTATATATACAGTATGTATAAACAGCATTCAAGAAAACCTAACTTCTCAGTTAAAGATTATAATGATTACAGCACGTAAGATTATGGTTTTACATACAATAATTTCATTCTGCTGTCTGACATGACTTCCGCTGAATTACTCGTTTATTAGGTATGTCCAAACAATTGAATGCAATTCAATATGGCCCAATAAATAGTCCTCTCTACAACTTATTGTCAAATCTCTATCAGACAGGAGTTGATTCAACTCTATAGTGATTTTTTAATATTTAGAATTGCACTGCTATGACATTGTCACTCAAAATTGGTGCAGCAGAGCCATAGATACCCATTCCACACATTCTTCTTCCTTGTCAAAACCTGGTGCCTATATTACCCACAATGCAAATCAACCACTGACATTTTTTGGTTGGAGCATTGGGTATGTTATGCTCATAGTGGCTAATGTAGCCTTGAGCAGCTAGTCTCAAGCAGGAATGAGGAATGTGCCACAGAGATCTAAACTCTTAACACTTATCTTACGCTTATCTATTTTCAAATTTGTATCTTCAGCCCTAAACAACACTGACGCCAGTGACATCTTTTGAAGACATTTATCAGATTTTGTGCAGCTCCCACTGGAGCCATGAAAGGCTTCATGCAATTTTTCTCAAATCCAGTCATGCTCTCTAACACCTGTAAACAGACTTTGATATGTAAAATTGTTGTAACTTGGAACCATAGTTAATGGCTGTGTTGTATTGAACAGCATTATACTAAGAGGTGTATCTAATAAGTTTTCAGCTTCCATTTATATACAGATTTATTACATTCATTCAAATTTTTGTTCATTCAAAACAGGCAGCTTCATATTGTACTCTTTTCACTGGGTCAGTGCCAGTCAGTCACAATTGTGCATAATGTGCATATTGAGTCTCCTGTGAGAGACGCCTCATGGGAAAAAAGGGATAGGGTTAGCATTTTCATGCTTTCATGCTCACTTGGCAGACCCTAATACAGAGGGAGACAAACTTCTGGCAGCGGAGTCACTTTCAAGGGAACGGGGGAGGACCTTCAAGCTCTGTTCCCAGGCTATTAATGTCAGCCATTGTAGGGGCTGAATTCCCCAATGAGTTGATCAGTGATTAACTCTGAGCTAATTGTGCTCTTTGACCTGGCCACAAAAGTAAGGGCGCCCTTAAAATGCCCTTGAAGATTTTTTGGGGAAGTGCCAAGATTTGGGTGGGTGGGAATTTGTCCCACAGCGAGTGCCCATCACAAATTAATGGGATTTTTGTATTTTCCTGACAAACAAGTTATTTACAAAAGTGTGCTTCTTACCCCCTGTTGTCAGTTGTGAACATTTGCAAACACATTTGTCATTGTCTGCATCCTTTGTACTGAAATCACTTCCTGGCTGCCCGATGCTGCTTATTTTGCCTGCTGTTCCACTGTAGCCTTTAAGGTGTATCCTGTAGAATGGAAAAGGAAAAATGAAGGAAGAGGAGGAGGAAGTTTGTGAGTGCTGTTCCTCAAAAGGCAGCATCCAGCTCACTCATACAGTTGTTTGGCCATAGCTTCACTGCTACTGGATCTAAAATGGGTTTTAGCATAAGGATTAAGTGTGTACTCCCTTTATTTTTGTTTATTTTTGCTGCTGTTTGTGAATTTAACAACCAGCTTTATGATTTCACATTTTGTCATGTTACTTTTATTTGGCAAATGATTTGTGTAATGCTATTTGTGTAGCTTTTTTTTGTAGGAGTTATAAGTTGCTGAGCCAAGTAACTTAGGACCAAATTGGTCATAGTGAAGTAGACTTAAGACCTGAATAGAATTGTGTTGAATTGGAGCATTTCAAGGTCTGATAGATCAAATAGAAAGGAAGTATCCATTCCACTCCTGACATCAGCTTAGGCTCAGAAAAGAAAATACTTCTGAAGGTTGTGTTATTGGCAAGAGGTGCAGACTGAATGTTAGAAATCCAAGACATTTTATGTATTTCCTATTTTTCAAATACTGACCAGTTTTATTACATTTTCTTTGGGCTCATGCCAGTACATCAGTGTCAGGAAGTGAGTAGTCTTATACAGCACAAACCAGAGGACCATCAGAAATGTCTATATAATGTGCCGTGCTTGTAAATAGAAGCAGTAGGTCATAATTTATGATCAGGAGCCAGTCTTTAGAAAAGTGGTTTTCAGGGGATAAATATATGTATTGTATGATTCAAGGACACTCAGTGTGTCTCTCAGAATAAAGTATAGAGGACTGTAGAATCAAGCCTTCTGGCATGTTACTGCTGGGAGTTGACAACCAGAGCAAATTCAGTGGAAAATCCAACATGATCTCATCTTCACAGTCAGTGGATGAGTAGTGGAGAATACACCTTGTTTCATGGAGTACAGCTTCTGAATTTTGTCATTAACATAGTCGTTAATTTTTTCATAAAAAACTGCAAAGCTTTAAGTTTTGAGGGTGCACTTTAGTTCTGCTCTTTGGCTGAAAACTGGCAACAGTTTTTGTTATGCATTCAGGAGAAGCAACTTCAAAAGCACTGTTTTAAGACAGAAGCAGTAATATTTGCTGATGGGCTTCTTTGTCCTCAATAACTTGAGCTACATGAGCTGTGAAATTTCAGCTCAAAGCATTAATTAAAATTAAATGTTTAGTAATGGGCACCTTTTCTGTGACACATTAATTACTAGGGGAAAATTTCTTAGATGTTGTCAGTACGATATACCTGTAATTTTGTGCTTCACTGTCAAGAGAAAACTGATCATATTGTGAAAATCCAGAGTTTCCTTCCCAGTCACTCAGCTGGATCCTTAGCTTGTAGGACTGTTGACTTGTCAGTCTGGAGACAAATTCGTTTCCCAACCAGAATTCACCTGAAGGTTCTCCGAACCCCTGAAAGACATGAAAGAAATGTAATTAAACCTTGTTGAACCCCTGCAGTAGAGCCATGTAGATTACCTTTTCCATTAACAAAACAGCAAACAGACAGAGGATCACCATGTGCTGTTCATTTCTTGGCTTTTCACTGAAAGTTGTTGTTTTTTTCTCTGGGATATGACTGAGGTATTTCATCAGAATACTCAAAATACTTCAAGCAACTAAACAAATCAATCACAAATTTTCACATTTACAAATAGATATTAATATGAAAGTATGCAGTTTTCAACTGCAAGGGAATGCTTTCTCCTGTAAAGATTGCTCTGTGGGGACTTGAGATTGGACTTGAGATTCATTTTGGCATGGTGTTGGACCATTTATTTCCTGCTTGGCGTTGGTAATGCTGGGCACTATTTTTAGGAGTCATTCTTGGATTATAAGCACAGCCTGAGATGCATGGACAGAAGTATTAAATATGCTGTGATTGAATGTGGTATTTGAAAAATGGTAAATAGCTAAATTTATTGTGGTTTGAAAATGGTGGAAGGGGAGCGGGCTGTAAGCATTTCTTTGATGAATAGCAGATGGTGATCGCTTAGGATCTCTGTGTTAGTGGCTGCAGTTTGCATCTAGGAGACCAAAACTAAATCTGGCCACTGTCTTGTGCGTTTGGAATGAAATTGGTAGCCTAGGATATTTTTTTTTTAAGGGAAGAATTTCTTCTTGATAGTTTTACCTTTTTGTACTCTTGCCACGTGCGGTGAAAGTCAACACAGCCGTCAAAGCGTTTTTGTAGGACTGTCCAGCCACCTCCTTCTGTCACCATGTCACAGAAAGCCTTGAAACACAAGGAAAAAGGAGTTGGTGTAATTAATAATTCAAAATCAAGGCTCTGTAAAGAATTAACGTTCATTTTGTCAAAATAACTTTTAAGCTGCAGGGACGGAATTGAAGTCCAAGTCTTAATCACTGAAAAGTATCTAAGGAGATCACAGTTTTAGCTCAAGCATGCACATCATTAATGGAAGTCTGAGAGCATTTTAATTGAACTACCCCGCCCTCGAACACAACACTGTTTACTGATCTCGTCATTCAGCAGCGTGCAGTATTTTATTTACAAGGTTGTGTAAGTGTGGGTTGGTCAATGCATGCCTTTGTGCATGTATATGTGCCCTCATGGCATTGTGTGCACATACACATGTACATGCTGATTTGTTTTCTACGATCCAGTAAAACAAGTCCTCTTCTTCACCACCGGGTTATTGAACTTATTCCAGCTTAAGCTGATCTGAGTGCACTATTTACTTACACAGTTAAACAGGCTTACTTTACCTTAACCTCTGTTGTAGTGTTGGGTAATGTGAGTGTGTAGACTCCACTTTTGGTGTTTCCTGACTTGTAGACAGCAGCACAATCTGTGAATGTGGTTGGAGTGTCCTGCATCATGACCGTTTTGGTCTCTGCAGAGGAAAATCAGCCTTATTAAATTGAAAGCACAGAATTCAAATGTCCTCCCTTGAGGAGTTCACATTGTCTAATGATATAAAGGTAATATTTACTTCTTTAGTGTAATTGTGACCGTTGCAGCAAGGTGGATCCTCTGTGTGCTCAAGTATGCCATGACCACTTTATGGCCTTAAAAACTCTGAATGCATTGACTAAACTCAGAAGAATGATACCACTCGATCATTTACCGTAAAGACTTGAAATGGGTAAACAGCTGGCCTGGCTGTGTCCAAAATAAAACAATTCACTATTTCTTGGCTCTGAGCAGTTGGCAGGCAATCAGCCTGGAGCCTCCAGGAAGTTACAGCTCCCAGCCAAGAAGTAGCCCATCACATACCCCTGGGTAAGCTGGTGCTGTTCAATGCTAAGCTAAGCTGGATATAGCTTCATATTTAACAGACAAATATGTAAAATCTCCTCCCCAGAGTGAATAAGCGTTTTTCATAAAAATGTCAGCCCCTCAGAAGTTCCAGTGGCTACCTACAATACTGTTGGTGTACTAATATGGTACTTGAAGTGCATACTGAGTCTGCCTTTCACTGATAATAAAGAGGTTAAGACGACCTGAAGTGTTGACTCACCTTGAGCTGAGCCAACAGAGATGGTTTGAATGAGGTTGTTCACAGTGTCCAGCAGCTCCTGCTGCTGATGCTGTAGCACAGTGTTGTTGGAGGAGACTTTAAGCAGCTGCTGCTCTAGCTCGCCTATGATGGCGGTCTGCCTCAGTATCAGAGTCTGGAGCTGCTCCTTTTCTTCTTGAAGCATCTTCAGCTCCACCTGCCTCTGCTCCTCCATCTCCTCCACCCTTTTCTCCAGGAAGCTGAAGAAAAGCAGACAGCAAATTCAACAGTGATCTTTAACTGTGCTTTACACATTGATACAGTACTGTATTGTTGGTACCATTAGTACTGTAAGTGACCCTGAAATTCTTTTTGCCATGCAATTGATTTTCTCACCTGTTTTTGTCACTCAGCTTGTTGATTTCATTTGTTTGGACAATAAGTTGTTTTTCCAACTTGTTTGTTGACAAAGAATTCTCAAGAAGCCGACGCTCAAGTCGAGTTGTATGATGAATTACCTACAAATAAAATAAGTCCAAGTTCAGTTATGTACCAGAGTTGTCAACTCTCAAGGCAAATGTTTCACATTAGCTTCAAAAAGGCCTGAAGGTCCTATAGTAATGCCATTTTCTTCCCGACACTACACAGCATAGTCCTAAATTTAACTCACATCTGGAGACAGGATTTATTCTAATGAAACACTGATATACTGCAGGCAGAGAAATATATTAATTTGAAATTATACAGTTGCATCTGACTTTTCCCATTTTTAATATTTAATTTAGATTAGTTGGCAGTATATTAAGTACAGTTTGAAATCTTCCTTCATGGAGATTATAATGTTTACTTTTTGTTGAAACTGTTTCAGAGAGGTGTTGATTCAACTGTGTCATAATTTTGGAGGCTGTAAATAACAGAAACACCTCTGTATAATGCTATACAGCACAACAATCATTAAGTTTAATCAGCACATTTATAAAAATTAGAATAAAAATAACCATGAAGGAGATTTTATCGCAAGACTGTTGTATTAAAATGCATTAGTGTTATCTAGGTGTACCTAATAAACTGTCAACAAACTTTAGTATGCAAATTAGAATACAACTTGCAGCAATTTAGAAAAAAGAACGTTAAAAAATCATGTACCATAAAGGAAGATATAGTCAAAGAGCAACAAACATATAAAATGATAATAAATGACATAACAAACCCAAAAATATTTGTTCAACAGGCAGTTTGTCGTTTTTTCTTGCATTAGTGGATCAAGCACAGCACATGCCCAGTTTGCACTTCTGGAGTGAACAAACAGCCGTTCGCAAAATGGAAAAGCATGACAGGAAAGAACAACTAAATTCCAATACAGCAGACGTACCTGAACAAGGGGAAACTTTCAAAATCCACGTATTTTCACAGACAGATGTATTGAACTAAACTCTGGGGTTGGGGACCTGGCCTCTGATTTCCCATTTTGGAGGAACTGAACTCAGCAAAAAGCAGGTTGTTTACATGGATCCTAGCTATGTGTCTCCAATGGAGCTGTTGATGTCTTTGAACAGACGGATGTCTGATTGTGACAAACTGATAGACCCTTTCTGTGGGAATACGAGTGTGCTAATAACAGGAAATGCTGTACAGTTGGCTCACATAAGGTCATTGACGTGTAGCCACAATAATAAACTGACGCAGTCATGCCTGTTTTTCCCCCTGCTTATTTTTTAACGCTCTGAAGTGACATTATTTAATGCAGTTTACCGTAGAGCACGCTGTTGAGCAACCACATTATTCTGTTGAGAAATCTGTTGTACTTATATAGAGACAGGTGCAAATTGTTGTATGTAATGTTGTATTGCCTTACATTTCTGTATGTTAGAAAATGACTGAAAGCACAGCCTCACCTGTGCCTCCACATTGGTCAGTTTCCTCGTTTGCTCGGCAGTTTGACTCAGCAGATTTGTCCCGATTTCAATCATGGTGGCGGTGTGGTTGTGTACAGCTGTCTGTTGGATTTGCACCATGTCCTGCTTCATGCTGTCCTGTATGTAGCTCTCAAGCTGCAACACAGAAGAAACACAATAGGCTTTAGACAGTTTGTAAGATTTCTCAATTAGTGTCAGTGATTTTGTTGTTGTGCATGTGCCAGTGCTGCATTACATTCAAGTTCTTGAGCAGTTCTTGAGCAGTCTAATTTGTAGTTGATGAGAGAGAAATCATTCTCACTTGTTCTCTTTTCTTGTTGGTTCAGGGACTAACATTCATTTTGTGGTCTTTGTTCGCTGACTCGGGAGTAGTTAATGCCATTGTCACAAGAGAGTCACTGAAGTATGGACAGCTACCCATCTTTGTAATGGACATACTGTGTATTATTGTTGGTTGAAAAGCCGTTGTCTTACAGGAGAGCTATTTAAGAAATAGATAGGTTCACAATTTCTTATATTGAAACTCAAAAACCTCTCTTGACAGCACATAGTGGGAATTGTGTATATTTTATTGTTTATATTATTTTGCTCCCTGCTTTTAACACTAACTTTATAAACCATGTGGTCTTGTTGGAATAGTTCACCATTTTCACTTCTCTCTGACTTTAACATCAGATAAGGACTGCAGAGGTTTTGCCAAAATATCCTGGCAATGATGTTATCAATTTCAAAAATCTGTATTAATTTCATATTTTGTATATTTTTGCATGCTAAAATTGAGCAATAATATGCACCCCATTTTTGGAAATAGGATGATGGTGCTGTGCCAGAGTGAAATAAAGTTATTTAAGGAGAGCCCTGGGGATAGAATTTAACAGAATTGCCCCATGTAGGTATTTAAAATTTTTACATTATACGCTGTCTAATATTTAAAAGCCTCCTTCAGCTGAAACAGGAAAGTCATTTACATGTGATTGTTTGACCTAAAGGTCAAAATGTGGAAGTATTTTCAGAGAAAAGTAATGACATTATAAATTAATAAACTGCCTCAAGATGATATAAAACATTTCTGACTGAGTTCTGACTTCCCATATCAAATATTAAGCCTCTTAATCACAGTAATAATACAATGGCTCAGAGCGGGGGGGTGGTGTTGGTGGTGGGCTGGCGTGATCAGTGTTTCATCTTTACGAGATTTGTTCTTCTGTACCTTAAAGTATTGCCAGATTTAGACCAACACCAATCATTAAGTTATTTCCTGTGCGGTGTTCCTGAGTGTCCAATCAGGTCACACGACTCGTAAACAGGATGGAAGTGTTGAGTGAGGAGTTACATCCTTCATGACGGTGTGACTTGTGTACAACTGGAAAATGTCTTTGTCATCTACAGTAAGTTTGCACAATCACTTCTGTTGTTTACTCATCAGTCAGTAATGTGGCTCCAAACAGCCAATTTTTATTGTTATTATTTTTCTGATTGGCAAATACAACTAATAGCTGCAATTAGTGCTGATTTTGTTTGTCTTCCTTTCTTGGTGTCCAGTCTATGTTCTTGAATACACACAGAGATGTGTGCTAGGTGGAAGTTTTTCATTTGAATTGTTGGCAGGATGTCCCATTGACAGTCAACGATCTAATCAGTTGTTTACTCCGTGTGCCTCAAAGGCGTCAGTGAAGAATGACTGTGTTCCTCATTCACATGTGAGCGTAACAGCAAATTGTCTTCCTCAGCCGTCTTCAGCTGGTGCAGCGTAAATAGGAATTTCAGGAATTAAGTGACTGTATTCTGATGATTTTAAGTATGTAAATCACAACTGGTGATAGTCTTTAGTCTTTTGAGCTGTAAGAGAAATGTGGCTCTCTTATTTTGTCTGTGATGACAGAGGTTAAGGAGCACCTCACCTCTCTGCCACACTCAGCAGCTTACAAGGCTGAATGAGTCTTTTTCACATAATTTTCCTGGGTTGCTAAGACCATTGCGTCCAATGCTTCCCCTTTGGTTATGCAGAGCCACAGTAAAGCATAATATTTAATAGTGAGAATCTGTGTTTTACTTGGGTGCTGTAAAGTGTGAGTATTGTAAAAAGTGTTATGTTCTTACAAATCTGTTCTTCATGACTCAATATCACATTTATTTCAGAAGGGAACATTTGTGTTGTGAAACTTAACAATCAGTCTTCACACCTTAGCCGTGATTTCTGCTCCCATATTTATCTTCTCAAGTGCAAATTAATTTGCAGTCACAGAGCAGAAGAAGGTACTGGAGTCCCCCTGGATTTATGCAGAATGATGTGAAACAGATGAAGCATACCGATACAGGCACAGCTACAGCCTTGGTGACATTATTAATCAGCAGTGCTTCTTTCTGTATAAGACATGCAACCTGTCACTATATCAGATGTGCTTTTTGGCTCTGTTAAATGTTTGCTTGTGTTGTGAACGGCCTTTGATAACTGAGGCAGCACGTGAGTTTTTGTCTATGTGAGCGTAGTTACTGAATAGCGGCGTCTAGATCCTGACGAACATCAAAGATGAGTGCCCTCTGAGCTCCCCTGTGGAACGGGGGAGAGCTTGTTTTAATGTTACAAGACGGGAACGGGTGTGCTCAAGCTGTGAGATGTTCTCGTCTTGTCTGGCTCATCTTGTATAGGTCTGATTGTTAATCACACTCTGAAGTGGGTGAAGAGAAGGAACTAGAAAAGAAACTTCTTTCTCCTGCATAAGTAATGGCTCAGCAAACTGAAAGGAAGGCATGCATCTCGAGTGGACACCTGTGCTGAATTTTTGTTATTCGTCAAAGCCTTTTTGTCCTTTTGTACTGAATAAAAGCGCATCACAGACTGTTCGTTTCCACCTTTGCTCTCTCAAAATAGATGTAATGTTGATGTAATGTCTCATGTCTTTGTTCAGTGGAGCAGTTTTATCACTTTTATTTTATGGTATTGGTCAAGTGTCACTCGTGTCAGCAAAAACAAAAGTGTTTAGTATCAGCCAATCACATGAAAACAGCTATCTCTGAGTCTTTGTGAATTATAAAAAAAGGTTTCTTGTCATTCTAGATGCTAAAATTTGTCTGTTTCACTCGCAGAAGTTAGTTAGGTACTTCCAGGAGAGTTTAGAGGAAAATCAGTCAGTAATCAAGTTACTTGCACAATCCATTTTAGGTGTTTGGTTTTCTTTAAAACTCCTACCCTCTTTTGCATAGAAAACTTGAGTGGAAGTGAGAATCCTTCCTCTGACACCTGTGTGGAGGCTCTTTCAGTTCTTCAGCACATTTTGTCAGCGTTTCTCTCAGATACCCAAACAAACTTTTTTCTTTTTCCACTAAGTCTCACATCACTGTATTAAAGGCAGTCATTGGTATCAGAGTTTGTTGTGTTAGATGTTTCAACTTTACCTTAAGCAGCCATTGTGTGTTGTTCTCCATGGTGATCTCCAGTTGTTCCAGCCTCTGAGCCGACTCGTCGTTGTCCATGGGTCCATCCTTTTGGTAGTTGTAGCTGTTGCTCTGGGTTTGGCAGTTTTCCTGCTCTGGCAGCAAAAAGGTGTAGCTACATGGGCCGTTTTGGATCTGATATTGTCTCTTACCAGCAGCACTGTATCCTGTCCATAGACCAAGGCAGAAACTTAAAACTAGCAAGTCCACATTCAGCATCTTCATGGTAGAGTTATTAAGCTAAAAAAAAATAATGTAGCACAGTTGGAACTTCAGGTTTTCCTCAATCTTCTCTCAGCGATTGTGCGTCTTTCTCCAGCAGCATCCAAGTGTAAACAATCCTCTTGAGGTTCTGCAGAGTCCTTTTATTACCTCTCAGTGGTAGGAGGAGAAAAGGCCATCAGGAATTGGAGGTAGTGTTTTATTCCCGTAGGTTACCGGTGCCAGACTGCATGTGCTCGCCTTTCATCAAAACTCCAGCCACTTGTTTGAGCTGCCCACAGCTCCTCTGATTAGCTAGCTGTGATTTTTTTTAACCACTCCCCCCCTTGCTGTGGCCAGTCACTGTGAAGAGCAGTGAAGTGGAGATCCTTTTGAGTACACACTGACTGAACAACACAGAGGAGCAGATGCACAAACTACACATCTTTCACTATATCCTCTACAATACCCGCATTTTTTTCTGCTGTAGTCGAACAGCTACTCAGGATGCAGCTGTCCACCTTCAGGACACTCTGATAGTAGCCGTGTCCATCCCATTCATTGAGGAATGTTTCCCGGTCTACGACAAACACACTAGCATCTTTGAACAGGAGATTCAAAGGAGAAAGCCTTAGTTTAAAAGATATCATTAACTCTTTCCATTTATTTTGCCTTCTGTGTTTAATCTATATTAAAAGCTAAATCTACCGATGTTCCATTTTCCTAAGACTTTTCCTGAGAGAAAAAACACAAATTAGGCTTATTTCACAAGTTCATGATGTTGTGAAACAGTCCAAAATTCCCTGATCTTTCTTTGGGTCTCAGAGTCCATAAAGTCTCATTATCTGTTATTGGTACAAACTAAATCAAGATCTCTGACCACAAAAAAAAAGTCATGGCTTTTTTATTTGCATCTGGTTCAGGGTAGATTTATGCAATTTCAAACTCAACACATACTTGGCAGATCTCTCAGTCATTAGTATAATGAAGCAGTATTTGCTGTTAACCTTTCAAACTAAACTGGAAAAGTTATGGGGGCATTTTTTTTTTGCCTCAAAATTAAATTTTTTTTTTTTTAAAACACTAGCTTGAAATAGCTCACAGATAAACACATGTTTAACTTAACTGTGAATCTGTGTGAGCGTGAAAATGATCAAATTAATACCGATTTTTACAAGAAGGCTGAATGTTCTTTGGATTAAAATGCAGTACTGTCATTTTTAGGCATGTTCTGATGTTATTAAAGAATATCTACAGGCATCCTCTGTGAACAACATGCCTGAAACTATTGAGTGAATAACTTGTTTTCTGTGGCTTTAAGAAAATTGTTATTCAATAGAAAATGGTTTTGGAAATGAATCATCCCTGGGTTATTTTTGCAGGAAAATTAGTCGGCTGGCTCACCACAGCAGGTAACGATAAAGCCATATCCAACATTTACCTGTTATAGTTACTATCCTGCAAGACACAAATGGAAGGTTTGGGGTCATCTCCCTAATTGCAGCACTTCCCCAGTCTGACAACGTTTTTGCAGTCAAATGAAGTCTGTCTGAAGGCTCTTGTGTCACAGTGGGGAAGAGAATGCAGGTGTGCTTTACAGGAAGGGCATTGACATAGGAGGATGTTTTGTCCTATGCTGCAGGAATGTGCCTCCATCACAGATACTCAGTAGCTTCATTCTTTACTCCCTAATAAAACAGGCAGACTCTGGTCTATCTGTCTGAAAAATAATTACAGCCCAATTCAGCTTTATACTGTGTGTGAATCGCCATTACCTTGGCATAACCACATTTTAGTGTCAACTGCACTGCATTTTAATTTTTGACAGCAAAGTCTTAGATTTGCCCTCTGCAGTGGGATAGAACCACTGAAACAGAATGGTAGGAAGTAGGCTGATGTAATAGTTACTGTATACGGGAAATGCAACATATTTAAGGCGCATTACCAAAGAGGAAGGACTTGTCGTCATTCCAAAAACACTGACTTTTTCAGGTGTCCATGCTGAATCACTCAAACAGCACATTCATTTTTTTTTTGGTCACTGAGCCACATCCTGTCAATACTATACTCTAGATGGTTTGCTTATTCTGTGAGCAAATAATGTGACTGTCAAGCACATATTGTATTTTGTTAGACAGGACCGTTAGGCCACATTTATTCTTGCCCAGTATTGGTTGTTAGAGCTGCACATTCCCTGTGCATAATAAGTAAACATATATACATAGACATGTACATTAGTGGCAGCAGAGGTATTGATTAGGTTATCAGAGTAAGGAGGTGGGATTTTTCCCACATGAATCATACATTTTCTACAATTTCTGGAGTGTTTATCAGAGAAAGCTTGTTACCACTGGCATCTCTGTTACCCGTCCTCTAGAGATTTGAAAAATTCTGCACTCTGATACCAAGAAATGCAGCAAACAGGCAGGCTCCAGCTTGAAGCTAGTTTACAGATGAATATTTTTAGTGTCTTGTTTGACAGCAGACCGATGTGAGTTATGATGAATGTATCTTTAATGCAGGATTATTTTAGATATGAAATTCACGCAAATCCAAACAGCTGCTGAACGCACCACAGCAAGTAAAAATACTCAGTGACATTTTGTTTAATAGTCCTTTGACAGTCTTCATGGTGATGCTGTTGTTAGAAGCACTGTGTGATATAACTCAGAGTAGTAAACCAAGAGAGAACCCAGCTTTGACCACACACCACATACAGCTTTATATGTTTATTGAAAAGTTTTCACAGGATTAGAATTGTATTCTTAGCAGTAGAATACTAATCCTCTCCTGTATATATACTTTTAGTGTCAGCATATTGTTTATCGCTCTTTTATTTTGCCCTTCTGTGTTGAACTGTTTTTCCTAGTTTTTAAAGCCTCTTTTCTCACGTAACAGATGTTACATATAGTCTTCAATCATTCTCTTTAAAGTGCACAATGTGGGTTAACGTTAACCTGACCCTGTCCCTGAACCCTCCGACCAATCCCTGATTATTGACGTAAAGTGAAACCTGTGTGAACATTGACAAAAGACTAAAAGCCTTAAAGCTCGTTTCCTGGCATTCAACTTCGAATAGAGGAGATTGGTCCCCTTCAGTTTTGCAACTGACCCCTGTGGGTTACAGAGCAGGCCTGTAGTAGACTGTAGTAGTAGAGTGTCACGCACCTAACCCAAAAAGAAACAGAAACTCAAAGAGGTTCACACACTCAGGGCCGACGATACTAATTGAACAATGTGGGCTTCAGAGATTAAACCAGGCACATAAGATGGCACTGTAGCTCACCTTTGTGGCACTCAGAGCTCAACAGCCAGATAAGAGTTGTCTTAGTTAATGTGATTCTAGTGAAATCTGTAGTTATTTCAGTTTTAAAATAAAAGTGATCTTAATTGTGAGCTAACAAAAATACTTAATAATAGTTTGTTCAAAGTTTGTTAAACGCATTCGATTGTAAAACTCAGTCTATTAATGATTTGAAAAATTTGTGTAGGTTTCACTTTCAGCAATGACTTAACAGTGTTTACGCACAATGACAAAAGTTGCCGTTTAGATTGGATTTCATGGTACATTTAGTCTTTTAGTAGTGGCGCTCCACAGTCTGTTTCCCATGTGCCTCACTGCCAGATTCCCTCAGCTTCTGCTGTATCACTAGCAGCCACCTTCAGGCCAGTTTTGGTATTAAATCAAGGTTTTAAATTTGTGGCTGTGATGACCTACAAAGTAGGTTTTTCGGGGGTAAAAGTGTATATTTGATTTATTTATCAACATGATGTAAATGTGAAAAGACTGTATCCAGGCAGGCTGGTGTTAATGCAGGTTGATGATCTTCATCATGGTTTGCGTTGTTTTCATGTTTATCAGAGAGAAGACCTGTGACTCAGTACATCCATGAAACATGGGAGACATGAGTTTCCGTTTTAAGCCACAGTTCACGAGAGCTACAAGGGAGAAAGGTTTCTTGAGAACCCAAAAATACAATGAATGCTTGGAACTACGCCAACATCCTAACAATGTTTCATAATACACTTAATTTGCTGAGTTGAGTGAACAATGAGCAGGACGTTCATTAAACTAGATACAGTGTTTGACTGACAGCTCCCTCACTCTCCTCTTAGCTTTGTTGCACTGCTGTTTGGCAGACTTAGACTTAGACTGTTATCATGGACCTTATTTACAGACAAGCACGGGTGTAAATAACTAAATTAATGATGTCTGACTTGCATTTAGCAGCTTCAGGTTCAGGGTCCTGGTATTGTGCATACTGGTTCACTGGCACACAGAGCCATCATTAATATTGTTAGTAACAGCTGTGCTTTTTGTGCTATCTCAAGTATCTCACATAGTAACATCTGCATGTTGTCAGTGGAAATTTTAAGCTGACTTGAACCTGACAAACTTATTACAAACTCGCTACACTGAGTTACTAAAAAAAATGATTTTACTGAATTTATTTTGAAATTTAACAACTTTCTGCCAGTGTGAATAGTTCTGTTAAATGACATTTTACAGCTGGAAAACATTTGATGCAACAGGTTCACTACCTTTAATTTACATTATAGTTTTAAGATTAGATTTAGAGTAGTAGTTTGACATTTTGGGAAATACACTTATTACTTTTATTGCTGACAGTTAGGTGAGGAAATTGATACCACTGTCATTTCTGAAATATTTCTTGGCAGTGAACAACTTCTTGGAGTCTTCTCTGGTGGCCTAGCAATAGGTCCTGGCCAAGAAATAGCCTGGCATATAACCCTCTGTAAAAGAGCTAATTGTCCTTTATAACACCTTGGTTTTTGTACAAATTAAACAGAGAAGATATAATGTGTTAATTCATGAGCATTTAAGGTGGTGGTATGTGGATTTAAATATGTCTGGACAGAGCCTGAGTAGCTGTTTCCAGTCTTTGTGAGCTGGTGTTTTGCTTGAATAGCAAAGCTAAATTGAATCAGCTTCTGCGTCCTGATTGTACCTCTCTGACAGGAGTTAATTTGTCCAGTATTCAACTGTCAGTTTCTCCTCTCAGATGTGTCGTCTCCAGAGGCACCTGTCTGCCGGGGAGCACCAGCAGGACCTGTTCCAAGGCCAGCCAGCCATGTTTGTGTCCCAGCATTCCCAGCCGCCCACTCAGAGTCTGGTGGAGCTGATCCAGCTCTGTGGAGGAACAGTCTGCAAAACTGTGCGGCAGGCAGGTATCTGCATAGGGAGGTACAGTGGCAGGAGACCAGAGGGAAGCAGGATCCTGTCGGAGCAGTGGGTGCTGGGTAAGACATTTTCTGCTCATCTCTGTATTAAATACTTAACTGTTTTATCATGTCACTAATAATTGTTTCTCTCACTTTTTTGGTTTTATTCCAGATAGTATCACACATCTGAAGCAGCTGTCATATGACAACTACGATTTGGAGTGAAAGCTGTTGATTATTTCTTTGGCTGTGAAGTTTAGTTTTTATAAATTTTATGCTGGACATTGTCTGGTCACGTCACACGTACATTGACTTTTTATCTTACAGTGTCCCTCTTGTGCAGGTTTATCGTCTCACCTTGCAAACATGCTTGGAGGCTTTACATAAATCCTTTTGAATCTTCTATTTTCAAAGACTTTTTGGTCCTGGTTACCATGGAAACCGGTTACTTCGAAGGACAGTCAGCAATAGTTCATGTTACTGTGAAACTGCTTTACATACTGTATGTGAATCCTTTACTGGTTGATTTTTTAAATGTTTTTTTCATAATGTAGAAACCACTACTTTCATTTCTAACAATGTGACTTTAAAGATACTTTCTGATCCAGATCAATACTCTAATGAAGATACAGTACTGTGTCCTTTATAGAAATGTTTTGTGATGTCATTATTAATAAAAAGCTTTTATGATTTTTTTTATTTTGATCATTGGGTTTCATATTTTCTGTCAAATGAAGAGTTGTTTAAGTATCAAGGTCTAACTGTGTCAGGCTGAGTTACTTATCACAAAATATAACATTATGGTGTGAGTTTTTTAAGCTTTAATCACCCACTGTTTTTTAGGTGAGTCACCAGGAATCACTAAATGCTACATTAAATTTACTATTGAACCCCTTCTAAACATATATCACATTTAACATATCTTGATATTTCCATTTTTAAATGTCTGCATATTTGTTGTTGTAACAGAGCTCCTAAAATAATTGAAACCATTCATATGTAAAAACTGTTTCCCCTTTTGTTTAAAAGTTAATTCTTGGTGAAAAAAAAGAACTCAAGGTTAATTTATTATTTTATTCCAGGCCTTTCAATTACAACTAATTTCTTCCTCAGTGGATAGAGTTTGTTCAGTCGCCATCATGTTTCATGCCTCAAACTGTCCACACTTGACTGAGCTTTTTGCACGACAATACAGCATAGGGCATCCGGAAACAGCTAGTAAACAAACCACGGATCACAAATTTAAATTTGTTTATTATTTTTATTTTAAATTTAAATTTATTATTTATTTAATTCATTTAGTCATTCTGAACGTTAGTGTGAATAAATTAATAAATAAATAAAATAAAACCTGCTATATATATATATATATATATATATATATCACTTTAATATTAGACCGCCCATTGGGCAGCCTCTACTGCGTCACATGACCAATCAGCTTCGTCGATGTTACGGGGTGTCGTTACGTAGGGAGGCGTGTGTGACATTTGCTGCATGAAGCTAGTTTACCATGAGCTAACCGGATAAAGATGAACAACTAGGAAAGGAAATAGAAAACATTTTGTCTTTTAATAACTCAGCTGCCGTTTGGGTTAGACTTTGCTGTCACATCCACACCAGAGCAGACAGTTTATGTCAAATGTAGCGTTAGTTAAAACTTCCTCTCTGGTCAAACACGTTAAATAGTAGGCTAAAGCTGTCTTTTAACTTATATAGTAAATGCACGGAGTTCGGGTTGAGGTCGTTTTCCGGTTTGCTGCTCTGAGATGATGATACTAAGCGGATAGCAGCGGTTAATTTCTTTTTTTTTTTGTATCGCAGTATGGGTGGACGTTAGCGCTTAAGCCGACTTGGCTAACTGCGTTTTTGCACACAAGGTTAAAATTAGCTTTAGCCAGCTAGCTCCTCACTCCCCTCCTGCTGCAGCTTTCTCACTTTCTTATGCTGACTTGTCAGGACAGGTGTGCTGAAAGTAGGCCAGGTGTGGCGTGGGATAGATAGTCCGTAACTTAACCGCAGTGCTCACAGAGTGTGGTACCAAGTCCAACAGTCTACTTCAGGGATTTTTTTTGTAGTGGAGCCAGACGTGGGATCATGCTGCTCTCCTTGGTTGTGCACACATACTCGCTGCGGTACTGGTTTCCAGCCACGATCATGCTGGGGACAGCTCCAGCTTATCTGCTGTCATGGGGGGCTTGGCGTTTACTATCAACTGTCTTACCAGCGAGAGTGTATCACAAGTTGGACGACCGGTTGTACTCCATCTACCAGACTATGGTCCTCTTCTTCTTTGAGAACTACACAGGAGTAGAGGTGAGTGACACAAAATATGATTGTTAAAGACTAAACTGGTGTTGATAGTGTGGTCACCATGTGTGGAGCTGTGTTTATCAAGGATGGGGAATTTTACCCACTAAGTCTAAAAATAGATATACAGTGAGACAGTCATAAGTGACAGCTGCCTCTGACTGCCTGTGCCTGCAGGCTTTGAACATTTCATGCCGATCAGTTTATACTTTGCAGGTCTTTGCATTTATTGAAAGTTTTAGTCAGTCACCAGGGGATGATCAAGAAGATCTTGATAAACCTGACACACAGCAAGAAAGTCTGCATTCTTGTGCCCTGCTGTTGCCACTCCTTGTACAGTTTTTTTTTTGTACAAAAGGTTGTGCACAAACACATCAGTGATAGTATTGTAGGGGTTGTAACCTTTGTCTCTGATATGTGTTGTTTGTGTTGTTAACTACCTGCTCTGTCCCTCCAACTGGAGGCCACATGAGTAGATTGGATAGATTTTTTTAAATAAATCCCTTTGGGTTTATCGAGGGGCTGCAGTCTTTGCAGGTTTAGTTTTTGGAAAAATTAGCAACTGGAACCAAATCCCTGACACAGCTTGTTTATTTAACAAAACAAATTAATTGTTTGTCTCACTGCAGAATAAATTTGAAAATTGATCACTGTCCAGGACTTCTGTGTAACATCTTTCACCTACTTTTATTACTTTCTCTGTAGATTGTTATATATGGAGATATACCAAAGAACAAAGAGAACGTGATCTACCTGTCTAATCATCAATGTACAGGTAATATAATTGAATATGCAGTTTAATAACCATTGTCCAGCATGAAACACAGTTTAAGTGTCTAATATCTACCGATGGCCTTCCTTGTAGCCGACTGGATCATTGCTGACATGCTCGCCATCAGACAGAGTGCTATTGGTCATGTCAGATATGTCCTTAAAGATGGACTTAAATGGCTCCCACTTTATGGATGGTATTTCTCTCAGGTAATGAAACTGTGTGAGTATTTAAATGTCATTTTGTAAATTACAGATGTAAAGATGTAAATGTAACATAAATCACATTCGCACTGTTGTTCCAATCGGAGTATCTTTCTCTTTTAGCATGGAGGAATCTACGTGAAACGAAGTGCAAAGTTTAATGAAGGGGCGATGAAGAAGAAGCTCCTCTCTCAGACTCAGTCTGGAGCACCAGTAAGTACACCTCATAAATGTTGTAAAATGTTTACTCTGAGGCAGACATACTGTCTGTGGTTATGTCCCCCTCCAAAAGACAAAAGTTTATTTTTCAGTGATGTTCAGTATTGAGCAAAGACTTCAGAGACAAAGTGGGTCTTACTCTCCATCTTTGCTCTGATCGTTACAAGCTTGAATTTAAACTCTCACAACTTAAATTCAGATTTTTCTGCAATGACCTTCTAAAATTCCTTCTTGCCCCACTTGTAATTAGGACTTTGTCGCACATGAACAGAACATTGTGAACAGAAATGGATAATTCAACACTGGATCATGAAGTTCCCCTTACAGTGTGTGTTACCGTTTCAGAAGGGCTTGTTTTTAATCACTTTTTTGGATTAAACTGTGGGAGATTAGTGTTTTTCCCCTGTGTGTGTGTGTGTGTGTGTGTCTGTCCTGGTGCCCTGTGCACCACGAAAGCTTAAAAGTTTAAGCATAATCAGTTGTCACAATGACAAAAATTCAGAAAATAAGAGTTAGCTTGGGAATGACCAGAATTATATTGGAAATGAATGCAAGAATTTTAAATTATATAGGAAATGATTCCAGTAATTCACAAACAAGTTATCAAACATTCAGTGAACTGCTGCATTGTTTCATCATTTGCCAATATGAGGATGTTTGTCTTGTTTAAAAAGCCTTTGCAGCCTGAGTATTTTGTAGAAGATGAAAAATAATGATTTAAGTATATATTCATACCTCAAGTACCTCTGCTAAAGTAAATTATCAGAAGGGTAGGGCTTACTAGTAATTGTTGACCTTACAGAGAACATCACTGGTATCAAATTTTCACATCTGACATCATTGGGGAAGAAATGATACAGTTTAAGACCTGAGAAGTAGGAGGTGTCTACTTCACCAAACTGATGTTCAGAAAATTAGGAGATTAAAAAAGCATTTCAAGTTCAACACAATGTTTTGAGTTCCATGTTTCTTGTTCAACAAATTCTGTAAGTGTCAGAAATTCCACTTTCGCTAGTGCAAGAAGAACCAAAAGTGAAGAAGTGTTTTTCTCCCCACAGATGTACCTTGTCATCTTTCCAGAAGGAACTCGGTATAATCCAGAGCTCAAGAACGTAATCGCTGACAGTCAGGCTTTTGCTACAAAGGAAGGTACTGGCTTGATAGCATCCATTTACTGCTCTACTGCTGCATAGTAATTCAGCACAGCCCACTCAGTTTGTAAAACAGCTGACTAAGTTTTGTTGTGTGACCTGTGGTCACCCTTGCAAGCTGCTGTTTGACCAATGATCATCACCTGCATACAGATTAATTTTAAAAAAAGTTTTAGTTCAAATTGTGTATTAATTGTGTATCTAATTTCCATTAGAACAATGGATTAAAAAGTTAAGAACTGTAAAACAGAGGCAGAAACAGAAACAGCCTCAAAAACACACATTTCAAACATGCATGAACGTAAAATAATTTTTTTGGCACAGCAGTTATATCTGCTTTTTGGACCATTTTGTGTGTGCCCTTTTGTTGAAGTATCAATTAGTCAAGTTTCATAAACATCAAAACTGCCTTAGTCATTATATCGTCATTGGATTACTGGTGTGGTGCCAGGAACTGGTCAGCTTCTACCAAAACTGCTTATTAAATATTCAGCTAATGTAACTCATCAAAGTTTTGAGGAATAAATGGATGTGCTGCTGGTCGATAAAACAGAATTCAGCGCTCACCCACAGCACTAAAAAGAGTCTGTCTGAGAGAGATGTGTCCTTATTTTTGTCACAAGAGGAAGTGAAATTAACAGGTTTACAAAATGCGTCTGTTTTACTGCAATGTACATTTCATTATAGCTTCAAGATTTTACAGTTAAATATATTAGTTGTATCACCATGATTATTATGATGGTGTTGTGCAATGTGGTGTTCAGGTCAGTTCACAAACTGTATTCATTCTGCAGAGATTAAGCCTATCTCTGGACCTCAGCTCTGAATATCACCTTCCCCCATTAATCCAAATAAATCGCTCTGGAGAGCCAACATGTGCACATGACATTATCTGCTATTAGTGAGGTATTAGTGAGCAGAGGATGGTGCCACACTGACATAGAAACAACAGACAGTGCAGAAACTGACCCAAACACAAGCATTCTCACGTTGAATTCCGGTTTTATAATGTGTTTATATTTAATACTTTCAAATATTTTAAACAATGACAAGCAGTACTCATGTTCTGTAGGCTAATACCACATGCCTCATATGATATCAGTAAACTTCTTACTTTTGCTATGGCCTCACTATAGGTTTGGCTGTCCTGAGGCACACGCTTACACCCAGGATGAAAGCGTCTCACATAGCCATCGAGACGATGAAGGGCCACCTGGACGCTGTGTATGATGTCACAGTGGCCTACGAGGGAACGCTGGATGCCTCCGGTCAAAGAAGACCTGCACCGTCGATGCCAGGTAAGCAGACAGTACATGTTCTTGAAAAATGTACACATTAAGCCATGCAGGAGAACAATTTCCTCCATTTAACCTGGTTTCAGAGAGTGATTTGTATCTGGATATTTAATCTAAATGGGTAAAAAACATGTCTCAGTACTGGACATATTCAACTGGAATATAACTACAAGTGCTGGACCATTTCCAGTGTAAGTTAGCCAGGTGTTAATGCAATCAAGAAAATGCTCAGCTCGGAGAAATGACAGCCCCCACAGGGTAGAATAAGGGCACAAGCAACTGTCCTCTGTTTGCTTTCAAGCAGTCTCACCAGTCAACTCCAGAAGGATCTGTTCTGCCCAGTCATCACTTCTCTCCTGTTGTAGTATTGGAGTAGTAGACAGTAATGAGGTGAAAACAACACTTTAACATACCGGTTGCTGCAGAAGACAACTGAAAAATGATCTGAAAGTGGATAAGAGAATGTGTATGTTAATGTAAGAGCTCACGCTGTGATCAGAGCTCACAGCTCCAACTCTTCGCCTGCAAAAAGTATTTCAAAAATGAATGAAGCTCATCCATGGCAATGCTCCCCTCAACCTCGAACATGCTACGTTTGTTGACAAATCCACCACCTCTGCATAACTAAATTCCATACTGAGATCCATACAGAGTGCTGGGAGAATCAACATAACAGGAGCGCTTATTAATACCAGGTATAAATGCAAGAATTGGATGTGATTATCCAGATAATGTACCCAGATTGAGAGTAATACCAGGTTTAAATGGGGCCTATTAAAGAACATTGACTAATCATCACAGCTGTGATAATATAAAATATACAAGCTGACAATGCAGACTAACAAATTAGCATGATATGTACATACGATACACACACAATAAAACATGACATGACAAGAGAGGACAGACACAGACAAGCTCTGAGACATTAAGTAGTACTATAAATGATAAATAATATTAAGACAAGTTGTCAGTGCCACCTTCTAACGTACTGGTTTTTGAAAAATTCAACCTGATAACAATAATGAAAAATGAATAAATAAATAAATACCAGTTATGAATGCAGGAGAACACAGAGATACAAGTAGCATTTCATCAGCCAACAGTCACATACTGTCAAACAGCCGCCACCTCTATTTCCTGTTAATCAGAGTCTTGCAGGCGCTGTATTATCAGTCCTGCAACTCTGTGTACACTCTCTCAGTAAATAATCATATAGCAAACATCACCTATTAAGAGCCGTGTCTTCCTGTAAACAGCATGACTCTGTGTTTTGGAGTTTTTGATTATTCTGTTTTCCCGGCTGTTTGACGAGCTCTGTTTGAATGTTAAAAAAACAAACATCCCGCTTCAGTCAGGAATAAACATTGATGTGTTTTCTAGCAAACAGAACAGAGAGAACAGAAAAGCATTCTTCTCATCACGCACTTCCTGGCCTCATGTGGTGAAGGTGACTTTAGTAATTTCACGGGGAGGTGGAAGTGACTCGAGGCTGCGTTCACACTGCAGCTGCAAGAGACCACACTCTGGTCCGATTCTGTTACTGATGTTCTTTCTGTTTCACATCTGACAAATGTTCCTCATCGTTATGAACAGTCTGAATCATTTCAACTTACTTCGATGGTACAGTTTTGGACCCTGGCATATGGCACAAAATGTGTTTGAATATATTCAGCTCTTAACTGTGAAGTCATGATGGGGAATATGGATGCAGATTTTTAAGCAGTTTCCTTAACTGATATTTGGACATTTTAACAGCTGATAGTCAGTCAGTCATTAAAAAGTGCATTTCTGTCCATAATAACATTTTAAAACTTCTGCTGTGGCACATGACTGCTGCAATATCGAAGCTGATGAGGTATTTGAGCAATGAATTTTAATTCATTTATTGAATCTCAATAAAACTCAATTTTTTTGCTTTTTAGCGACAAGTCCAAAATATTAAATGTAGCAAATTATGCATTATTATGATTATTTTTAGGTTTTACAGGTGTAATTAACGAACTGGGACCTACTGTTTGTTATAGCTTAACAAGCTGTGTACTCAGGGAAATGCTTTTGGTAAGAAAATTTTTATTCAACTCAGGCTGGCATGTTAATTTGTTGGTGGTTTAGGACATACCAGCCTTCCTTGCTCTATGAAGTAAACTCACTTTTTAAACTCCGAGCCTGCAGTTGTGAATAGAGAAATGTTTTTGAATTATTCCAAAACCACTATGTGGTCCAGGACCTTCTCTTGGTGCCAAATAATCATGTTGAATATCACATTTTTTCCACAACAACAAAAATAGAGCCATCAAGTACTTGTTGTGGTGAATGAGTTACCTTCACTTCTCATGTAGCTGTTTGGTTTCCTATTTGTATCCAATGTCTCCAGATATTAAAGATTCCTTCTCTCAGATTTTCAGCTCCACTAGAGTTTGTTTTTCAAAAATCAGGATTGTTTGTCACTCCAGAGCGAAGAGTTGATTTCCTTCATCTACTCCAGGTTGTTGTTTTTAAAAGTGTTTTGGAACATTGTTCTGCTCACACACACACACACACATGACCTGTAGTGGAAGCTCAGCTTTCTTTTAGCAGGTTCACTGAGTTGCGATTGTTTTGTTAAACTGTCTCATATTGTGTCTGAAGGTCAATTTTAAATCCGTGCAGCAGCTGATGGAGGTGCGCTCTCCAACAGCGAAGCAGTCTTTTCGCTGCTGACTTCGATCAAGTTTCCTCTTTTGGCAGCAGTGCCAAGTTTCCTGATAATATTGCATGTTGTGGAAACAGGAACTTGAAGGTCTCTGGGGATACACGTGTAGCCTTGAGCATTCACACTTGGTTACATTTTTATGTCTGACCTTCTTAGACACTTTGGCGTTCTTTCTCCGCTCAATTCCCTGACAGTTTGAGACTTGAGACTAAACACACTTTAACTTATTTACTGTAGATAAATGTATCTGCATCATTAAACAAATTATATTTAATTAAGGAATTGGATTTATTTCTCTCTCTTTATTTCATTTCAGATATTGAATTGAACCTTCTACAGGTCCAGTTTAATATCCTCTACATAGACACAGGTTTTCAGCTGATTTCATTATCAGTTCTGTATTTGCTCCTGTTTGAGAATCAGTTATGTAACCATTGTGACCAACAAGCTGCTGCACCTCAGGGGACTTTACTCTCTTGAATCAAAAGGCCCTGGCACCACAGCGTCATAGCAGCTCTACTCTATCACTGTCACATCGTGTTGATTTTAAGTGCTTACTCTACGTGCCGTTTTGCTGAAAGGCTTTTCCTGTTTTTGTTTAGTCTCTTTTATTTTCTGTGTTTGACAGAATTCCTGTGCAAAGAATGTCCCAGAGTCCACATACACTTCGACCGTGTGGACATAAAGGAAATTCCTCCAGAGCCAGTGTTTTTCCGCAGGTGGCTGCACGAGCGGTTCGAAATCAAGGACCGGTAAGTGTGCGTGGGTGGAACAATTAATCATGCTGAAATTGCACGTTATCCAATCGATATGTAAACTGCAGTGAGGTTTTTGAATGTTTTGATTCTGAACGCCATCAGTTTCAATGTATCATAGCTTCTGTTTAACTTTTAAAAAACCTGAAATTGATACAGTCCTCTAGCTTCTTTTAGCTCTGGTTCTCCTTAAATATAACTTGAAAACTGGAAGATTATGATTAATTCCTTACCATTTCATTTCATTCATTTTTTCATTTTATAAAATAAGCAGTTATTTAATCAAGACAATAATCAGCAGATTAATGGATAATGAAAATAATTAGTAGTTTCATTTTTGTGGGACATGACAGAAAAAGTCCAGAAACGTTGTAGACTGTGAATTACAGAAGAGCTTTGAAATACTTGTTGTTAGAAAGTAGTAACATATTAAGCCCAATACTGACAACACCAGCCAAGCTACAAAAAGCACAAAAAGTGTTGTAAAAATCCTGATGTGAACCTTCGTCAGATAGATTTTTTGTTCCACCTCATGTTGCAGTTTCTCTTTAAATCCTGTGCTTTTCTAAGACAGGCTGAATTCCTAAGAGTTCTTTTTTTTTTAAAGGCTGCTGACTGATTTCTACGAGTCTGAGGACGCAGACAAAATTTGCAGGTTCCCCGGGGAAGGCAAACCATCTCCGCTGAACCTCTCCAAGACCATCCCATCAGTGATGATCTTGGGGGGGCTGACACTGCCATTACTGCTGACGGAGAACGGCAGGAAACTGTACGTGAGAACCTGGGTGTTCGGGACGCTGCTGGGCTGGCTGTGGGTGAATGTTTTTCCTTAACGAACGGGGCACAGGCTGCCATGATGAGACGCACAAAAGACATGGAGAGACGGTGCCATTTTCCTGTATCACACCAACACAAGGTGTGTTCCAGATGCAGAGCAGAATCTGATAAGAGGCTCAGAGATTTATCCCACGTCTGGCTCGCTGTTGACCTTGAGCTGAACGCTGAATGGAAATACAGAGAAATGTGAGAAATGAAAGCTTTTTGTGCTACTTGTTGCCCCTCGTGTTATTTGGATTTGCAGCCTGAAATGATGAGAAAACATGAGTGGATTTGTTGAAAAGTATTAGGTTTCTCAAAAATCCCTCTTGATCTCTACTATGAAATAACAATTGCTACATACTTCTCTAAAAATATTTCCCCCCCTTCATCAGATATAGCCAAATTAGTATTCTTGCATGCTCACTTTTCCATCAAACATCGGCCAGTTTTAAAGCACTTATATGACATTTATTTTTGACAACAAAGTGTGCTGAGTAATCTCAAAACACATTTAATGATGATGATCAGCTACGGTATGTAACTGAGACAGTGCACTAGCCTATTGATCGTGGATCATTTATTATAAAGTGCACTGACTCATTGACATTTGTTTTAATGTCTGTTTTTTTATGCCAAGTCCCATGTCAGGAGGACTATGCACTTTGTTCATTTAAAGTGATGTTTTTACATTAGTAGAACACAGTAAATGGCATGCAGTCCTCTATAGGAGCTCATAAACATGACACCAGCTGCACTGTTTACCGTAAATATTCATACTGACATCACTTGTTTTATATCGATAATGAATGTAGCCGTAAAAATATGTTCATTTATACATCCATGAAAGAGGTTTTTTCCCCCAACACTCATTAATATCTGTAAAAAATACAATCTATTGTACATTTTGAGCAAAGTCGTTGTCACTGAAAACTGGCAGATGCCTCAGTGAGCTCATATAGAGGACTTCCTGTTAAAAATGAAAATGTTCTACCATTGTAAAATATTACTTTAACCTTAAAATGTCAGTTATTGCCAAAACCTGGTGTATTTGCCATGATGTTCTGCAGGTGGTTTAAGTTGAGCAATACTTGTTTTAATGCCAGCCATGATGACAGCAAAGAAACTTAATGTTTGTTTTTCTTTTTGGCCTAATTACATGATAATTGCATTTTTTAAAATTATAGTTTATTCACTGTTCCATAACTTTTATATGCATTTGTTACTTTGAATACCATGTTACAGCTCACTTGAAAGTATCTACCTAGCAAAAAGCTGACAAAGCCATGTTAACAGTATATCACAGGTTCCTGTGCACTCAAAGCCATTTGTATTATAAACATCACTGTATTGTGAAATGCACTGTGTCCATCGTCGTCGTTTACTGTAATGAAACCATTGCATTTTCCACAAGTCACTTTACATATTTGCTGTCTCGTCCTCCTCTACTGTTAGTCTGCAGTATGTTTTCCTCATGTGGATGGTCCAGTCAATCCCATTGTTTTTACATGTCGCTCCAATACCTCACTTGAATAATCCTTCCTTGTTCTTAAATGACCCTTGTCAGCCATTTTATAGTCATTTTTATCCTGACAAGATCAGACTATAACTCATCAGGAAACTATGTAGACAGTATTTCAATACCAACTGTTTTTGGAAATGTGTGCCTTCTCTTTGGAGGAGTTGGTCCTCATCCCTCCCACAGAGGGCCACAGTGGCTCTTTATCCAGCGGGTGACTGCATGGAGGCGCTCTGCTGGAGCTGCTGCTCACTGCAGCTTGTGGTCACATTGTCTACAGTTCATAGTGGCTTATTTTGCTCTAAGAATGCATTGATTTACACTTTTTGAGGACTATTATTAAACGACAAAACCTTTAATGTGTGTAAGTTCTGGAAATGGGGGATCGGAGTGAAATAAAGTGGTTTTCTTTTGGGGAGAGTCCAGTTGTCTCTGTTGTCCAGAACACATGATCATTAAAACCTCACAGATATTAAAGATGTACCAGTACATATGCATATACACAGTTAGGCTGATTGTGGAACAAGCATTTAGTGATCTCTCTTACAACATTCATGTTTTGAACAATCCCATTTTCACTGAGGTTAAAAATGAATACCTAAGGTGGCATTTTTATAATTCTTTTTATAATTGCAGTGAAACATTTTGAACTATTTTTAATCAGAGCTGGAATTTTAAAGTAAGTCATGCAGGTCTAAGCCTGAGCTGCCAGAGGGCCACTCAGGGCCAGATTAAATTATCTTTTTGGCCCATACTGACCACCCAGCTCCACAGCCAACTTACTGCTCTCCGTGTGTGTATTTAACACACTGCTTCCATGTTAACAGCAAGCACAGCAAAACTACACATGATAGCTTTTGCCATAAGCCCAGGAACACAGAGACAATAGCATTACTATGTTGAAATAATACACCCTGTCCTTAGGTTTTCTCTGTGTAAGTTTGGGGTAACTTTAATCAGCACCACGTAGCACAATTTAAACAAATAACAAAGGTCTTAAAACTAGATTGTTGCACAGGAGCCCAAGACTGACTGCTGCTTTGAGTTGTTCTTAAAAGATTAGCGATTTCCCCAAGGATAGTAAAGGATAGGAAAGTTGTAGTTCAACACAAAAGTTTTATTTTGCAGAAACCAGGGTTACTGCAGGGTTCGACAAGTAAAATTTCACTAGTATTGATTTTTAAATACCACGTAGAATGCAATGTAATACCTGTTTCATGATCACACTGGGAAAAGAAGAAAGTATGATGGAAACCCAGTAGGGACCATATGACCTACAATGACCCAATTTATTATGTTATGTATCACTTTTTTCCCTACCAGCACAGCAGTATATAACAATGCCTATTGATACAATCATTCAAATTAATGTTTTTTATTCACACGGATAGTATCTGTGTATTTTCCAGTGTATATTCCTTAAATTTTATTTTTGAACGAAAAAAATCGACCCAAATATAGATTTTAATGTTCTGAAGTACTATTTTCCCACTTTATCGATGGTAGCGAACACAACAGGGAGCAATGTACGCATGCGCATTACGACGTGAGCAGAAACGAGGAAGTTTAGTGACAGGTTGAAGGTAACGTTTCTACGCTTCTGAGTGCTGCCGCTCTCTTTTTTGGACTCCAGGTAACATAATGCACCGAAACGAATCAAGCAACAATATAAGAAGATACACAATATGTGCTTCACATGGAGTAAATCATTAACGTGTATATGCGTCAATGCGTTTGTGTGAAAGCTTCCTCTGTTGTTGTTCTACGTTGTAGTCACAGCGACATCTAGCGGCCTGTCAGGCGTCCTACTGGTAGATAGATAACGTCGAAGTTTTCTAAAAGGTTTAGAAGGAGGTATACTTATATATATACTTATTTCAAATGTTTTCTCTTCCTGCAAACCACAGCTGGCTCTTTTACGTTTGTGTGATTTGAAACGTATTTTTAAAATGTGCACCTCAAAATAATCATAATTCATTGCTTCTTTGTTATTACACAAGCACATAGAAGGATTTTGTTGAAGGTGCAAACTGAATCATCTCAAGACTTAAATGAATCAGCCAGGCTGCTTTTGAGAGCTTTGTTATGAATACTAACCATACTATATACCTGATATTCTGCCCTGTATTTCTTCAGCTTTACGATGGGAGTGGACTGGATTGGATTTGGCTATGCAGCGGCCATCGCTTTTGGAGGATTTATGGGATACAAGAGAAAAGGTCTCTTAAGTATTTTCATTTTGGTGCAGAACTCAACCAAAAGTACATTACACATTTTACACAGTAAAATTATTAAATGATTAACCCTGATTATCTTTATGTGTCCCTTTTTTCATTGTAGCCAGCGTGATGTCCCTGATGGCTGGCTTAGTTTTTGGTGGATTATCTGCTTATGGCGCCTATAACATCTCTAATGACCCAAAGGACATTAAAGTCTCATTATGTGAGTATGGCTAAGATCATTGTAATATACTGTTTTTCACAAGAGAACTGGAAAATGTCCAGCAACTGTCATGTCATGGTGTTTTCTGTCTTTCAGTTGCCTCAGGAGTCCTCTCATTGGTGATGGGAATGAGATACAAGAAATCGGGGAAAATATTGCCAGCTGGCCTCATGTCAGGGCTAAGGTTAGAGTCAGACTTGCACAACATGCTGAAACTAGCAGAATTTTATTGAGGAAATCAAGAATTGTGAAATGATCTAACGGGCTTTCACACAATGTGTTGATTTTAGTAATTTTTGATTTGCTTTTGTCTTTCTTTCAGTTTGTTGATGGTGTTTCGACTGTTACTCCTGATCATGGTGTGACTGGAGGAACGACACTGACCCAGATTGACTCTGTCTGTCTCTTAATGAACAAGCCTTATTTTGAAGGAAACATCATTCCCAACTAACACACTAAAACAAGTCGTCTGTTTTTTATTGCAAGCTAAGTTTCATGTGACCAGAAACCTCGCAAAATCTACCAGTGGGTGTTAACAGATTTAAGATGAACTTTTATTGCAGTAAATCTTTTTGATTTGATTTGATATTAATTTTTTAATTTTTAATTTTGTGTTATTACCACTGATTTATTTGCCCACAGTGCTGGCAGCACAACAGACGTACATGAGCTTTATTTGTCTTTGCAGTGGGTCAGTGGGTTTACTGTACACACTACAACATTGATCTTGATTGATCTAAAATGTCTGCGTTAATAAGCTGAAGTATTCAAATTACTGATAAAAGGAACAAGTTTATAGAAAAAAATGGATTCTTGACCTCTTACATGCTATGTCTTTGAGCAGAATGAAAGTTAATGTGTTTGTGTTTTTTTTTGTAAGAACAGCAAAACTAAATAAATGGACGTGATTTTTAAAATGATGTTTCTCTTTTTGTGCGCGAGATGTGATGATATTTCAAATTCTGTCGGAGAAGTAAGTGCTGTTCGTTGGACACAGAACAAAAACACAGCAGCTTTTCACATGTTCCTCGAAAATAACACATTTATTTAGCAAACACCATAAAGGATTACACAAATTCATGCCATCCAAAGTAGATTTGTTTGCTTTTCATTGTTAGTGCAATATTCATCTCAACATAAAACAGCAAACATTGATTGTTGTATGTGTTGTACATGCTGCGCTTGTATAATGAAGCATTCGTGTTGCCTATGTGAGGAGCGTACCAGATCTTTTACAGTGTTCATGGAAGTGGTAGTTTGATGTTGAACACCTCCATGACTGTCTTCACGTAGTGTTCATCCGGCTGTGGCTTCCTCTTGCTGCCAGGCTGCAGGAACCTGCTGATGGCGGGAATCTGAGTCATCCTACCCTGGAAAGACTGGAGGGAGACAGAAAGTTGCCTTTCAACACAGGAGTCAGTATTAGTTGTGTATTTTTGCACACTGACACTGTGCTGTTCTTTTGTATTTCTAGCCTTACGTGGTATGTCACATTTACCTTGATGTTGGGAAACTCAGAGAGGATTCCAGGAAATTTCTCCTCCAGCATCAGGGTGCATTCAAGCAGCTGCACATCTGCACAGCTTAGTTTACCTCCCACCAGGTACACAGGCCCATTCAGTGCCTGAGAAGTTTGTCAAAGATGCACAATGTGTCATTTAGTTATCAACAATCATAAATAATCATCATCAGGTCAATTTTAGATCTTTAAGTGCTTTTAACCAAGATGAAACACTTATTAGACCATTTCATATAACCATTCATATACCTTTTCAAACACAGGCAGGTAGCGCTCTTTTGCTTTAGTTTGAATATTATCCAGTTTTGGTTTTGGATCTGCAGTGAATGGCAACATCATTATCATTTCCATGAGATCCATCAGTCCCTCTGAGTACATGTTGATCCTGAGGGAAAGCATATATCCACAGATGCTGTCAACATATCTGTTTACTAAAATCATACGGTACAGTAGACATTCCCAACAGTGCACTAATAAAGTAATGGATCATACCTGACACGTTCTTCACAATCTTTTCCATGGAGATTGTACTTCTCTGCGATGTAATTCAAGATTGCCTTTGTCTGAACAAGTTTCATGCCGTCTATTTCCACCATAGGAACCTGCTGAAACATGAGTGCTCCATCTGCAGAGGGAACAAAGCAACAAGTCATGCAGAATGACACACCTGGTGGTGAAACATTAATCTACCATGTATACTATAGCTGAGACTGTCACTAGATGACTGAGACCTTCACCTCAAAAGTGTTGTGTCATCACATGCTGCATGTATGTGGGGTGAAGTTGACAGATTAAAAAAAAAAAAGAAGAAGAAGAAGACTGAAATTGCTAATGTTTGCTGAAAAAGCAAATGTGACAGGGAACAGTTCAGGGAAGAGTCAACCCACAGACATTATTTTAGCTTTTAACACTTTTTTGTAACCAACTTACCACTCAGGAGTTTTTGATATTGCTCACGGGTTGTCAGGTGCACCTCGTCAAACTGTGAATGTTAAATTACGTAACAGATTTAGGCCACATTCAAGAGGTTTTTTGGCTCCTTTAAAACTCCTACAAGCTTCAGACTGACACCACCACACCCTGAACTTACCTCGACTTCTGCAACTGTCAAGAGCCAGCGGATTGCCTCCATTTTCCCTCTCCCATTGAAGTAGTACAGCACAACTTTTCCAGCCATGGCTACTGTATTTTGGGAATATAAATCTGTAAAGCTAAAAAGAGGGGGGAAACAATTACACACTACATATTATTGAATAGAGAAACAAAACTGACTTGAGTCAGTTCCTCTACCTGTGCACTGCTCTGTCTGGTGTGGAGAAATCAGGGTGAAGTGAGCAGTAACAGTTCAAGTTCAAGCTGTTATACAACTTTATATGTCAGAGAGAAAAAAACGTTAAAGGTGGAGAAAACATACATAGACCGCGATTGGTTGTTTCTGGCCAATAGAAACACAGGTATCAATATATTGCCGCTAAACATCATGGGAAAGATCCTGACTTGCTGCGTTCACTCGAGTTTTTTGGGTAAGTTCGACTAAAATATCAACGTAGTATATGTTTAAAGACAAACCAAGCGAACTAAACTCGTAGTCGCGAACATTTCGATACTCGCACCATGATAGTAAACGTTTGTTTTCCACAGCGCGATATATAGGCCCCGCCCGGCAGATTTCAGTTCGGATGTGAGGGCGATCTGGCTGCGACATCTGTCACCCCATTGATCGCTAGGGTTGATTCGGCTGATCTGGCTGGCTAGGCGGGTGTCCCCTTCCTCCCTCACCGCTCCATGTGTGTCCCTCCCGAAGCTCCGCGCTCGGTGGAAGAGGACGATGTCCCCCCGGCGGACGACCATCCATCGGTATACCAGTAGCTGCGCTCCCCTGCTAGAACCTCCAAACAAGCTCAAGGCCCATTTGTAGGAGAAACGTAGGGAAGTCAAGCTCCAAGCTTCAGACACATCCAAATGCGGCGCTGCACGTGGCAGTCTGCCTTCCTTTTCAGTTTATTTGAACATGTTGATTTTGATATATTATAACAGTTATAATAGATATTTGCAACACTGAAAACTTTCTTTTAAAAGAATGAAGCAAAATAGGAAATATTGCATACGTTATCAATGACCCAGTCCTATTTAAAATCCACTGTATTATTACTTTACTCAAGAGAAGTTTTTAAATATAATTTACTAAGTAAATATATTGAATTGAAAATTACTTCCTTTTTGAACTGGATCTAACCTTATTTTTCTAGTTTGATACACTGTGCTCTCTATAGAGGGTTTATCATAATAAAGAGTATGTAACATTAATCAATAAGTCGATTGACCAAAAAAAAAAAAAAAAAAAAAAAAAAAAAAAATCCTGGTCCCAGCTTCTTCAATTTTAAGATTTTGTGTCATACTTGAGTGGACATCTTTGACTTTTGGACCATTTAATGGACAAAAGAAATTTTAAAATGTCATATGATGGGAATTGTATTTTATAGACAAAACAACTAATCAGTTAGTCGCAAAGACAATTGGTAGATAAAGTGATAATGAAAATAATCATTAGCTGCAGCCATAGTATGTAATATAATGGTAAAAGGTATTGACTGAGCACTGGAAACTGAATCTGTCTCTTTACTGATAATCTTGAACTATATACAACTCATTATATAACCAGATGTCCTGAATCTGGATTTATTATTAGGATGATGCTATTGCGTAATGATGGTAAACCACTGATATGTTTGTCACTTCTCACATTGTACAGCTAACAACATACTTTTGGGGTGCCATTGGAGAAACATTGACTTTCCTTTATTCTCCTTTGGCTCATGGCTTCACTGGAGTCCTGTGGTTGTAATTTCTGAATTGAAGAAATTCAATTTTTTCCCCATAGCCATTAGGATGAGAAAAACCCTGTGAGGTGTCAATTAAGTACATTGTAATGGTACATAATGCAGGAAAACTGACCGTTAAGGGCCACAGAGGCCAGTTTTGCTTGTTGATGAAATTACAGCATCGTTCCTCTTTCCTCCTCAGTCACAATATGTACTAATGCAGGCAAAAACTAATTTCATGATATTATGTCTCGACTGTAGTAAAATAATTTGAATCACAGTGTCCGGTCAGTCTAGGCACGCTATATTCATCAATGTATAACATTAACCTTGACCTGGATTAACCTCTGAGAGCAGATTAATGTAGCTGCTCATCCTGTAACAGCCATTGGACAGACATGGAAAATGGACTGATATGATGTATCTAATTTAATTAACAAAAAGGCCTACAGTCACAAAATCTAGTAAGTCTTCCATAAAAAACTGCATGTATTGAAAATGTGGTACCCAGTCAAAAGTTTAATTATACTCAATAACTGGTGATTCAATAATCACACTCAATTTGGCCAAGGGGGTAGAACATGTTAACGTGGATCATTTTACTGCTGAAACTGAACAGATTTATACAATGTGGTGACCACTTGCATTGTATTCCTTTTACTGAAATTACAGCACTCCCTGGAATTTCATTAAAAACATATAATGCAAAATAATAGTTACCCGATTGACAAGGTGAGCATTATAAAACAAAAACAGCAGGAATGTAAAAAAAAACAAAAAAACAACAACTGTACTGTACAGAGGCAAAGTAATTAGTTAGCCAAAAACAAGTCACAGTGAAGTTTTCATAAAGTTATAATATGCATATTTTGTATACAGGTTGGTGAACAACATTCAATGATAAATCTGATACAAAACTGAGGGTCCAGATGTAGTGTAACCTCTGTCGGACAGCAGTTAAGTTACAGAAATACAAAATAAAACACTGAGGAGCAAATCTGGGCTCAAATTTTGGCCGCTTGCATTTAGCCGTACACATACACTTAGATATTTTACAACTCACAACATCCAGAGTACACATAATGAAACAAAATTTATTGCTGTGTAAGATGTATGTACAGATTTTGATTATAAAACAACTAGGCCTACTCTTTGGAGGTGAAAGAGTTCATAGGAGCGCAGATCTCTCTTGCGGGGCACAGATCAGAGCTCCAGGTAGGCCACTAGCGGTGTCCATATTTGGCAGACCAGTCCGTTCGCCCGTGGATGGTTTGTACTGGCGGGCGAGGCAGCAGACCAGGGGTGCTCTTGTTGGCCAGCGGCATGTTGGTGGAGGTGTTCATCTGACTCCGGCCAGACCGCCATGTTGCATAATCTAAAATAAATATACAATGAATAATAACAGATATGTTTGTAGTTTTCTAACAGGCACTGTTAGGTGGCTGGGTACTATAAAAGTTCAGTTGAAATACAGATAGAGGAATACTACAGAAAGCTAAAGCTCTAAATTTTGTGCTCACTTGAAGCTGTTGATTCCACTGAAGGACCCTGATGAGTTCTGTGACCAGCTGACCCAATGTCCTTTTTGTAAAACGACGGCATGTATCCACCTGGGATCGTATTTGTACCTGATTTCCAAAACAAACAGACACATCCATTAATTAGTTAACAGTGAGACAGTTAACAGTGAAGTTATGGTGTAAAATGTCGTGGGAGATTACCATGAGCGCCTCTGCTCGGTAGAGTCCCTCCAAATGGAATACTACTGTTACCCCAAAGATGGCTTCCACTGAAGTCTTTACTGGCATTTATGGCCACGTTCTTCTTTGTACTGATGCCTGTAGGAGACAGTAAGAGATTATTAGACAGGTTCTCCTTTAAAAACATGACTGCCCCTGGTCCTACAAATACAAATATACACTACAGTATATTACCAGGTAAATATCTTGACTGCCTCAAGTAATGTTGTTTAGCAGAGGCGGTTCTTGATGGCTCTTGATAGGCTGTAGTCTTGTTTAGGTTTAAAGGTGCATCTTCCTTTCCACTGGGTCGACTGAAATCCAGAACATTTCCATATCTGGAAGACAGTGGGCATTCAATGACACTAATGAATTACCTGCTTGAGGTAACACTGATGTGTGGATGTTGGTTTGGGCTACAGGTCCTGTGTTGTACTCAGATGTTAAATCATTACAGTGTCTTAGTTACCAGAACCTCACCTGCTCAGTGCGTCCTCCCCCTGTCTTGACTTCTCTGTGGAGAAGTTGCTTTTTCCGAGAATACTTATGGATGTCAGGTCAGTTTCTTCGTACTCGTCCCAGTCTTCACCCTTGAGGTGACCCGTGCCGTGGCCCCAGCGCCGCCGCCCTCCTTTGGGTTTCAACTGATAGCTCAGTAGGTTGGCATTTTCCGACTCCTGTCTTGTTTGCTAAAAGAATAATCAGCATCAACTGTAGATGAGCGGAATATTTTGCATGATCACATGTTCACAGACACAATTATACCCATCTCCATTTATATTGTATGCATGCCTCACCTTGCTCTGGAGACTCTTGTCTACAATGTAAGGAAGATGGCTCTGTGGTGTTCCCTCTGTCTGTTCCTGCTTCAGGATGTGCTTTGACTGCTGCTCTCGCATCAGCTCTGTGTGCCGTTGGTACACTGCTGCTTGAGCAGCTGCAGATACAGGGGAGGGCTGGATCTGCTGGAGAGGCCGGGAGGGGGAGCAGTGTTGGTTGGGAGGTGGAGGCTGGGAGGGGGGTACAGGCTTAAGCAGCAGGGGCTGCTGCTGCTGCTGCTGCTGCAGCAGCAGCATCTGTTGTGACTGTAAAGGAGCCTGCAGTGGCACAAGCCCCGGCTGAGGCCTGCCCTGCTCCAGAATCTGCTGAGGTGTGCCCAAAGCCTGGCCCACATGGAAGTAGCAGTACCTGAGAGCCTGAAAAGACAAAACCAAACAATTTTGACGAATGACATCGGCTTTCATTTTGTGTGTTCAACAATGATGACTGTGGAAATGCTTCAAGTGTAGGTCAGACAGTACCTGAGCAGAAGCTGGTCTTTTCTTGGGATCCCACTGAAGCAGGTCTGTCATCAGGTGGATGGCTTCAGGACTGGCATTTGGGATCAGTGTTTTCAGATTACTAGGAACACACTGTGGCCAACGGAAGTTCATCGCACTGGCCAGCTGGTATCCCTCCGGCCAATCATTCTACAGGGAGAAGACAGAGTCCATCTCACACGCTGCATTTATATCAGATTTACCGAGAAAATCTGTTTTTATTGACAGTAATAATAGTAGTAGAGTGGTAGAGCAGTCATTGAAAAAGAGCATGCACCCATCCCCGTATTTAAACGATATACCGTCCTCCCCTCTCTATGGCAACTAGTGTGGCTGTTCATATCAACTATAAATATTACCTTCTTTGGTGTACCCAAAACCTGGCAAATCTTGAATATGGTGTCTACTTCACTGGAGCCTGGGAAAAGAGGCCTGAGGGTATAAAGCTCTGCCATGATGCAGCCAACTGCCCACTGGTCTATGGGTGAACTGTAGGATGTGGATCTGAGGAGAACTTCTGGGGCTCTGTACCTGGTCAAAAAAAAAAAAGTGAGGGTGAGAGAGGGTGTTAGGACTTGAACGCGCCGAACTATTATTACACTTGCTTTCATTTTGGCTAAGTACGAGCTCGTTATGTTGACTCACCATCTAGTTGAGACATAGTCTGTGTATGGTGGTCGAGATCTGATCTCACGGGCAAGCCCAAAGTCAGCTATTTTCACCAGCTCTGGGCCCATGCACAGAAGATTCTCAGGTTTCATGTCCCTGTGAAAAAACCCTAACAAAAGACAGACTGTGTGACCATCTTGACTCAAAGAATGTTTTTAAAAAAAGTTGGTTGTGCCACATTTAATTTAGCGCACTGGAACTGTAAACAGATGTACCATGTTTATGAATGAATGCGAGCCCCTGTAGTATCTGAAACATAATATTTCTCACAGCAGATTCAGGAAACAACCGAGTCCTGTAACACAAACAGATTGAAAACTCAATCAGTTAAGCAGCTGTAAGCATTTACCAAACATCGTTTCAAATGTGGACATAAATAATGCAACAAATAGCAGCTATACGCACCTGTCTTTCATTAGCTGATATAAATTTTCCTTCATGTACTCAAAAATGAAGTACAAGTGATCATTTTCTCGAATTACCTCCTTAAGTTTGATCACATTTGCATGATTGAGTTTCTTTAAGGACTGAAAAAATAAAGAGAGAGGTTATGTAAGAATATGTGGCATGCATAAACAAACAGACAAACAAAAAATATTAGAAACAAAAGTAAATCTAAACATGCTGGATAATACACACAAGTCACTGCAGCACATTCAAAAGCACGCCCTACAGCTAAAAAACAAAACCTTCTCGTTAACACATGGCTCGTGTAAGAACACAACGTAGTTTGGGGGTAAATGCTGCAAAGGTGGGATTTCTGCTCACAATTTAAAAAGGGAAAAATAAATACTGAGTAATAGAAAGCAGGATGGAGATATGTACACTTTTCCCATGCACTGGGATGATAAAGGTTTAACCATGCTATATTTTAGTAAGGAGGAAAAGCTGTAAAGGGATTTTTAGATTTTATGATGTGACATGCTCTAATCTAATTAGCAGGACTCTAAGGACCAGCGTGTTCTACATATGTTTTGCTGTGTTAAGGAAAAGCTCTAGGAAAGGGGGTGTGTAGGCCAGGGATGGGAACCAGAGCTCAAAACCAACAGCACACAAGAATCACCTTCTACTGTTACAGCTGGTGTGTGACTTTGAGCTGCGAGGAAATTTAGACGGTAACATGCTGAATTGGTGTGAAAAGAAACAACAGGAAGTTTTGAATATTTGACAACCGGGCTAAAATGAACATTATGTTAAACACATTGTCATTGCATTACCCATAGATCATTAGGTTATCATGAAGTGAGTTATAACTTCTCTAGTTGACACAAAGGTACAGTACTAAAGTAAAGTAAAGGGAACTCTCTTTACGTTGATTTTCCCATAATCCTACTGTGCTATTCAAATGTATGAAACTGTGTTAAAAGTGTATTAAAGATAAACTCACCTTGACTTCACGGAGGTTCATGCATTCTTCCCAGGAGTAGAATTTTCTTTTCATTCTGAAAAATATTGTTCCTGTTAACTAATTTGTTGGAAATGATCATCAGCTCTGGACTTGAAAAAGTTAAGCAATCTACTGCAGATTGCAGTAAAACACATAACTTCCAGGCACTCACTTCTTTATGGCAACTAATTCTCCTGACTCCAGACTGCGGCCAAGGATGACTGAGCCGTAGGTGCCATCCCCAAGCTGTCTGATGGTAGTGTATCTATTCATTATGCTTGTCCTTCCATAGCATCATCCGGGGGCAGATAATAGTTGGGTTGAAAATAGAGATGTTTTCACCTCCTGCTGCTGAATGCAACCAGATTTTCCTGTGACAACAGCAGAAGACCACAGGCAGGGCGAGAGGACTCATGGTGTCATGGACTTGCCTCCTTCTAGCTGAGAAAAGGTTAGATGACAAAAAGTTGTCGTGTAACTGTATGAATTACATTATACATGGTCCATAATAAACCAAGTATGACATGACCACAGTCTGGAAAACTTGTCATGATGGAGTGTTGTGAAGAGCAGGTCTGGGGGAGGAGTTGTCTGAGGAGGAGTAGGTGGGAGGAGGAGCCTGGCTTTATCAGAGCTTAAATATAGGACTGAGTTCAGGTGTGAAGCCTTTCACACCACCTGCAGCAGAACCCTTGCTTCTGGCTACAACTGTTTGACTTAAAATGTGAGTTCCTTTATTCTTGATACCTTGCAGTATTTTGCTTGAGATACTAAGCTATTAAGTTAGAATGATTATAATTGTATGTCACACTGGATAACCTTCGATATTTTTCTGTGTATCAAGTTTAATGTATAGTAGTAAGTTAACACACAGATAAAAATCCAGTATCAATTGTTGTCACCCTCTATTGCTTTGACCAGCTACCACCTGTACATGTTAACTCTTATCACCTGACTGCAATAAATCACAATTGGTTTGGATTGGATTTGTCCTGGTGTTTCATTGTGCCTGACCGCACACCCACAATGTTTGAGATATTACCTGGGAATCAGCATACCTTTAATACAGTCCTGTTTCTAAATTACCTCAAACAAATCTTTGGCATTTCTGATCTGCAAATTCTTGGCATGTACCAGCAATAAGTTATATCAATTAACACTTTCTCAGTGATGCAAATCAAGTGATATATGGACTGGACCTTGCATGTTTCAATCACATCCTTAAGCATGTAATGATGACTCTTGGACAAATGACTACAAAATATAAATAATCACTGGTTTGTATTGAGGCTCATTTCATCTTCCCAATCGAATCCTGGCAACATATGATGATGTACCTTAATTAAGAACCACAGTTTTCCTGGTTTTCAGTGCCACTGATATATCTGCGTGTGAAATTAAAATGAAGGGTCTGGGATAAAGATAATACAAAATCTACCGCTTTCACTAAAAATGTGTTTTGCTTATTGTCACTTTTCTTGGATGTCTGTGATCTAAAATGCAGTTTTCACAGTGTAAACCTGAAGTCTTCAGTGCACATGCAGTGCTTACTTATTATCCTACTAACTTATATTCACAGATGCTGTTGTTTTGTTTTTTCAATGAGGGAGAAGGAGTAGATGCAACTAATATTCAGCAAGGTAATTCAGGAGAACTCAAATCAATCAGACACATTGTACATGTCTGGAGTAGCTTTAACTATTAAATAAGTGTAACAGTCAGCTTTAGTACATATGAGTCATCCTGACATCTTCAATAGTAGATGTTGTAGTATATAGTAGTACAGTAGTAGATAAGGATGAAAACTGCTCTTAAATAATAATGCATGCTACTGATCATCTTAATGCGGAAATGTACACTGCTCAAAAAAATAAAGGGAACACTAAAGTAACACATCCTAGATCTCAATGAATGAAATATGCCAGTTGAAAATCTTTCTTCATTACATAGTGGAATGTGTTGAGAACAAAATAACATAAAAATGATCAATGTAAATCAAAATTATTATTCCATGGAGGTCTGGATTTGGAATCATACTCAAAATAAAAGTGGAAAATCACATTACAGGCTGATCTAACTTTAGTGGAAATTCCTCAAGACAAGTCAAAATGAGGCTCAGTAGTGTGTGTGGCCTCCACACGTGCCTGTATGACCTCCCTACAACGCCTGGGCATGCTCCTGATGAGGCGGCGGATGTTCTCCTGAGGGATCTCCTCCCAGACCTGGATTAAAGCATCAGTCAACTCCTGGACAGTCTGTGGTGCAATGTGGCGTTGGTGGATGGAACGAGACATGATGTCCCAGATGTGCTGGATTGGATTCAGGTCTGGGGAACAGGCAGGGCCAGTCCATAGCATCAATGCCTTCATCATGCAGGAACTGCTGACACACTGCAGCCACATGAGGCCTAGCATTGTCATGCATCAGAAGGAACCCAGGGCCCACTACACCAGCATATGGTCTCACAATGGGTCTGAGGATCTCATCCCGGTACTTAATTGCAGTCAGGGTACCACTGGCTAGCACATGGAGGGCTGTGCGGCCCTCCAAAGAAATGCTTCCCCACACCATTACTGACCCACCACCAAACCCGTCATGCTGGAGGATGTTGCAGGCAGCAGAACGTTCTCCACGGCATCTCCAGACTTGTCTCGACTCGTCATGTCTGTCACATGTGCTCTGTGTGAACCTGCTCTCATCCGTGAAGAGCACAGGGCGCCAATGGCGAATCTGCCAATCTTGATGTTCTCTGGCAAATGCCAAACGCCCTGCACGGTGTTGGGCTATAAGCACAAGCCCCACTTGTGGACGTCGGGCCCTCATACCACCCTCATGGAGTCTGTTTCTGACAGTTTGAGCAGAAACATGCATATTAGTGGCCTGCTGGAGGTCATTTTGCAGGGCTCTGGCAGTGCTCCTCCTGTTCCTCCTTGCACAAAGGAGGAGGTAGCGGTCCTGCTGCTGGGTTGTTGCCCTCCTACGGCCCCCTCCACGTCTCCTGGTGTACTGGCCTGTCTCCTGGTATCTCCTCCATGCTCTGGACACTGTGCTGACAGACACAGCAAACCTTCTTGCCACAGCTCGCATTGATGTGCCATCCTGGATGAGCTGCACTACCTGACCAACTTCTGTGGGTTGTAGACACCGCCTCATGCTACCTCTAGGGTTGAGAGCACTGACAAAATGCAAAAGTGACCAAAACATCAGCCAGAAAGGATGAGAACAGAGAAATGGTCTGTGGTCACCACCTGCAGAACCACTCCTTGCTTGTCTTGCTAATTCCCTCTCATTTCCACCTGTTGTCTGTTCCATTTGCACAACAGCAGGTGAAATTGATTCACAATCAGTGTTGCTTCCTAACTGGACAGGTTGATTTCACAGAAGTGCGATTGACTTGGAGTTACATTGTGTTGTTTAAGTGTTCCCTTTATTTTTTTTTAGCAGTGTATTTTAGTTGTGAGTAAAAGCAACTAGCTAGCATAGCTCCTACCTGCTAGAGTGGGTTAAAAGCCTACATTCTTCAAAACCATGTTATTTCCATATTTTTCTTTTTGTCATGTTTGGTTTAGACGCAGCTAACTTTAGCTGTATTGTTAGTGTTTACAGTGCGGAGTGAAAGCTAGCGTAACGGTAATTTAGCACTACATATCCATTGTTATGGTATAATTCACATTGAGGTTACGTCCAGATGCCTTGGTTTAGCTAATACTACACCTGGGCTTGTACGCTTGTAGTTACATTTTAACGTATGTTTTATAAACGTGGTACAATTCATTATGTTGAGGCGCTAATGGTGGTGGCCCAGCTGCTGCCAAAACATTAACAGCATTGTAAAGACCTGAATGGTCTCCTAACTAACTTAAAATAAAACGAGAGGCAGCAGAAAACACTCACCCTCCTCACGTCAAATCTACAACACCACATATCCGAGCATCCGTAGTCGAAATTCAACAAATGGCTGAGAGGGATAGTCAGCTGGCGGAGATAATAACCGCATCCAGAGTGTCCCCCCTCCCCTCCTACCACAACACAACATTAATAAAATCTCAGCTAGGCCCGTTGGTCGGAAAGCTCGTCGGTAATCTCGCGTTGTGTGAAAACAGTTTGCGGTATCGTCACAACAAATCACAGCTCCCCAAAGATGCAACGCGAGGTTAAAATAACTCTCTGCTTCGCTATCTCGACCATCTGCCCTCCGCTAAAGTCCGCGGTGTAAAATCGATGGCCATTTAAAAGCTGTTTAATATGAGTTGAAAATGAGTGAAACGATGATTCACAAATTAATGAACAATTAAACGAAAAATAAACGTCGGAAAGAGACTCGTTCATAACACGGAAATTACTGATGATGAGAAGCATTATTATATTACAAAAATTATAAAGATTTCCGGGCGTAAAGCGAAGACGGAAGTGAGAGAGAGTCAAACCTCTTGCTCTGCATTCGTCTTCACATGCAGCATGGAGAAATAAGTTCTGCTTTGAAAGTGCACGAAAGTAGACTTATTAGTTACCCAAACTAAATGCACTGATGAGTAAGAGTGGTTAAAAAGCTGATTAAAATATTGATTATTAAACAAGCAGTATTTTAATGGTGTTAGTTCTTAGTTTTCCGTTTTGGTTACTGCCGTGCTTTGAAATAAGGGCCATCAAAATGCAAATTTTCTTGCTAAAACATGGCTGTCAGATTTCCTCAAACGAACTTTGAAGATACAGGTTTTTCATATTATTCACAGTAATTTTGTTTGCAAAATAGTCTGCAGTGTGCACTGGCTAAACAACAGTCGGAAAAGTACTGTAAGAAAAAGTACAGTCCCCTCCTGAAAGGTAGTGGTGTAAAAGTTTGAACTCTTACAAAATCAAAGTATCTTGCTCCATCTCTGACACGCACATAAACACCTTTCTGGGAAACCTGATTTTCTTGGAAGCTCTGCAGTACTGGTATATTCATGCAGATAAATCTTACAGACATTTCAGTGGCTTTGGCAGCTGCTTGCAAAACAAAATATTTCCACCAGCTATACTTGCAGAACTTGTCTGCCCTCAAATTTACTGCTACATTGCTGGTGGACAAGACTGCCTCAACAGCTTTTATAGCCCTGAGAGATTCACATTTTCACTGTGCCGACCCTCAGTCAAGTCAGTCACTACTTTTCAGGATAAATTTCACCACGATTTACAGTGATCTTCACTGGAGCTGACTGTTGTTTTGGACATTAAAATAGTTAACCAATAGTTTGAGGGGGTGGGCAAGCTCTTCAGTGACAGGCTAATTCCAGTAATGTATAATAAATTTGGGGAGCTGCTCAATGCAGAGGTAGGCCTGTCATTTCATTCCTCAGTTGAATGACAGCTGAATTAATGAATGATAAATATGGAGCATGCAACTGTCACTGTAAGTATTTTGTCATTTTGATAGCTTTTACCAAAACAAATTGTCAAGTATTGGTCAGAAAATGTGATAACTGTGATAGCAGGTAACTGGTGGCTAGTAGTGTAAGGTATGTTTATAGAGCACAAACACATCACCTGTCAATATTCAGAGTTCATTCAGACTTGATATATTATGGTGAAACACCTGTTACATGATTGTTACTACAAGTCTTCCACATTGCTACTGGGACATAAATGTCAGCACCATTTTGGCTATTGTCATTCTGTAGGAAATTACTTTTTTCACTTTACAAAACTGGTAGCCATAACATAAACCAATGTAGGATTGTTATTTTATCTGGACGAGTAGGGTGTTTCTATGCATATTACAAGTCATTTCTGTCCTTCATATTTTTTCCAAGGATCACTCTCCTAAGTACGTGATAATGTGATGAAATTTTAAATTGTTTTAGCTCCCAGACACACTGATATAAAGAGTCCAGAGCAGACAGCAGGGCGCCGCTCTGCTCCCTGTCCAACAACTTCGCCACACGTCCTGACTTCCTGTGAAGCTCCGGGCTACTCAGCGAAATGGCTGCGTTCCTGCGAGCTCGTAAATATGTCCGTTGTGTTGTCCGTTTCTCCGACCGTGAACTGTAAACGCCAGTGTTGACCGCTTGTGAAGACAAAAAAGAATACCTGCCGGCCGAGCTGTCATGGTGGGTCGCCGTGCTTGAACTTGTTAATCATGGAGACAGTAGTTAGCCAGCTAGCTAGCTAACGTAGCTAATGTCACCTGGCAGTCTCTACCTGGAGTTGACGGTGCACGACGTGTCTCTTCGGGGTTAACGGCTAGTTACCACACCTTCAAGTGTTTCTGTGATCTGAATTTAGCGACAAGACCCTTACTTAAATGACATACTTGTATGAGTTTGTTGCAGATTCATTCTTGATTTGATTGAGGTGACGTTAGCATTAGCTAATTAATGTTTAGCCACAGAGGGTTGTTTTCAGCAGCTGTTAACAGAGCAGCGAGTTTGAATGTCATTGATGAGGCTATCAAGTATATTGAACAGCGCTGAGCTATTTTTGATAAGCTGATTGTAATCACCAGTGGAAGGAGTAATCAGATCGTTTACTTAAGTAAAAAGTAAGTAAGTAAACAAGCCCTGCTTGAAAGTGTTACTCGTGAGTGTGTGTGTGTTTACAGCTGTCAGATAAATGTGATATAGTAAAAAGTACAGTATTTCCCTCTGAAAAGTAGTGGAGTAGAGGTGTAAAGTAGCATGAAAAGAAAATACTTTAAAGTACTACTAAAGTACTTTAATTACATTCCACCACTAATTATAATCAAAATTCCCACAACTAACATCACACGTCTTCACAAAACCACAACCACAGTAGTCACAGGTCTCAAGGACAAATAGCTCCTAATACTTTATTTCTTCCTTGTACAGGCTGAAGAAAATACAGATATTGGTGGTACTGTAGAGGATGAAGATGAAGGTTCTGATGACCCAAACCTTCAGGTGAGAACTCAGCTTAATCTTTTCTTTTCTAATTTTTGCATTATTGACTGTTTTAATAGCTCTTACACCTATATTTGACTCTGCACTGTTATTGTAATTTGTTTGATGACAGGGTGTGGCATTAATAGACTATGTATGCTCACCGAACCTACCGTGTATATTAAGGTTAAATAATTGTGCTCTAGATTGGTTGGGCACGTAAGTTTGGTTGCAATTCAGAAACAATTCTTGATAAAACCCCGTTTTGGTATGACAACACTCTCAGGACTGCTCAGGACCTTTTTTGGCTCTTTGTAACTTCTTAGTTTAATTGCAGCTGGAGCTCAATGCGTTCAGAGCTCAGTGGATGTCTGAACTCAAAACAAGCTCTGGAACAAGTGACCGACTGCTGCGAACTAAAGGTCTGAAGAGGACACAAGAAATTGCTCGGGAGGAGAAAGTAAGCTGTGAAGTAATTTCTTCAGGTTGAAGTTCACTTCTTCATGTAGTGTATTTATGCTGTCACTGAAATTTATAGCGCTGTGGAATAAACTGACATGAATCATGTTTTCTCAGGCCACAGAGCTGTTCTTGAGAGCTGTTCAGGAAGAGCAGAATGGAGCTGTCTATGAGGGTACGTCAGATTTTTAAATTTCTAATTATCAGTCATTATCTTCAATGAACTGTGAATGATTTCAACAATATAGGGGTTATGGCCATTGACAGTACTTGCGCATGTTTGATATCCACCCATATAGTTTTGTTAATTCTGTATGAGATTCCAAAATGGGATTACATTTCTTTATCATTTCATTTTCCTCTGTATGAATAATTAGATTTCTTTACTTGCAGCTATCAAGTTCTATCGCATGGCAATGCAGCTTGTGCCTGACATTGAGTTTAAAATCAACTATAACCGTCCTCCTGACGCAGACCGAGTTGGAGCAAACTAGTAAGTTGCTATTTATTTTTGAATGACCTCTGTTGAACTAAAAATGTGTCTGCAGCGTTTCAACAAGCAGTGAAAAGTATATATTTTTTAATTATTATTATCATCTCTTCAAAATGTGAATGTTTAAAATAATAATAATAATAATGAAATTAATATGATTATCATGAGTCAGTGTGCTTTGCCAGCACTAAAAAGTGCTTGTTGTAAAGAAATTAATGCTGCATCTTTGTCTCATTACTAATCAAGGTAAAAATGTCTTTGTCAGCTAAATTTATGACTGAGAAGGACCATAATTATCTGTCATGTTAAAGTGTTGCTGTACTAGAAATAAAAGATTAAGTTAGAAAAACAGATGTTCACCCTTCTGATACTGAAGCTGAACAGTCACACCCAGGTTGGATAGTGAGAGAAAGGGATATTCTCACTTCTTAAACTGAACATATCATGTTTCTTTTTTGTAGCATGGAGGATGGTGATGTCGATGGTGAGATTGAAGATCTACTTGCCTACTTTGAGCAGCAGCTCACTCTGGAAAGCTCCGTTCCAAAGATCTGCACTCCTGAGTTGGAAATGACTCAGATGCACATTTCAGGTAAAGAATCAGTCATTTTATCAGATTGTAAACATGTCTAAACACGTTACTAGCTTGCGTTCATGGTAACTGAATGATTTGTTTACTGTTCTATCTGACTGCAGCCTTGCCGCGGGAAATCCTGATGTACATATTTCGTTGGGTTGTGTCAAGCGATCTGGACATGCGAGCCCTGGAGCAGCTCTCTTTGGTTTGCCGGGGGTTTTATATTTGTGCAAGGTCAGCCCCACTGTCATAACAGATCAGATGTGTGACAGCTTGTTTGTCAACAGCTTTCTTTTCTCATGGTTTGCCACTCAAAATTGTTGTCTTGGGATTAGCCAGTTTAGGATCTCACATTGTTGCTGCATGATAGATGAAGTAATTAAAAGCCAGTTCTGTTTATATGATTTTATGTTCACTCAGTCGTAATGTTTTTGTTTTCACTTTTAATTTCTCTCCAGGGATCCAGAGATTTGGCGTTCAGCCTGTTTACGAGTGTGGGGACGGAACTGCACCAAACTTGTACCCTTCAAATCCTGGAGGGAGATGTTTCTGCAAAGGCCGCGAGTCCGTTTTGATGGTAATGAAACATTTCATCAATAACAAACCTAGGATGCTCTGTCATAGTTTATGAGACCAGGTCCAGATCTTTTATTTCCCCAAGCATATCAGCATATTTAAGTGTGCATCATAAATTCAGGTGCAAAATATTTTGAGCATTTCAGTCCATCACTGTAGAAATCTGAAAAAGTGCTAGCTTGTAAAATTTGATACCACTGGGGTTACACTTGGTTTCAGTACACAAAAACAGAAATTGTGGTGTGAAATTGCCGCCTCCACTGTGCCGGCTCTGTTGTGAACAGACTTTACTGGCACTGTGTTGATCAACACAGCCATGGAAAATCACTACACTGCACATATTGGGAAGAAGATGAGGATGATTTATTGGGATGTTGAACTTTTCATTCGTACTATTTTCACAGGTGTCTATATCAGCAAGACATCATACATTCGTCAAGGAGAGGAATCACTGGATGGATTTTACAGGGCTTGGCATCACGTTGAGTACTACAGGTACATGTTTGACTTGAATCATTCTTTTTTTATTGTGAGTTTTACAGATATCAGAGCTAACTGCTGGCATTGTTATCACAGGTACCTCCGGTTCTTCCCTGACGGCCACGTCATCATGCTAACCACACCTGAGGACCCTCTGTCCGTTGTCCCTCGCTTGCGTACTAGGAACACCAGGTCCATCTCCTCTGTTTTCTGCAAACTTGGCTAGAATGGACGTTGCAGCAGCAAAAATAATGTCACGTGTTGAGTGCCAGCACTTTGAATGACTGTTGAATTTCATTTCATTTCACAGAATGGATTCTGTTCTGCTCGGCCATTTCCGTCTGTCACAGGAGACAGACAATCAAACCAAAGTTTTCGCTGTTGTCTGCAAGAAAAAGGAGGAGGTAAGAATAAGTCTGGGGTGCCGAGGGGAGAGATAAAGGTATATAGGAAAGACATTCTTTAAACTGCTACAGATAAGGTTTTGCTTTGTTTACTGAAAAGCTGGGTAACAGAACTTTTTTTTTCTTTTTCTTTTTTTTTTTTTTCAACAAAGTTGCACAATGTGTAAATAAAATACAGACAATTACTTCATTGTGGAAACCCATACAGGAAAAGAAAGAACAGATCGAAAGATCTGATTATTAACTATCTCATATTCAAAATTACAGCATTTTTAGGACTCTGTGTTGGCAACAGCTGTAGCCAGAGGCATTATGTTTTCGGATTGCCGTCCCTCCATGACTCCATCCATCCCATTCTTGTGAATGTGATCTCTCACTAATGAGGGAATTTCTTCAAATGTGGTACAAAGACTCACTTGGACTCAAGGATAAACTGATTAGATTTTCATGGCCAAAGGTCAAGGTCACTGTAACCTCACAGAACACGTTACTAAAATTCAGATATGAATTGTTACGCTACTCCTTAACTAGCAATTGAGCAATTCAGAATGTCAAAATACAACTCAATAAAATCTCCAAAATAAAATCTTATCAGTCAGTTTATGGCTCGGGCTGTAAACTGTATTATTTTTTAACAGAAAGCGGCCGAGTTTCAAAGGAATCGGTTCTGCAGGCGGAACCCAGCTCCAGAGGCTGAGCACAGCTTCCACGTGGGACTGCATCTGTCCTCTGGGGGGCGCCAGAGTTTCAGTAAGCTGGTGTGGATCCACCACTCTTGCCACATCACCTACAAGTAAGACACATGAGCACCAGCAGTAGTGGCAAAGACAAATTATTTCCCTCTTTGTTTTTTGTAATTGACATCAGTTATGTTTTTAGGCTGACTGGGGAAACAGTTGTCACAGCATTTGAGCTGGACAGGATGTACACACCCTTCTTCTTTGCACGTGTGAAGAGTTACACTGCTTTCTCTGAGCAGCCTCTTTAAAGCAGCATGGAGACCTGCACATGATCCCATGAAGACCACAGCAAGCGTTCAAACAACATTTTAACTAAATGCATACTCTTCAGCCTGTTTAATTTGTGCTGCAGCTGGATTATGGTGTTAATGTATGAACCCTCATGTTTCCCACACGCGAGCATGTTACGTTTCAGGTTTACATAATAGAATACTACTTATTTTCTGATTTCAGAAATGATGGTAATGTGCTGAGAGCTAAAATAATTAGCAACCTTTCCCACCTGTTCCAAGCAATGAATGTTCATACTGTTTTTGTTTCATGGTGCACTTTCTCCCTCAAATAAAAAGTGGTGAACAGAATATTCTCTTATAATGAGGTTTGTTTAAATGGAAATACTTGTATGGCAAATACAAGTGCCAACATAGAAAGAGTCTGGGTAATGTTAGAATGTGTTGTTAAAACATAAATATAAATTCAGCCTCAGGCTAGTAATGAGTAACTAAGCAGGTTATCTTTGCTAAATTTCTCTAGCAATTCTTAAGCATGTAAAAAATTATACATCTCAGTAAAATTGTAGCGATTCTGTTACGCAACCTCAGTAAAAAGACATTGGCGATGTGATTTCAGACTTTATCATTTGTCTTGCTGAGGACACACGGGTATAATCCACGTATTACATTTTCTAGGAACCAAGCGTGGACAGATCAAACAGGATTTGCAGATAAAAAAATAATAAATGTGAAAGTTGTATTGGATTAGACTAAAATGATTTGTGGCTTGTTGACTTTGGCTGGTTTTTCAAAAAATATTCTAAAGAAACTATAGTCTGTTGTAAATCCTAAATTAAAATGATGAGCAAATCCTCAACTGTTTTTTTCTAAACAGCTGTTGGGATGAGTTCACAAGAAAGGAAACAAATGTGGGGCAAAACCAGACACTGAGTATTGAGAGGAGAAAACAACAGAAGAACAATTATAAACTTAGATGTTCTTGTTTGTAGCTGCAAATTTGAGATAAAGTTTGAGTCGATTTTCACATGATCCCTTTTTGCTGTCATCCTCATGTTCTTAATTACACTAATCCTGCTGAATTTTCATCTGTCACAGAGCTAAAGCACCTAAACTTATTAAAATGCAGGTAATTTACTAATGTGCAGTACATTTAATTAGAGGAACTTTGAAATAAATGGTCATCTACTCTGAACAAGACAGTATTTTAAAATGCACATGAAGATCTATTTATGTTAGCATGATGTGCTATTGGTATGACTAAAATCACTTAAGATGATGACACACATTTAGTCAAATCAGATTAAGGTTTTCTTTATCACCAGAGGTCATGTTGCTTTTTAGCCATAGTTTATTATTTTTAGCTTACAATAACATACTGTGCAATTGGTGGGAATCCCTCCCAAGAACAGTACATAGCTTATTCACTTACTCATGAGTGGTCTGTTGTGGGCATCACCACTCAGGGCAGCATTAGCTAGCAAGTAACAGTTTCTTACATCTTTTCATTTTATTATCAAACTCAAGAAAGCAATTAAGTGTATTCCCCAAAATGTTGAACTACTCCTTTAACTAAACTGAACTGTTGCATTTCACACTCAGTTTTCCCTGTTAACAGTTTCATTGTTGCTTTTCAGTTGAAGCCTGACATATGAAATTGTTGTTGTGGGCTAAGTCACTGCTACAATGTCAAAGTGATTGTGTGCAAGATGTGAGATAGACAGTTACCTGTAACCTGTAGACCACCTGTAGTCATGCTAAAGAGAGATTACAAGTCTGACACTTCACTTAGAGTAAAAATAAATAAATAACTAAATGCTGACCGCACTGCTGTTTTCAGGGGAAAAACCTCGACACCGTCACCCCGCCCTCTCTGTCTCCCTCAGGCCATGGCCTCTGTAAAATCAGTGAGTAAGGCATTGTTTGCATAGTGGCTGGCCAGCAGACACGCCACCAAAGCTCACAAACAGTTGCTCTGTCCTCCGAATGTGAGCTGTGTGTGTGACACAGTATTCCAGTGCATCAAGTCTGCACACAGCGCTCATGAGGAGGAGGTCAGAGTGATACCACTTAAGTGGAAAGTACTGAGGGGGAGTGAAGGTGGGGTGCCGTCTCAACATTGATCACTGGCTAAACATTTGACTACAGAGAGAGAAATCACTGAACTCCCTTAGCCAAAGCAGGTGTCAGGAGAGGAGCAGCTTCAGGAAAATCTGTTTCTTGTTGGTTCCTTGGAAGGAACAAGCAAGCTCAGCAACATTTCACCAGCCATGTGTCCATTACTATATCAGAATAAGTTAATTAAACCTGATCCACACCAGGTTTGCTTAGCTTACTGTCAGTGTTGGACTATTATTAGCAAGAATGCCAAAAATTCCTCAGGCCATGGCCTTATCAATACAAAGCTTAGAAAGTGTTGGGAGCTGATATCAGGACAGAGAAAACAGAAAAACTGTTTTCCTTAGAGAAGGTTCTTGTGCAAGTGAAGCGACCAAGAATGTTTTCATTTATGTTTTTATGTTGCCAATTTACATGTCATTTCTAAGTGGAACTATGAAGCTGCTGTCATTTCTATAAAATAATTAAATGATTCAAAGATTTTCAGCACGTTTGAACCTCTGCAGCTATAGTAAAACGTTATGCCAGTATTTTACATGCCAATCTATGGATTTTATTTGTCGGCTAAAACATTTTCACAGTCAGTGTCATATTTGACCAGTAGATACATGAACCAGATGTCACTGAAGCCTATTAACACTTCAAAATAACCAAATGTAGAAATGGGCTTTACAAAAAGCTTTTCCCCAGACCAACATTCACATATAATTTTACTGCATGCAAATAAGTTGCAGTAGGGTAATAAACATAATAAAATGAAATTAAATAGATATGTGCCAATGTGGTGAAGGTTTATCGTTTTATTTTCATTTGTCTTAATAGGGAATAATCTTTACATCATGTTTACTAACAGTAAGAGTCTTCATAAGGTGCATTTTTGCATAGCTCAAAAAATCTTTAACAACATTTTATGAAATATTTGTTGACATTTTCATTCAAAAAGCTTCTCTAAATTCTTGCATTGTTTTGATAAAACATAGTTGATGTTACAGTATATTTTGTTCAGTAGAGCCAGTTTAAATAAAAATAAATATTGCCTTACATCATATTCATTTTAAGTCAATAACAAGTCTACAGCCATGCAGTGGTTTCAGCTAAATGCTAACATAAGCATGTTAACATTGCTCACAGTGACTATGCTAACAAGCTGATGTATAGCAAGTATAATATTTGCCATGTTTATCATCTTGGTTTAGCGTATTAGCATGCTAACATAGCGTAAAACACAAAGCATGGCTGATAAATGTTGTCACAAGCCATTAAATTAGAATTAGAATTCACATTTAGAATATTTATGAGGCTCAGTGAACTCTCAACTCTGTTGCCTTACAGATATTTTTGTTGACTTCAAACAATATTATTTGAAGCATTTACATCATTTCAAGGAAGGAAAACAAGAAGGTTTATAATCTCAGTTTGTTTTTAATGTGTTACAATGAGTAAAGCATGAGTCACAACGTATTAACCCAGATTTACCCAAGATTTCAGAAAATTTATTTATTTTAACAGTTTATAAAATGTATGTAATATCTCAAACTTGTATGCTTCCCTGGCCCTTATAAGTTAGGGAGTAATTTAATTTTGCCCTTAAATATGTAAACCATGTTACCTTCAGCTGTCACCGTGTACAAGAGGAACTGTACCAGTGGGAGTGTGGCCGGAAATTTAAAAAAAAATTAAAATTAAAATTAACTTTAGTTAAATTTCTGAGTAGATATGGTTCATGCTTGTTAAACCAGTTTTGTGTTATCGGCTGACGTCTGTGGACCAGATTCATCATGCAGAGAAACCGTGGCCTTTGTATGTATTATTCAGATTTTAACAATCATTTCTGATACAGTGAACATGAATCTAGGTCACCTACAGCATATATTTGAACGACATGTCATGCTCATTCAATGGTAAAGGCCATACGGTACCTCATTAAATTGAATCAGCGTGGTAGAGCGATGCAGCAGTGCTCTACAGTGAGGGTGTCAGATTTACAGTTCATGATTCAAACATCTTTATACCTTTGTTTACTATACCAGCATTTACTGTTTACAATAGGCCACTGACAACATTAACAAAACACAGAAATAAATAGTTGCATCACTACATCCTTCTTTCCCTAGCAAAAAAAGGAGTAATTCTTATGCAATTACTTTGTTGTTTTTACTTCAGGAAGAATCATGTTAATATATTAAACATGAGAAACGGTTCTTTTTTGTTAGAATAGTTTTGACATTTTGGGAAATATGCATGTTCGCTTTCTTGCCGGGCAATAGTTGAAACAATACCTCTCTTATATCTGTCCACCAAATTCAGGGCTACAGCCAGCAGCTAGTTAGCCTAGCTTAGCATAAAGAGTGGAAACAGCTAGTCTGTCTTTGTCCAAAGTTGACAAGATTCAAACTGAGGTTTAGAGGTTTTGGTGGTGATTATAATAAATAGGCCTACAAATGCATTACTCCAGATGATAGGGAACGTCCATGTTTGTTTATAGATTCCAGCAAAAACTACTTCACCATTTTATATATTTTCAAATTAAATTCAAAATTCCACAAAATACGTGACATATCACAATTGCAGTCATGCGACTTTTACATGAACAAGGATCTAATTGCTTCTTCCAGCACTGGAAAGAAACTTTAGAGTTGAACCCACCAGCTGTAACTGTGTGATGTTTCTTCCACCAAAGAGTGCGGTAGCTGAGATGGCTGAGGCCGTAGTAAGAATACACATCCGCAGCGTGGGCGGCTGTTTAAGACGCACCGAAATATATATGAGCAGACACAGGAAGAGAGACACGTGGGTTATTCATCTACAGAGAGCAATAACAGTCAGTGGATGACAAGTGACTGGCATTCAGGGCTACAATGATCATACAGGGGAATAACAAACTTTTCATTAACCTACTCTGTTGGAATAACCATAACAAATTTCATATAAAATCAATAGAGGCCATTAACAGTAAGTAATACAAAATAATACGACAGGCATCGATGAATAATAAAACGAAATATGCATTACATTTAAGTCAACAGTAAACATCATATCTGAGTGATTTTCAGTTTACGAACTTTCTTTCTTTAATAGAAAAACAAAAAGTGCAGCGGTGTTCAGGTCAATAAAGTGTCCTCTGTGTCAGCAAAAGGCTTTGTGTGAGAAACAGGCTGTTTTCCAGGGCTAATGGGTTTTAACATTAGAGCACTTGAATTATTTGGCTCGCCGCTCAGAGCAGTAAATGTGGTTACTGCAATGATTTGAGTCACTGGAGGCAAGTTGGTGTAAACACTCACAATGACCTGGGGGTATCCAGTTCATAACAAACCACAGATATTCAGCATGCTGGCGTGGTGGTAGATGTGAAGAAATGTGATCTGATGATTATTCTTTAGTAGAATGAAGAAGAATGTGTCCATGAACTTCGATGAGCTTGGAAGTAGTACCACCACAGAACATTATGATCTGAGAGGAGGCGCAACCATAAAATGGGTTAAAGACTAAAAATAGAACAAAGATATTCCTGAAAAGATAAATATACACTATAGAGATAAAATTTTAGATGGCAAATCATAAATACAGTGCAAAATCTCCGACACACACTGTTTATCAATACAAAGTGATAAGCGGATATGTGTCTAAAGGCCTTACTGAAAGTTCAGGCGAAGATCATAAAGCAATTTAACTATCTGCAGCAGAAACATGTTGATAAAGTTTTATTTAATCCTGCAGAACTGAAGCTGTGCACATTTCACTGTGAGCCTGTTTCACCTTCACTGCAAAGGCTCAGTAGGGACACCGAAGACAGTCATCATGATGACAAGAGGCGGATTAAGTGATTTCCATCTCTCTGCAGCTTATCTACTGGGATTTACAGCTACTTGCCTAAAGAAATCAAGCATTACATTTGAAAAAACAAAAACACATATATTTTAGCTGTTTTATAATGCTGGTATTTGAGCCTTTATTGTCTTATTAATAATGTCCAAGGGAGCGGAATGGGAAGTCATATACTTTATATGAATGAAATTAGGCCAGAAATGTGGTGGGAAAACCCATCCCTGCAATAAACATAAAATGGTTAAGTCTACAGACCACCTTATTATCCACTTCACCATGCACTGTGAGTGTCTGGCAGTAGAAGTTGTAACCACCATGCCACACAGCAGTAACAAGCTGAAGAAAAGGCCAATAAGATGAATGAATGAATGGTGATTTTGAATTTAGTTTACAAAATCCTTGAATACATATGCAACACAGACACAGACACGAACACTGAAATGCAAATGCAATATAAAGTGAAACTTTAAAAAGAAGCTGATATGGTGTTGTAAATGTGACTCTTGCCTCCTGACAAGTAATAAATACATGATAGCAAGTTAAGATGTGATCATGTATCTGTTGTAATCGCATCACGGTGACCCGATCTTTAACTGCTGGCGTTGATTTAGAAATATTTAATCTGTGGCTCAAAGTAAAAACACCATGAGCTCTCCCTGCTGTTTGGAATGGAATGTGTGACATGATGTTTAAAGGTCTTCAGGTCATTTTAGACTTGATGTTATCAAAGAAGTGTGTTAGAGTAATTAAGCTGATGCTTTTAAAACATTTAGATAGTAACAATCAATACTGCACACCAATACCCGTAAGCTCCCTTGTAATTCTGCATGGGAAGTAATACAGGTGAAGATTTATGCAGCAAAAGGCCAAGACTTTTAGTCTATTTTTAATTTTTTAATCAATTTTTAAGGGCCCATATGTGATGTGTGATATTACCACTTCATGCTTGTACCTGAGTTAGCATGAAGCTAATTTTTGATCTAATTCCCCTCACAATTCTAATAGGTATATAGTGCCACTTTGACATTAAACGAACTTGAACATATCAGACTGTGATACAAAATCACACACCATGTCGCCAAGAAGTTGGACAAACTAAGAAATGGATGCTAGCATCTTTAATTAGACATGTAACAAGACTTATTTTAAATAACCGTCTCTAAGTCCAAGTTGACATCATGAGATTTAGTTCTAAATTGTCAGGAAGCACAAAAAGACATTTCACAGGCTGAAAGTACTCTGTGTGACAAGTAAATGAATCTCTATGTATATCATACATGATGTGCCCCTTTGAATAAATATTCAAATGCAGAGAGATGTTTAATTCTGATTCTTAGTCAATATAGATCCACTGTCTTTGTTCGGTGCTGTAAAGACTTCACTGTAAAACGCTAACTACATTTGACAAAACTGCCATCCAGTTAAAATCCAGCAACAGATAAACCTTGGTTTGGTATCCACGTATTTTATTGTGTGTGCACAGACATGCTAAATCCCACTACCCTGATGTACCTCCTGATTATTATGATTATTTCTTCAAACCTACAGTAATACTACTCAGCATATAAATAAACAAAATTATTACAATCAGTTTCAATCACAATCATTGTGTTATTAACAGCTATTGCCTGGAAACTGACAAGAACAAAACTGCCTACTTCACATTCATCAAATTGAAAGGTATTGATTTTGGACTGTAAAGTTCACCCATGCAGACCATGGTCAGAGTACAAGGTTTAATAGATCACACAGACAACAGTCTACAGGGCCTTATACTTAACACAGACAGAAAGACAAAAGCTTGTTCTGCCAGCTGGATGAGGAGAGTACAGATACTTTAGACTTACACAGTACTAAAACCGCGATTGTCTGGTGTGGTCCTGGTACAGGTACACTAAACAACAGATATTATCACTACAATAAGTGAAGCCTGGGCGCCTGCTTTCTAGCTGAAGCGTCAAATTGGCCAGACTCTGCAACCTTGCCACATAAAGAATGCAATTCCACGTTTGTTTTACATAATTTTAATCTATCAGTTTCATTGTTGTCAGCTGTTTATGAAAAAAGCAGTTTTCAACAAACAATGAGGGCTGTGCTGATGTCTGTGAGGGTATATGAGTTGTTAAACGAAACAATGAGCCTGTCAGCGTCAGCGCTGTGTCCCTCTCACTCCCTGATAGCATTGTCTCATGGTAGCTTTCAGTAAGAAGCATGTAATAGGCCCCTGTCAAGTGCTAAAGAAATAGTTTGACATTTTTGGGAGATGTGGATCGATACTACTCTCATATCTGTCCCTAATGTAAGTTACAGCTGTGTTAAGCAGCTTAGCTTCACACCTGATAAGTAAAGCCTGTTGTTTTGCTTAGTTTTAGTGAGCTTTACAGGAATTGCTGGCAGGTGAGTTTGTTACCTTTTCACATAGCCAGGCTAGCTATTTCTCCCTGTTTTCTACTTTTTCTGCTAAGCCTAAGCTAACTGTCTCCTGGCTTTAGCATCATATTTAAAGGAGCAGTTAGACATTTTGGGAAATACCTTATTTGCTATCTTGCAGAAAGTTAGATGAGAGGTTGATACTACAATATGTAGGTACAGCCAGCAGCCATTGGCTTAGCATAAAGACTGAAGCAGACTGAAAGCTTTGTCCATAGGCAACAAAATCCTGTACCTGTAGAATGACTTTGTTATTGACCCCAGCAGTGTGCAAAAATTACCAAGTTGTGGTCTTTTTCTTTTTGTGTTTTTGTTTAAGATAGCTAATAGCTGCATATATATATATATATATATATATAAGTGGCCCATAAGTGGCGTGCCAAGAAATAGTATGAACCACAGCTCATAACAGGTATTTTTATTTATTGGCTATTAGGTTTGTTTATGAGTGAACTCTTAGCTTTGCTTAAAATCATGTTAATCTAGTGAAATGAACAGTTAGCTTTTAGAAACTGTTTTAGGACTAGTTTGACATTTCTAAATATGCTTTATTGATATCTGTACACTAAATATAAGGCTACAGCCAGCAGTTGGTTAGCTTAGTTTAGTATAAAGACAGAAAACAGGGGGAAACAGCTAGTCTTCATCTGTCTAAAGGAACCAAGATCTAAAGTGAGCCTTATATTTAATATACACACAAGAGAGTCAATCATCTCATCAACTGACAAGACAGTTAATAAGAATTTTTCCAAAATGTCAAATTATTCTTTCTTTAATTAAACATATTCACACACTACAGTTTTAGTGAGTATGCAGCTCTGGTTCAGGTTAATTTTGTCATCTTCTTATTTTTTCATAATCTGTCTGCTGTGTGACATTGCAGTGATTGCTTTGGCCCACTTCAACACATCTCTCAGTGCCGGGCAGCCTGTTTACCTCATAGAACATGTAGAAGGACAAGAGCGTGAGGCCCAGATTGTAGAGCACCAGGAGGCCTCTGCAGGAGTACGGCTGCCTGTGTTTCATGTACTTGGGCCCCATCCACACGATCAGAAGGTACATGACTGTGAGTGCAAAGGTTGGTGGGTAGTTGTCCAGCAGCAGCCATCCCTTCACCCGCTGATCTGAAATATGGAGATAAAGAGGCCAGTTTTTAGAGCTAGATTGTGAGGGGGCTGATAAGGCGGCCATTGGTAACAGCAGATTAACTTGAGAGGTGACAAACAGTAGCAGCGCACACTGACCAGTGTTTGCTCAACACCTCGAAAGGTTAGCAGAAAGAAGGTGAAAACCCACAGCACAATTCTTGTGCAAGTCCATGAAGTCTGCACAGCATGTAATAAACGACTTGGGTCAAAGGTTTTAGGTAATGTTTACCTTCACCGCTGCCTTCACATTTCTGTGAACTGCAGCACTCAGCTGAGTTTTTTAAAGTAATCACAGTATTTGCAAACCTCTGGAAACCAAACAAGCACAATGCATTTTAGATCAGCAACTAAGAAGATTACATAGACTTGACTTACCTCTGGGACCCATCCATGTCTCTATGTAAGTGTTCAGTTTATGATTGAAGGTCTCCATTTGTCACCTAAAAACAGCATGCATGAAAGCCAACACACAACCATTAGATTATGGTTTTGCATCCACTGTAATGTTAAAAATTATTAATTAATTAAAAAAACAAAACAATGCAGTATGAATCTGCTTCAGTATCACACACACATTTTGCATACTATGCAACTTTTCAAGTTGAAAAGGCCAATGTGTTCTGAAACAGTTGCCTATTTACACATCCAGCAGGCACAGAGCAACATTATCATTCATTTGGAGTTGTGTTTTTGGTGACTTGATAATTTCAGTCCAGTATTCACTTTCCTCTTAGCTCTATGTTTGGTCTGCTAAACACTATATCCTATGTCCCAATAACTGATCCTTCACATCCCTGTGGTTTCAAACAACAGATCAAATGTGGCCACTTCTCACTCTGGAACACAAAACAAGAAGCCGGCAGGCAGGTGTGTAATAGAAGATAACCACATCTCTATTCAGGTAAGACCACTGTATAGTGATTCTCTGGCTTTTAGATTGCTAAAGGTTATGCAGATGTCAAACTGTGCGGATTTATTAACCTTAACATGCTGTTGCAATAATAATGGCAGAATCTTGTCTGGCCCAGGCAGTGCTGCTACAATTATTTTAGTGCGTGCTCTCTTGCCAAAGCTGTCAAATTGTAACAGTGGTGTATTACTGTTTGCATCTGTTGATCACTCAATCCTTTGTTAGCGTTTCAAACACATGATTGGTGTGTCCATTCTGATTTGAACAGCTGCCTATCAGGGAAAAACTGAAAACTGAGAGTTTTCTCTGTAATTTTCCATAAACAACATATGTATTATACAGTATAATATTAGATTCCACTGCTCTGTTTCTGACAGTCAGATCAGCCCTGTGATGTAAAACAGAAGGCCATTTACACAACTGTATGAATGTCTGGATGTTCACAGCTGGGCAATTTTCTTTCAGCAAATGTGTTATAAGTTCTTACTACCAGGTTCTGTTCTCAAGCCTGTTTGTCCGTTCCCTACAAATGTTTCATCAACCCACAGGAAGTATTTTGACTGAAATCTAAGCCTGGAAAAACATGTTAAGTCGCACAGTCATGTTCTTACAATAGAGGACATTTTCAGAAATCTTTTAAATCATATTTTAAAGCAGCACTGATACAAAGCCTTGTATGATCAGGTGAACTGTTCCAGAAAAAATAAACCCTCTGGTTTTCAGCTCACATATAAAGTTGTGAACAAGATTATTCACACTGCTGAGCAAAAGCTGTACAAATCCCTGCAGCTGATTGTCTCACAGAAAGCCTGACAACTCTCAGGCACACTCTCTTTCTTCATTATCACCCCAGAGGTATTTACACAGTCCTGCAGGCCTTCATATTGTTTGCAAGACCCTGCTGTATCACCTAAGGCTTTGCACAAAGTGCCTCCTCACGGCAACAAGAAAGTGCAGTATGCATTCTCTGTTTCCACGGACGAGCTTCCGAGCTATACATTCATTTCAGTCCTTTTACGTCAGAGACTGCTGCACCACTGGACAGCCTCTACACCTGCGTCTGCAGCTGGAAGCAATAACACATGATAAAATATAGACTCTAGTCTGCTCTGTGTATGTCTTTCTTCCACAATACTTCCTTCAGATGTGAGATACTGTGGCTTTTACTCTTCTGCACATGAACCTCTGTACATTGGCGTGTTTCTTTCACAAAGACACATATTCCTTAACAGGTGAAAGTAAAACCCAGGTTCATGGGTTAACAGAATAACCTTGGACTTTACAGACAGAAATGTGAGTAGATCTATCAAATTTAGCTAAAGCATCTCAATTTAATCTGCATGCAGCTCTTATATAAAGTCATATGATATTGAAATATAACTAATAGGACTGAGGGGGCATGTCAGTGACTTTGTTTACATACATTCAATACATTTTTTAAAATCCACATGAAGAGGTATTCACTTAAATAACAATATTTTTATCATCTGAGTTGCACAATAGCCTAGAGGGAGCAAATGTGTACTATATAAAAAGAGAAATGACTCTAGCTTACCAAGAACTTTCTGTGCAGATATATAGAATTAAAATTTAGGCTGTTTTATACCACACATGTTACAGTGAATTACTGCTTATAGCAACAAATCACATATTACAGATCATCTCATTTGTCCGTAATCACTTATCTGCAGGAACTAAATATGGCTTATTCTGATCAACCCCAGCGCAGCAATATCCATGCTCTGATTATCAGAGATGCATTAGGCTGCACCAAAACATGATAATCTGCAAGGCCTTAATCAGACCATGATGAGCCACAACAGGAGACCATGTTAGCAGCCAGTCAATGAGTCTTTGCTCAGCACATGCTCAGGCCATGCAAAACACGCCCAGTGAAAGAAGGAACTGGATCGTCCCAAAACACCAATGCATCATCATGAGTTTGGTCAGAAGTACACTGTGGTTTCATCACTGCAGCTGAAAATGATTTATCCAAACGGGCTAATTTGCTGTAAGAGTTAGGGTTGGACAATGAAATGATGTAACCGGAGTGGATAAATATTATTTGATCATACGTTTCTTTGTAGATTTTCTATAAACTTTACCATGTCATATATTGATGCTGCAATATAAAATTGCATATACCATGAAAGTAGATTTTAGTCACATCGTTCACCCCTGTTAAGTGCATAGATAGATAGATAGATAGATAGGAATACATACATATATACATAAGAGAAATCCTGACTAGGAAACAAACTAAAACTAAAAACCAGTCTACAACTCTAACTCTGAACATGTATACTGATAATATTCAGTACATGGTTAATACAAGGCTAGTATATAGCCTACTGTACATTGTCTTGTGTTGGTATACAATTACATAGTAGTACTATGGATATATACAGTGGATCTACATAGACACACACATATGTAGACACAGGCATATAGTATACGAGGTAAATATACTACAGAGGTCAATAGTAGCATTAGTGTAGAGCAGGATTTTGAATTTGTACTGGCTTTCCAGATGTTTCCTAAAAACGATATTTTGTGCATGTCATCATTCAGGCATGCAAAATTGCAAAATCACAGCCACTCCTAAGACAACAGCAGCAGCAGCAACGTTCAAAAGTTTTCACCCGGAGGAAGACTAATAAGTTTGTCACAGTAGAGTATGATAACTAAACATTCTGCAGCATTAGGCTGGTTATGTCTTCAGCGGCATATTTTAGTGTTACTGTGATGACCATGCAGCATCGCGAATGTGTGACAAACGCACTTGAAAGCTGCACTAAAACTCCGTCCTGCCGCTGGTTTGCACCTCAGTATTGTATAATATCAGGGTCACACGTGTAATCTAAACTGCACTTTACGCACCGTAGCCCCCCCACTGTACGGTATACAACAGCAGCCCGGTCTCCAGTTAAAATAAAAGATGTGAGCAGTGAGCGGATGACGGCGGTTATCTCATTACATCATCCTCTTATCTCAGAACTGAAACTTCCAGACAGGAATGAATAACATAATAATAATAATAAAAACTTATCGCATCCCGTCGATCGCATCCAGGCTACAGTAACTATGGAGGTCACCGCTTCAGCATCACCCAAACTCATCGCTTATGTAGTAGGCTATAGACGCCATGCGCGTTGCAACATTTTTTTTCTCTCCCCAAAATAATATCATAGAAAGCCTTACCATAAAGTCCCACAGTCGTGTTAAGATAGAGAGGCGAAATGTTGAGTGTGGATGAAGAGATGCGGCTGTGTGCGCCGTGGACTGTCTACCTTCAGAGGCGGGGGTAGAGAGAGAGAACGGCTGTAGTGTAACCTTGGCTGGCTGGCCCGGTCTGAGCACAATGTGCAGCCTTGTCGCTCAGTGGAAAATAGTGGGAGGAACATGCAGACTGGCCCATTGCCCCGCAGGAGGGTTACAGCCAGGAGGTGACCCGGTGTGTTACAACACACACGAACACACACAGGGTTAAAAAGATGACATGAGGGCGATCTCTGCCCTCCCATACTTACAATCAAATAGGCTGTAGTCCCTAAATTATTAACTCGAGGCACGCGAAGACTGCATGGGTGCTGCTTCTTTTTTCTTTCTATATATATATAAAAAAAACGTAAAGAAAACATTTCCCCCAATTTTATAAAACTTATAGTTTCTGTGTACAAAGAAATATTCTGATTAATTGAGAGAAGTGGAGAAAGTATTCAGACCCTAAAGTAAAAGTGGCATCATGGAAATACTCCATTAGCAAAATAAAATAATTTCATTGAAAATGGATCGTAAATAAGAGAGTGTGAAGTATTATCAGCAAAATTCAAATAATCAAAAGTAAGAGCGCAGAAAACCTCGGATAAGCAACCACTAACGACTGTACTGTAAGTCCAATATTCACTTTTTGCGATGGACTGAATCACATCAGTAAACTTGTGGGCTGGAAAACCAAAACAATGAGCTGAGAGATGATAATACTCTGCCTAGAGCTAAGGGGATCTGCAGAGTCAGGTGATGCTAATTCACCATGAGCAGCACATTTAAATGATCCAGTATTAATATAGAAATCTTAATTAGTGCAGCTGTAAGTAGAAGCTAATTAATCTGCCTGATAGAGAGCATGATTAGTAATCACAGTGACAAGCACAGGAAATGATGACTGTGTTGTTAACAGCATGTAGCTGAAAGTATTGAGTATTATTATTGATCCAAGTCTCAAATCTCAGCTGTGGTGAAACTTTTAGGTGGACATGCCCACCACAGACAAGAACGCTGCAGTACCACTGACAACCACCAGGTGCTGTTTCTGATTGAAACAACGTTCAAAACACAGCAGCAGCATTTCTGTCGAATTACAGGTAGTTTTTGCTCATGTCATTACAATCTCAGGTGGTGACATCTCTGCTAATGAATGTATTAGCAGTGTGTTTGAAAAGTATTGCTCCAATAATACGATCTATTAACAAACACGTTCATTGTTTTCCTCTGTGTGTACAGGGCACACAACCGGTTCCAGTGAATGGCTGCGGGTTAGAAAGGTGACTGGGTCCAGTTTAGGTGAGTACATAACTTTAAATATGAACTCTTGATGCTGTAGACAGGGGTGCGTGGTGTGTCGCTTGCTCGGTTGATGTCTGTCTGGTTTGCTTGGTGGATTGAGCCACATGCTGCTGATGGGGCTAGGTGGCCGCGTGCTGGACAACCTGACAACCTGTTGGATCAACATGCTGTTGGCAGACACAAGTGTGTGTGTGTGTGTGTTTTGCTGATTGTCAGGGTGGGGTAGCTGTGGAAAACTGTTTAGTGACATATGCGATGGATAAGACAGGCAGTTCAAAGTTTCTTTAGGTCAGGGCTAGAGAATGGTGTTACCTGTCCTGGGATTCACTAGATATGTGACAGCAGAGTCACGTACCCACCGCAGGGTCTAGTGATCAAACATCACGTGTACCGGGCTTCTATAGGAATGCTCATTGCACTGCATATTGAAAACTGTGCATAGAGGGCCTGAGTGACCTTTGTTTTACTGTGTTTACTTTGTGAGGCCTGAGCTTGTCCTTCCTTTTTTTCTTTTATTATTATTTTTTTACTGTTTTACATAAGTAATTTTGATTTGTAACAGAGGGAACAGCACATGTTTACATAATAAGAAGAATGCTGGCTGAATTCCATTTAGCTGGTTCTGTGTGCATGCTGGGTCACTGTCACACTGTCATGGCTTACTGGGACACTTGAATAGAACAGAACCACTGTTAATGTTATTAGTAACACCTGTGCTTTCTGTTCCATGTCTCTGGAGATCAGAGGGGATGGATGGCTGTACTAAAATTCACTGACCTCTAAAAACTGGGTTCTTCGTTTTACACAGGGCTGTATCTCTAAGGGGCTCATTTGTGAACTCTGCAATGAGTTGTAATTTTTGGTGTTGTCATATCATTATTCTATCCCACTATCCCTGCCAGGACGTTTGTGCAGAATATTATCTCTTTTGTGCTGAAGACCAGCAATACATAAACACATTTTATTCTGTCTGTTGCATTAATGAAACCAGTGAGTCCCAGAGCTTCATTTGTGTTTAAGTTGTTTTTTCTTGCAGCATCAAACTGTGTCTCCTGTCTCACAGGGTAGGCCTGTACCAGCCATAATCATTATTTAGTCCATGAGGTCAAACTGAGGCAATGCTCTTATTTGTCATTGCAGGTCAGTATTATGTAAAGCAGTGGTTCAATACCACCATCTTGTGGATGAAAATGGTCAGGTACTGGCTGACAAAAGTGAAAAAGAGAGGAGGAGATGCATTTAGATGTTTTAGCTACAATGTTTTTCTTTTCCCTTTTAAAATGATGTTTTTCCCCTCCAAGAGTTGCAGTAGGTGGTCGTTGTTCTGTTGCTTTTAGCCAGGGAAGTAGTATGGCTCCAGGGAAAGCAATGTCAGTCTGTCAGTCCACCTCAGTTGTAACCACAGCTGTTAGATGAACCGCCATGAAATATTTTTGAAGATATTCACAGTCCCTCGGCCTGAATTTTCAACTAGCGCCATCATCAGGACAAAATTTTGATTTGTCCAATACTTTGGCTTTTCACCAAATACCTGCAGAGCTAGTGACATTACCATCAACCTGTTAAGTTTGTGATTAGCCAACATACTAAAATGGTGAATATGGTAAACATTATATTAAACAACAGCATGTTGACATTTAGTGAGAGATTTAGCCAGATAATACACATATATGGTTACAGGAGGTGTATTTTAGATGTATGTAGTATTACAGTATGGGGTGCTGTGCTGCTGACAGACCCTGACAGTCACAATGCTGTGGACTGACTTTCTACCCTCCCTGGTTGCTTTCCTACATTAAAATAATGTAAATGTGCTGACTGCGGGTATTCCTACAGGCGCGTCAATCAAAATGCTGCTAATGTGGCTAGTTGGAAGGATTTCAAGACTTTTTTTTAAAAAGGGCTAATCAAAATCAAGCTCTGATGATGCTGTCATGGTGGCTTAGACAACTTGAGAAAATTTAATCCATTCCCTGTGGCTCCTTTAGTTAAAAAGCTTTCCAAACATCTGAAATAGTCATAAGAAAACTGACTAACTTGCTGTTGTACAGATTTATTTTGAAGCAGCATCACATTGCAAACAATGGTTCACCATTTTCACTTAAATGCAACATACCCTCAAGGTCCCACTACAATGTCAGCAGAGCAAAGCAAACATTTCTCTTTAAAAGCAAACAAAAAAAACTCCACCAAATGCAAAGAAAGCTCATATCCAGCAACAAAAAATACCCATGATGTTAATGTTGTAAAGAGCAGAGATACAGTATTTACAGAACACAGGATTAAAAGCAGACTACTGTACAACTCTTTGCTACATTTACATTCTCACACAGATAGGCTTAATTTCCAGAGAAAAATAAATACAGATCTGATTTCTATTACACAACCTTTTGCATGTCTTAACCCTATTAAAATAATTTTGTAATCATAAAAATCTTAAACAGAATATATACATACATTTGATGCAGGTGTGTTTATTACAACACACACATGCCATTTTGCATTCTCTTACACTTGGACTGCTTTCGCTCTGAGCCACACGTTTGGTCTCTCTTAACATGCGTGTTTTTATACTGACGATGCATTTCTACAGCGTTTCTTATTTGAACTTGTTTACTGGGTTTCCGATGAGCTCTGGGCATTGCTCTTCGCCTTTTGCAATCCTGTCGCACTTTCGGAACAGGTCGTAGTTGATCTTGTCGGTTAGGACGCTGTCCTGCTTGTACTGCGGGTGCTTTGCGACAAACTCCCTCATCCACTTGGCCATGGTCATCAGTTCGCCTGTTTCACATCAGCAAAATAAGAGTTATGGTCAGACTTGAAGCTGCATGAGAAGAAAATCTGTTTTTGTTTTATGAGAACATTAAGTTTTGTCGCTTGATGCATATTTACCTGAGGCACGTTTCTTGATGAGCTTCAGATAATTCAAAATGGTGCATCTGGTGTCCACATCAACTTCCATGTTTTCCAGATAGCAGTTAAGGATTGGGATAAGCCCCTGAAAAACTCCATCCTGGTGATGTAAAAAGAAGAAAACAGCAGTAATTGTTACATGGCTTACAACAAGATGAGGAATGCTATCAGCTCTGTGAGGCTGTACTCAGGCACAGCTGGGATTTGAAATGAATATTCTCAAGGAATTCATGCAATGCAGTCATAACTGGAACAACAGGACAACCTCCCATTACTCTAAGTAGGGAGTATTCAAGCTGCGTTCAAGGTGGTGGACATCTCTGCGCTGGAAATTATGCCATGAACAGCAATCCCCCCCCTACTAGCTGTTGAGATTTCAGTCTGGACCAAAGCGCTGGACCTCACAACTGAGCCACACTGCTAGCAAGGCTAAAAAGTCAATAGTCTTCAAGAAAAAAGCATCAATCACCTTTCCATTGATGATGGTGTCGATGCTCATCAGAGTGTACTCCTCATTAGCACCATCAGTCTCCAAGCCGTTCTGAGCCGAAGGGGTACCATCAAGGACCGGGTTGCAGCCTATTGATGGACGAAACAAATCTATCAGCTACTCCTGATGCATTCACAATGAGCATCAACCTTAAATTTCAATTTTTGTTTTACCCACCTTTGAAGATGTCCTTTCGGAAGTAAAACATGCCCTCCTGGACTGCATTTCTCATCTGTGCGACCTTCATGTTTTCATCAACCTAATGAAAGACAAGTGTTTCCTGTATCAGAGCACCGAATATAAAGACTCAAGTACATAATAAGGACCCAAATGTCCTACTTCAGCAGTTAAACTTCTCTTCATAAAATCAGTAGAACTGTGAGGCTGCTCTCACCTTTGACAAAGGGATTAGGAAGTCCAGCTTGTAGGACAAGATCACTCTGGTGAGCAGGACAACAAAGACCACATATGCAGCATTTTCAAAGTCAGTTAGCTGCACCTGAGAAACAACGCAAAAATAGAAATTTTCTCACTTTCAGGTTTCTGTTCTGTATTTTATTCATCATGTCACTGAATATGAATCAAGATCACAACTGTAAATGCAATTAAGTGATAGTGCAGTTGCTAATTACCTCCATGGGGCGGAACTCGACTCTCCAGCCGATGTCGGAGTTTGGAGGTGGAGGTTTAAACCTCATCGTCTGCCAGTTGGTTGACTGGAGGTTCTGCAAGACATTGTGTGTCAAGTGTGAATAAACGGTCAGGTACGCTGAAGTCAAACCTATATGGCTATCTTTTTCCTCTAAGAAATTGCTTAAGAGATGCCAGAAAAGTCACCTCAAAGTGATCAGCCTCATTTTCATCATCCAAATGTATTCTCTCCTTGAAGACATAGATTGGATCTCGGATGAAGAGGTGTGCAATGTGTTGGGCCAGCAGCTTGTCAATTCCTATAAACAGAGAACTTATTATTCATTTTGTTATTGTGAAAGCTTTCCATTCATTTCACTCATCCCTACTGATGACAGCATTGATAATTCATTTGTGTTTTTAGATCAGTTTCTCCATTTTCCCAGACGACAGTACCTGCGCTGAGCAGCTGCTCGTAGACCTCTTTGTCTATCGTCAGATCAATGTCATTGTACTTCTCACCACAGCTAGACAGGTAGCTGTCAATGGAATCATATCTTGACTTGAAGATCCTGTATTTGTTGTTTTTCAAAGGCTGCAAGGGAAAGTCATTTTTCAAGCACTAAACTCAAACAACAAAACCTAGAGCATAAACAAGTAATTTAAATGAAACAGCAGCATTTCCTCAATTGGACAAAAGTGAAAAATCACTCTGGCTTTTCAGCTCCACCTCCTCACCTTCAGCCCGCGTTCCTCCTGTGTTCTGTCGTCCACCGAGGCAGAAATAACTCCCCAGCGACAATCAATATCTGACACATAGCCTCTGTAGAAAGGTGAGGCTGCGCTCAATGCCATCTTTAAAGAGCAAAAAACATGATGAAGTGTAAGAAGCATTTAATGAAATCATGTGTAGTCAGTCTGTTTTTTACCTTAACCTTTTATGACAAGAAGCACATGCTTTATTTATCTACTCACCACAATGGGGCAGAAAGTTGCTAGTTGGTCATAAAGGTACCTTGCCTCATCAATGCTGCAAGCCTGGAATGTTACCTACAACAACACAATAAAAAGGAGGCTGAAGTACATTTATAAATCACTTATTGAGATTGTACAGCTACAGTGGCACAAAACTCTAAACAGTCCAGGTTACATCATACTTACATCAACTTCACCACTAAAAACAAAAAGATTGTTCAAGGCAACAAAGCCGCTGGGATGCCATGTTGGTTCGTCAGTTTGTTCAGTACCTGCAGACAGCAGTTGCCCATGCCAAAGCCCATGGCGTCCATGTAGATATGATCAGGCAGAGCCGCCCTCGCTGCCTCACCGTCGTCCTCAAGAAACTCCTCCACAAATGGAGATGGAGTGCACTTGTCTTTGAAGACTGAAACATGGAAAGGAATATAGTCTTATTTATTCCATTTGGACCAAAAGGCACATGAAATAAGACTATATAACAGTAGTTTGTAATACTGTTTGTATCTCTCATTTCATTCAAACTTACTTGGCACATTAATTGCAACTTTCTCTCCTCTTCTGTGACGTATGTTTCTGGTAAGGGCGCTGAAAAAACAAATCCATGTACACGCACAAACGTAGGTTTCATTAAAAAAACAATAAGTGTAAAAAAGGATGAAAGGATAAAATGTTATTGTCGAAATCTACCGGCACCTACAATAAAAAAATCAGCCTAAAAGAAAACAATCTTTCACAACAGCAAACTACAAACTAGTATGCAGTTGTATTACAGGATCCTTAATAATTTACTTATTTTAAAGTAGTTTTTGCTGCAATAGTAAACCGTCTAATTTAAAATCATACCAGTGAGATGACCACATGTACATGCTGTCTTGAAGTTGACGACTCATCAATCATGACGACCTACCTGAATCTCGGGTGTCTGTTGATGGCTTCATCTGGGAAGAACAGTGACTTTGATGCTCCCTTCTCAACAGGAGTCGGCCGGTGCTCTGGTTTGGTGAAACCTGGGCAACCTAACCTAAACAAAGGAGCAGCAGATAGAGAACTATTTTAGGGCTGCCACTAATGATTAGTTTTATTACTCTGCCTACTTTCTTAATTACTTAAGTAACTGTTTTATCTTGAGAAATAATAATAACTTTACTGCAAGACTTATCTTCTTATCTCTACTAACAATTATTAAAGAGGGTTCAACACTTCCTCAGTATACCTTGGAAATGAGGTGATGGTGCAGAGGGTTTCGTTCTGGTTCAGGACAGATGAGGCCTCTCGTCGTCTCTTCCCCATGTTGCCCTCCACGGTGTTGAACTCTGACATTGTCCCACCGTACGGCTGCCCTGGAGTTCCCTCAATCATGTAGCTGCCATACTCTGGTCTCCAGAGCGTGGGGTGACTGCAGAAATATAAAAAGCGTTGCGAAAACGTGCCACTTTTATAGGTCAGAAGGAAAGCAGGCCATTAAGAAAAGGCCCTGGACTCAGTATTGCAATGACCTTTCTGATTGAACAAACTGACCGCTCTCCCTTTATCGTATGTCAGCTATAATCTTGGCGGGACAAGCAAACTCAACGTATTTGTGCTTCAGAGCGTGCTCTGTGGTGTGTGCGACAGAGGGGCAGTAATGAGGAATGCATCGGCTCTACTATTCCCACTGCCACTGGTATTTCCCCTGGGTGAAGTTGGCTCCACAGATTTAGACTGACGTCATGGGCAGCGAGCAAGCATAACACTCATGAGCTTGTACAAACACATTCACACTGCCTGCAGAGAATTCCTCTTTTTTTAAAAGGTATGTTACCACAGTTTAGGCATGCAAATGGTTTTTTCCCATTCCTTTTTACCTTATCACTAATATATATATATATATATATATATATATATATATATATATGTATATAACAACAAATTTTCACTATTACATTTTTCCCCATTTTTGAAAAACTGTTGACAATCAAATTAATGTAGAGAATAATCAGCAGATTAACTAATAATAAAAAGTCATTAGTTGCAGCCCTAGTACACACCCAAACTGAGCCTGATCAGACGTTATTTCAAAACATACACGTGCCTATATATTCCCCCTATATAAAATTCCTGCAGCTCACTATAGGTCAAAGTAAATTCAGGCTGTAACATATCCTCTGCAGAGATGGAAAAGAATCACATCTGCCACATTTGACTTAATGATTGACTGTGAGAATGAGGAAAAGGCCAAGAATGTAACCCTCTGAACTGAATACCGACATCTGAAGAAACACACTGCTCATCACATCAATACTAATCAGTGGCAGCCTTATGATGTGAAGGACCTCCTCAGTGGCAGGAACTAACAGTATTCAGGACCGACTAGTTTCATTTCTTTGAAAACTTGTCACCACCTGGAAACTGGCACTTTCCTTCTGGCGGAACCTGAGGGGATCGGTTTCAATTAAACTGAAGAATCCTAGTGTAACTTGTAGAGACATACTCTGGGTGACTCAGAGCTTTAGTTGCTCTTACTGGTGCACTGACAAAGCAGTGAGTAGAGGGTCTTCATATGTATTTAAATGTATGGGAAACAGCAAATCTGTATTTATGATAAATTGACATTTCTGAAAATTTTCTTAACTTAGGCAAAAAGAAAAATATTAACATACGGCAGCTTTACGTTACCTTTGCTGGCGAGGGATCAGTGACAAAAACTTTAAGTACTGGCTGTTTATAAAGACCTCAGCATTGTGTCGAAAGGGATCATACTTGTTTATGTATTGTGCTTCATACATGGCAGTAAAAGCACACAGTACAAGTATCACATGTAATATGAGTAATGAATGGTGACTTTGAAAGTCAAATAGGCAGTCAGCGGTAAACAGGCTTACAGGCAAATTCATGTGTGTTTGACCAGAGAGCAGTGTTGTCTGCCTCTCTACACCACCAGCTCCCAACATTTTTGACTTGTGACTCGTGTGAAAAAATTAAGCACTATCTACTTGTGACCCCTAATCACAGGTTCTCAGAAATCAGAGTGGGGAGTTCAACCAAGGACTGAATTTTTCCTTCACAGACTGTTTCATTGGAAGGGTTTTTTATTATTTTATTTTTTCTCACTGTTTCTGACCATGTGACTCCTAAGATTTACCTTGGGATCCAATAGGGGAAACCACTGCCTCACACAATAGTATTAGATTATGGACCTTGCACACTGATACCGGTTTTTAAAGTTTTTGTAACTCATTAGAGGTCTGTTCACACTGAAACTGAGTGGAGCTAACTACGCCAAGGTTATTTGTCTTTGTGCAGGTGTCACAGTTAGTCACTAATGAACCTATAACAGAAACCAGGTGTGTGGATAAAAATATTTAGCCAATATTGATCATGCAGTGTCAGTTTTGCCTGTGCATTTGGCAACAACAGCCCTTATCTTGGCAGCTATGGTGTGTGTGGAACTACAAATCTCATGATGCATTTACAGCAACTGTGTTTGTCCTCAGCTGCTACTATTCATGTTTGCATTTCTGTATCAGGGAGATGTCTGTCAGACAGGTGGCCTTATGAGGCAAAATAAAATACTTGAGTGGTTGTGTTGTGGCTCTATGGATAATGACACAAATACTTATGAAAGTGTAAGTGTGGTGAATGTTTATCTAACTGTTTTGCAGAGTCTAGTCTTGCCTCTACTTTTTATGACGTATGATATGTTAGGCTTAGGTTTAATTTAACTGGGGTTAGTCTAAATTATTGTCAACCAGTCAAAATACAAAACAATTCATTCAACTTACAGTGGTACGGTCGCTACTGTTGGTATTCAAGGTGTGGTATTTACTTAAATGCCATTTAGATTATGAACTTAAGTGTTGCTATTTCTGTGTTCCAGCTGAGTGGTTTCCAAACAATGACTTAACCCATTTATGTCTTCCAAAAAAAATGTTTCTGGAAAGAGAAAGGAAACAAAGTTGTAGCCATGAGGCAAATGTTAACAACAACATAATTATTTGATGCTTTAAAAAGACACAGTATAAAGACACCTACAAGTTTTACCATCTGTAATATATTAAGCTGAATGTTCAGACAGGTGCTGTGGAGAGCTTACTTACTTGGGGTTTATATTTTCACCCTGGTCTTGGAGCGTGTCCAAAACATCTCCACCGTTCAGCACAAGTCGAACCTTCTCATCCTTGTCATCCAGTTCCACCAACATGTACTCAACCTAAAGGCAAATAATCGAAAACAAACAGACACAAGAGACAAACACAGTCAAACACGGTATTACAGCCACTGCGTTATTTAAATTCAACATACGGTTCTGGCTTCTAAACCAGGTTTTCAGTCGGTGCTAGACTACAGCACAAAGCCAACGTTTTCAAGATCAGACTGGGACGCCATCACATCAATTCCAATTCATCAGTCATGTTTCCTTGACTTTGACTCCGCTACCCTGTAAATCCCCTGTCTGAAAGAGGGATTAATCTATAACAACAGCATTCCACATTGTTCGAAATCAAAACACTTTGTTCAAGCTGTAGCACACTGAAGTTTTGTGGACTGGTGGCGGGCAAAAACTAGAAATGCAAACTGGTGTGAAGTTCTGAAATGAAGAAAAGGCCACAACAGACAGCAGCCCAGCCCGACACATAGCCTAAGGGGTATTGTTTAGGAGGCTTTATGTCAAATCTTTACGCAACAGGGAGTGTCTTCAGCAGACATTTACTTGCCTGGTAATACTCAGTATGCACATTTCTAAGAAGCTGTTGGATAACTACTATTAACAATGGCTGATAATTCTCTTCCTTTAGACTAAGACTTATTCTTGTAGAAATCTCTAGACTTGGTTTAAGAAAACAGTCTGTAAATTCAGTGTTATCCAAGTAGCTCCAGGGAGTTTGTAACCAGTAATAACGGGTTTGACCATTATCTTGTCAGTCAACTGAGATTAAGGACTGTTGTATAATGGAAAAATGTCAATGACAGCAACACTGAAAGAGTTATTTGGGTTGGATGTTGTATTTTTTCTTGCAGGAAGAGCAAAAAACATTGAATCAGTTTTTATGTATTAATAACAGACCACTGTTGCATCATGCACAACCATCATGACTGACAGATCACAAGCATTAATAGCAGCAGCACATTTTTCCACGTGTTCACGCAGTTTAAAGAGAGAAAAACAAAAGAGAAACAAAAACAGTTTCTTACCTCATCGCCCCATTTCAGCACATCCCTCTGACGATCCTTCACCTTGTTATAGATGTTGAGAAACTGAATGATGCCGTGCTTTCTCACGTGGTCAGCATACTTCTTGCTTTCGTCCCAGTTCAGTGGAGAGCCCTGTGACAGTAAACCCATCGCACAGACAGGCTGTAAAGTGTAAACTGGAGGCTGGTGTTGTCTTTTTTTTGGCTGGCTGCTTGCACTGAACCTGCACGCCGAGCGTTAGCTAGCTAGCTGGTCTGTCCACCACGCACGGAGCTAGCATGAAGTCTCGGTCCAACCAAACGACAGGGTCTGGATCCTCGGGGTGCTGTCAGAGAGTTCACGGCCTGAATTCAGAGTCTTTGGGTTGCTCTTAAGCGGCGTGCCCTGTCGGTAACCTCAGCTGGGCATCCAGGAGAAGCAGGCCCTTGCTCATCACTTGCTAATGACTGGTTAGTTCGGTAACGCACCCCCCGCGGGCTGATAAAAACAAAAGAAACCCGAGGAGTTAATGAGTGCGTGTTAGTCTTGACTCCGTTAACGACGGCGGACTGAGGCTGTTACCGTGTAGCTCTGAGGTGAACTGACAGCGAGGTAGACCGGTAGGTAGGTCGTTGTTGCCAAGCCAATCTGCTCCAGAGAGCTGGGTTGAGTTCAACATATGAACGCCCTCCTGGCTCCGCACACGTGACGTTACCAGGCGGAGCGGAGAGCGCGGTGATGTCACCGTGACTCAGCATTCTTCGCTGCTCGGCCCCTCCTACCGACCTGTCAATCAGAGCTGGTGGTCGTGCTGCTTTCAAGTGCTGTGTGAGCTTTTCTGAGAGCACAGACAGAAAAATGTGGGGAGATAAGAAAAATGTCAGAGAAGTAGATCAGCGACGTTTGCTCCCAGCTTCCTCAAATGTCAAAGATGGCCACCGAAATCACTTCACTGCCCTGGTGCTGTTCAACTTGAAAAGCTAAATCTAAAAGAGTATGCAGAAGTAGGGAGAACTATTCGAACTATTCTTAATAGTACAACAGATTGTTAGTTTTCTTCAAAAAATTCAATTTAAATTAAATTCAAAGCTAAATTATCCTCTATATGGCAAAGCAAAGATAATGTCCTCAAATAGCACATTAGTCCAAGCAACAGTCCTACCACCAGTACTTCAATTAAATTTATTTAATTTTAATTTGATATAGGGCAGAGAAAACACCAAATACTCTCATTTGAGAAGCTGGAACAAAGAGTGGTTGACATTTTTGCAATAATAATTAACTTGAACTATTTCCCAATGCAAGTAGCAGATTTTTGTTGCATTTTCTGTCTCTTTTTCACTAATCAGTCACCACTCTTGGTGGGTCTTTATAGATAGTGCTTAAAACTGGAGAAAAGTGAGGTACATGTATCACAGTAAGTTCTCCATGGGCTAATTAATAATACTGTTAATAGTGCGTAAGACATTTAATTACTTTAGGACATAATATGTGTTGGATGTGTTTAAAAAAATAAAACAAGTATTTGTTTTGTGTTCTTTTGTCACACTGATTTACTAGCAACTCCCTAACTAAAAAACAAAATTAAAAAAGGTGCTCATAAACAAAGAGTGTAAAACTGTGGCCACTCAAAGCAGTGTGTTTTTTCTTAGGTAATTAGCACCATAAAGCTATTTACTTACCTCTTATCATTTGCAAAACAAAGCATTAAAATGACTGAGTCATGTTTACGACTAGTAGAGTAGAATGTGACGGCTTAATCAGAAGCACTTGACTGCAAAATCATGCTAAGAAGAAATTTGATCGTAATAATGACTCAACACTTGACTTCTCTTAGAGGTTGTGTCTATTGTGCATGCATGGGTGGATAAATCAGCTTATAAGTTAATGAACTGCACCCACATCAGTCCCAAATAATAAAATGGTTTCACCCCCAACACTCTGGCACTTTCTTGGTTTTTCTGGTTTCCAGTAGACTGAGTAATAACATAGTAATCTGTCTGAAGTTGTCAAGTTCACTATCCTGTAAACAAAGCCTGTCCTGCTACTATTTGATTAGTGTGTTTCCATGGTAATATTCAACATTGTGTGAGGAGGTTTTTTTTTAGCAGTGGTAGACAAGAGAGACAGGAAATCTGACTGAGGAAGCTCTTAAAATGTTTCTGTCACAAGTATGAAAGCTATTTAATATGAGTTCTCCAGATCTAATCAGTTCAGAGAGCTGCTCTGACAAGCCAGAGACAGCTTGTCTGAAATGTGAAGCACAGCGAAGAGGAGTTGTGACAGATGTATGAATTTACTGAGTCACAACAATCATATACTTGAAAACATTTTTTAATATTTAACTCAAATAATTTGCTGATTCAGGACTGTGTGGGTGTGGTTTGATTGGATTTGGCTGACAGTGCTGGCAAGCATACAACCTCAGAGCTGTGATCATACTTTGATTAAAATATTGCTCGTCTCTGATTGGTGCACAAGAGTAGGCTTACGTGACACCACCTTTTTCCACCTGAGCCCCAGTAAGAAAAATGATGACAAAAACACAAATGCAGAAATCTCTCATGTCAAGCAGTCAAATGGTTGAAAACTTGTGTGTTCAAACAGGATCATCACTCATAGTCAGAGGCTGACCATGGTCCTTTAACCTTGATTGTATAACTTCACAGTTAAGGCTGTAATAGCATCTCTGTCTTTATGCCAAGGCCTTGAATTTCACAAACGGTGTATATCTGTATAACAGAGAAACCTTAACAAAGTATCAAGTAGAATGTTGTACTTCACATTTGCAGTATAATGTAGATTATCAAGCACAAACATTATGGCTAAAGCCTCAGTTGTCATAGTCCAACTTCTTTTACATTTAGCTGAATAGCAGCGTACATCTTACATATTGCGTTTCTGTAATGTGAACCTAATGACTGAAAAAAAAAAAGATGTGAGAGAGCACATTACTCTGGTGGAAATGCTTCACTCTTTGCAACCAATAAACTTGCACATCAGAGAAAACAGTACACCAAAAATGATGTATTGCATAATGTGATAGCCCTTTTATGTATTCATTTGACTCATGTTACATGCCTGAAGCTCTGTCTCTTTGCTCTCACTGAGTAAAGTGTTTACAGTGTAAATGAGCAGGCCGCAGCTCCTCACAGAGCTGAAATTTTTGAGGTTTCACAAACACTAACCTGCTATCTCCTTGTAAATACTTAAATATGTGTAAACACAAATGCATGCGTCTCTTGGCTGGACACATTCAATATTTATGCTCTTGACACCACCGATATAGGATTAAATACAGGAAGTCAAAAGTTCATACCTCATGACTGAAATGGGAGAGAGAAAGTAGCCCTCTGAATGTTCCTCACCACTTGTTCCTCCTGGTCTACAAACACTGTATTGAATACCAAGCAAATCTGGTGAAATTAAATCCTTTCATAGCTGTTTTCAAACCCATCAAACCGTATACCAATATTAACTGCACCTTGGCCTTTTCAATAAAAAGAATAAAAGAAACCACCAAAAAGAGCAAATAGACATGAGTTGAAATTGAGAGAGCAAAATAATCCTTTGTTTGAATTGTTGATTTATATAGGTGACCTAATCTTTTAGGAAAGTTTGTCACATAAATATATCTCTTTTGAAAAGAAAATGCATAGAAATAAATAATAAATGACCACAGCTCAGAGTAGCATACACTTCATCTCTTTAATTTTTTAAAGTTTAATTTAAAAACAAAGAAAGAATGAAAATACATGAGCAGTCAGGGAATTCATGAGTACTGATTCCAGGAAAGCTCAGGCTGATAACGTCATTCCCAAGTCATATTTTTCTTTTTCTTTTTTACAAAATAGTTAATTACTGTCACATCGAAGCCCATTCAACCCTCATCATTCCAACATTTTCCCAACATAATCTGATGGTGTTTGTGATGATCACACAACATAAGACACAAGATTACTGATTGTGCATTGCATTACGCATGTAGAGAAACTGCAGTCTTACTGTGTGGTGTGTTTAAACACTAATCACAAGCACCTACTCCTGGTAGGTGATGCCAACACATATTCCAGGTCCAGCTTTCTGACACTCATTATTCTGTTCAAGTATCTGAGAATCACAGTAGCTGTAGTCACCATAAACTGGACTGTCACAAAATCCAGTATTATTACTTCCATGGTACTGGGTAAAAAAGACAGTTATGTTACAAATTAATTTCAACACTGATTTAGTATTTTTATACCCTTCATATAACATTGCATTTACTACAGAAAGGTATAATGAAATTATCCCAACTGAATTGGCCCCAAAAGGAAATTTCAAGATTGGCACATATTGCTATGCACAGTCTCTATTATAAACATCATCTGACCTTGATGCTAAATATACTAATTATTTAACTAAAATCTAAAGTTTCCGATTTCTCTTTGCCAGCAATTTCTTTCAAATGAATGAATTTTTTTTTTATGTCACCAATTTTATAAGACTATATTCCCAAATTTGCAGTTTTTACATTTTACTCATTTTGCTAAAGAAAGTTGATGACCATTTAAACTGATCATCTTAGCCCCCCAAAAAAGGGACTATAGGTAGAGTTGAGAACGAAGCTTTATGCAACAGACAAGCTGGAGACCTTTAAACATGTAAACTACATCATTACTATCATTTAACCCTTATATACTGACTGGTGCAGATGAAACTGAACTGGCTCTGGACTCCCGTGTTTTCCGTGTAGGTATGGTGACAACACAGCATGAAATGCCGACTGTGGCCTCCGGCAATTCATCATCCTCAGTCCATTCATTGAGGTCAGGGTTGTAAACCTGAATGCATTTCTTGTACTTCTTCTCACCCTCGTTCCAGCCTCCGAGGAGATAGACCTTGTTGTTCAAAATGGAAATACCGGCCGTGCTCACTCCTGTGTGAAGAGGCGCGCAGTAGCTCCACTGCCCGTTGTGAGGGTTGTAAGATTCGACGGCGAGGACATCCACCCTTTCTCCACGTCCTCCCAGCTGACTGCCTCCAATGACGTAGGCTCGGTCTCCCACAGTGGCAGCACAGTGCCAGCCTCTGGGTGTGCTGAGACTGCTCTTATCCTGCCAGGTGTCGGTGGAGGGGTCATACGAGCACACGGCCCTGGAGTAGGCGTTGTTGATGTAACCTCCAGATACAAGGATCTTGCCATCAATGACGGAGCTGCCATGACAACAGCGGGGCACCTCCATGGGAGCTTTCATCTGCCACTGGTTGGATGAAGGCACATAGCACTCCACAGAGGCCTGAACACCATCAGCATTTCGCCCTCCGACTGCAAACAAGAGGCCGTTGAAGGTGTTGAGGCTGAAGTGGGTGCGCCTCTGGATCATGTTGCTCAGGTGAATCCAGGTGTTGAAGCGGGGGTCATATCTAAAGAATGTCAGGGGGGATTTAAAGTTATTTTCTGATTCTACACAAACTAATATGACAAATGTTGACTTTGAACCAATTAGTTCTCACCTGCAGAAGTTGCTAACAGCATGTTTGGCCTGGTTCCTTGCATCATTCTGGTCCTCACCACCTGCCACATACAGGAAGCCATCCAAGACTGCCACACACTGATTAAAGCTCTTTGCTGGCATTTCTGTCAACTTATTCCACACGTTATCTGAATCTCTGTAGAGAACGTCTTTGCTGAGGGATTTCTCTGTCAAGGCAGGGCGTCCACCAACTGTGAGTATCACCTTGAGGCCACCACGTACCTTTGTTCTGCGTGACTGGAGGATGTTCTGTTGGTATGGCAGCAGATGGTAATTCATGGCGTCAACAAGGAGACGGTGGCACTCGGAGTCTTGCATCATCCTAGGCACACTCTGGACATGATTCACCAGGTCTTGGGCAGAGATAGTGCCAAAGCGGATGTGAGTTAGGAGATCTGCTGCGTACTTCAGCCTCTTCTCATCAAAGTCCAACCATTTCATGGCAATCTGGAAGGCTGTGATCTCGGAGGGGAGCTGCAGGGAGTCATCTGAGAGGAAATCACTGATCTGTTCGTAGGTGAGCTTCAGGAACTGCTCCATCTCAGAAAACTCGATGAAGTTCTCCCGCATGAACTTCTGAGCTGCCTCCTTGGTTTCTTTGAGGTCGTAGGCATCAGCGATATTGGCCACATACATGCAATTCTCCACGCTGAGCTCCTGCATGAGAAAATCACTGCACATCTTCACTAAGGTGCCAATCTGCAGCAGCATGGCCGCGGCGATAGTGCTGCCGATGCTGTACAGGGACAGGGTCAGCTTTCCAGAGTATGCGTACGTAATTGCAGTGGCGAGGCCGACCGGTGAGATGTCACTCAGGTCGATCTTTTGGAGGGTCGAATCCTTCTTCAAGATGTTTCGAATGTACTCGCTGCATGAAGCCATGACAACCTTGTGGACGTCAAATGACTTTGACTTGGTGGCGACTGTTAGATCACAGAGGAAGCTTTCGTGTCTCATGTTGCTCAAACCCTCCAGGAGGTTTGGGGCATACACAGAATCAGTAACTTCAGTTGAAATGCAGCTGAAGCCGTTCCCTCCTTCTAACAGAGTGTTTAACCCATTGATCTTGTTGATGGGGCTGTCCTCAACCATTATGGTCATTTCATTTATGTCTCCTTTATTCTTTTTGGTCGCCTTGTTCTTTTTGGGTGCCATGGCTGTAGCAGCAGAACACAGCCCAGACCTTCTGAAAATATAAGTACAACATGTCAGGCTTTGAAAAGGTTATTACAACTAGATGATACACAAAAATCAAAGACATATCGTATCAGCCAGCCAGATGAAGCTGCATGCCACAGGTAAATCATGACAGATGATTATTCTGGCAAAGAACTAGGTTACATTTAGTTTGGTCTACTCATCAAATTATTAGTGATTTGACTGAAAAAAGGAGTTGAGGATGTACCACATTCACAAGACTGAACTACATTAAAATAGCCTATATTGCTGAAATGTTTTAAATTATTTCATGTCTTTTGTAGTGCTTTGCCCCAAACTAAGCAATAATATCAAGTCATTGTACATTTAACTTGTTGGATCTAAGGAGAAAAGTTCTCTTACATTTTGGAGTTAGTGGAATTTATTTAGACACAGGCAGACACTGACACCTATGAAAACATGTGTGCTACTGGGTGATGTGTGAGTGAGTGCGTCAACATGCCCCTCTTTGCATCTGTCACAATTTATCAGCAGTATGTCCAGGAATAGCAACGCTGGATGGCTCTCTCATGACGTTCCTTTTATAGACTTTGAGACATGAGCAGCAGGCCTCATGTCCTCTGACTTTTAAGTTCAGCTTAGAGCAAACATCAATTTTTGTCCCCTTTCTTTATTCTATTGAATTGTTTCAGGCTTGCCTTGGATAAGTCGGCAATTAATACCATCTAAAAGACAAAAACGTCTCACAAAAAGCCACTCCTCACATTATTTACCCACAAGGCAAACTTGAAGCTGACTACCACCATAGCTGCATGTAAAAGCAAAATTTTACCAAAAGGTCAACAGCTCCAGGCAACTTATTCGCCTCTTGATGCCCAATAAGCAGGGAAAGAGCACATTTTCCATTCTAAAATGACTGACAAAAGCTGAAGCATTAATTGCACGGCATTGCCTTTTTAATTGTTAAAATTGCTAATAGTCAAAGCATGGGAGAGCTCCACTTACCTGTGAAATGAAGTTGAGGCTGGTGAAGAAGGAACTTGTGCCTCCAGTTACTGGAGCAGGAGAGAGAGACCAACAGTCACCCCTGCTGAAAGAGACATGCAGTTAACTCCTCCTCTAAGGCAGTGAGTGCCAATCAAGTATTGTGCAATGCATGTGGTAGAGGGCAGGGACCATGCACCCCCAACATATAGTGTCCAACAATAGTCTCCAATCAGTTGATGTCAACATACTGTGGGGGCTCACCCTATATCCTCAATGGGACGTCATATTAGGGGTTTCATTTGGCCTTCCACTCTTTAGAAAATAAATTAGTGTGAGTGTATTCCTAAGTGTTGCAAAGAGCATCATGATTTAGATATTTTACTTGTACAAAACTCCTCCTGATAAATCCCCTCAAATAAAATTAAAGTTGCCTTTATTTTCTTGTTGGACATGATCTTAAATGGAAACCATCAGAACTCACAAGCACCACTCCAGTGCCAGCACATTTAATAATGTTATCGTGCAGCTTTCTATGCAAAGCACATATAGTAGTCTGTGGGGACATAAGAAAGGTGAATGCAGTAGAGGAAGTGTAAGAGAATCCACACCATCTAGGTCCAGCTCATATTTTTATTTTATTTTCTGACAAGGTGTACAAATCTATGAAATACATTCTTTTTTGTTTTTAAGGCCTCTCCTGTCACATTAGAAAAAATTCATTACGCCATCCACAACTGTTTTCAAATCCTGATTGTTGCTGCTGGATGAGAAATATTTCATTTATTAGCCCCATATGTCCATTCAAGAGGCCAGTAGCTCTTGATAAACCTCAGAAGAGTAGTTTATTTTCATTGATATTTAATCTTCTGTATGGCATCATTATCCTGAGTATTTATCGTGTTCTCATATCAGAGTGTTTACTCAGTGGTTACATCATATCTAAACCATTACACACCACATAATTTCTGTCGCCGGTTCCGCCCATTATAATAGTGTCATCAACGGGCGCGCGCTGCCCGGTGTGTGTAGACGGTCGCACGTGAATCACCGAGATGGCCAGCAGCTCTGATGTGGTGAAGAAAGTCACGCGGTTCAAACTTAAGCTCACAGACACAGCAGACTCTGCTACGGTAGATACAATGACTATGTTTTTATACGCGCAGCCTTTGGGATGTTGATTGTCTGCAACCTATTTCCCCGTTTATTAGGATTTTCCGGTCCATATATAATCATACAACCACTGATTGCTTCAAATATACCGGTGCTGCTTCCGAAGTTGTCACGTTTTTCCAGCTGCATACTCGGTTTTATTGCCTACACAAATGCCACCATCTTTCATTCATGGCTTTGTTGTAGTTTTATAGTAACAAATAAAACGCTACTGGCAGTCAACGTTCACTCATTAGTCTCCAACCACCTGCTCTTACATTGGACGCTATGGAAAAGTGAACTGCCTTATGATTAATTGACCGTCTCCTCTCTACAGGGTGTAAGATTTTTCTGCTTCTTTTCGTGGACAGAAGCTGATTGAGTTCTGTTTCAGTCATTGACATGTGCGCTGCTGCAGCCACTCAGCACTGGAGGCACTTAACTGTGGGGGTCAGGCTGTTTAAAGTGGGAGGTGCTTTGCTGCTAAAATTGTCAGCTCCTCCAGTTGTTCAACTTATGTCTGCTGTCTATCATCCATAGAGGCTATGACGCTGTGCAGGCCTGTTCAAGTCGATTTTGCTTGGAGGTGTATTTATATAAACTGACCAATATGCAGCTCCTCAGATTTAATTATAATGAAATGAAAGTGTTAAATGCACCACCTGAAAACTTTGAACTCAATCGTATACTTCGATTTTATTTGTCAGCAGTAGCATTGACCATTTATAGTTCACAGTAAAAGGAGCAGCCTAAGTGGGTGTGTGAGGCTCCCATACATAGCTTCTGCTCTGAATGCACAATCAGCAACTGTGGTGATCCAAAACCAGGACTGCCATATTTGGCTTGTCAGGTTTTCTTCAATTTACTTCACATTTTAGCAGCTTTATGTCTTAAATGTGTGTGTAAAAACTGCGTACAAACACACACTAGAACTTTTCCAAATACTTTTTGAAATGCTAGTAAAAGCATTTAAAACATAACCAGAAGGATTTAAATGTTGATTATTCTCTTTCTAGGTTCTAAAAATCTTGCAAAAACTCAAGGATCTGGATATCACAGTAGACATTCTTGCTGTGAGTGTCAGTTGCAAAGGATTTTCTGTTGATATACTTTCATATGCATTTTTGGATTCATTAAATTTTCACTGGCTGCACTAACTAGTGTCTACGTGTAGGAAACTGGAATTGGCAAAACGGTTAACTCCCTGCGCAGGCATGAACAGGCTGGAGAATTTGCCAAGTCACTAGTTAGAGGTTGGAAGAAACTGGTCCCTAAGGAGTGCACGAGGTGAAGTGTATTTTAATGTATTGTACAATCCAACTGACTCTGCTTAGGTTTTGTGTCTGGTGTCTTAAATCTAATATTTAATTTGCCCTTGATGTAGCTGCACAGATGATGGGGACGTGTCAGAGACTATGTGTGTTAAGGACAAACTGGACGAGCAAAACTGTCCAAATGCTGGAAGTTTGACAACAGAGGATTTGAACAATAATCGTCTGACATCTCGCAGCAAGAGTCAGGATTCTTCAGATGAGGCCGTCTTCAAAACAAGGAGCAGGGAGGCTGATTTAGAGAAATACCGGTGTGACGAACTGAAAGGAAAAAAGAATGACAATCAAGAAAAAAGCCACCAAGTAAACTGGAATATCTTTCAGAGTGACGTCTTGGAAAAGAAAATCGAGGAGGATAAAATAGACGATTCATTTCTTTCCAAGAAGAAGAAAAATGATCAGAGTGACAGAAAATCAGGAGACAGTGATATTTTGCTTGGAAACAAGAGATCCAGGGAGAAACTGAAAGGCAACTGTGAAAGGGGAAGATTTGTGTCAGAAAAAGAGTCAACCAAGAAATCAAAGCCATCAAAAGAATCCTCAAAGGAAGGCAAGGAATTTTTTTCTTATGAGTCTGGCGACAAATACCCAAAAATGTTAAAACTGGCCGATACCAAAGATGCCGGGTCTCCAGGAAAGTCGTGGAATTCAGAGGCCCAAAAGAGGAAAAGGAAAAAAACAAGTAAAGAGAGGCATGAAGGTCTTAAACATAAACAAGAGTCTGAAAATGAGGGACATTCAAAGCACAAAAACAAAAAGGCCAAAATAACGCACAAAGACCAGGAAAGTGATGGTGACCAAGAGAAGCCTTCCATGTCTTTTGAATCGTACTTGAACTATGATGTGAATGTTTTCAAGAGAAAAGAACGATATGGAGTGAAGAAACCTGCCAAAGAAATCAAGACTGCAGTTAAAGCAGAAGAAGCAAAGGGTTCTGGCATTAAACCTTTCAAATCAGCTGTGATGTCTATAAATGTTAGCCCTCCAAAACAGGTATATTGACAGTTTTTCTTTTAGTTTGAGATCACAGGTCATGACTGCTTAATATTGACTAATAATCCTTCATATTTCAGAAGTTTCAGGAGTCCGTAATGGACCTGTTGAGCATCCCTTTACCTGCTGTTCTGCCTGAATGTGAAAATCCATCCAGTTTTGAGTACTTTGACAGGAAAGGTACTGCATGGGTAGCAAATACAGCTGTATTTTCATATTGGTTATTTTAGTCTTGATGCCCCTCCTTTTGTCTTAAAGTTGAGAAGGAGTCTGATTTCTGCGATGTCCCTGAGGAGTCTGCTGTCTTCACTGGTCAGCGGTTTAACAGGAAGATGCAAGTGTACTCTGGTGCCAAGACTGTCTTCCTCCCAGCCATGATGAGCTTGTACCAACAGTGTATCCGCACACTCCAGAACAATATTCACTGTGAGTAAAGCCCAAAGAGCCTTTATTTTGTGCGGCTCTGATGTCTGTCAGTTTTTATTGGGTTTATATTTAGGTGCAGGGATCTCTTCTCAGTGCTTAATGAAACTGGTGGAGTCCCGTTTGAAATCCTCGAGCCGGTGTTGGAGAGGTGCACACCGGAGCAGCTGCTACACATTGAAGAATGCAACCCAGTAAGAATGTGACATGTGAATGAATTTAGTGCAGGCGTCCACTTTGTGGCCCCTTTAGTAGGTACACCTGCTGAGCACTGTAACTTTCCTGGCACTATTTTAAAATAATGAGCGGTCTGTGATATGGCGCATTATCCTGTTTTAAGTTATAAACTGACAGAGGATTAAAAATCAGATAGATATCTGGGCTTTTAACATTCTCATTGTTGACATTTTGGTGCTAGAGAAAAGCTTGTGGAGAGAACATGTAGTAGGCCAGTGGTATTGTGGTAGTTTACTAAATCTAAATATCTGTTGTATGTATCAGACCTTGTTTGTATGCTGCAGCTAATTCAACACAGGGTTATACTTCAAGAGTGTTTTCTGAACTTAAGTTATTGTTAAACAACACTGCTTTTACAAATTAGACAGAGAACAGGACTGTGTTATTACATTAACATTTAAACCAAACAGTTGCTATTTACGTAGCTGTTTAAATCATCATGTGCCCAGTGCAGCTCACTTTCTGATTTTTGGATAATCAATAATTATTTAGTCTGTAAAATATCAGAACAAACAATAAAAAATGTCTGTCACAATTTCCCTAAAGCCCATGGTGACACCTTTAAATATCCTGTTTTGTCCAACCAACAGCCCAAAATCCAAAGATGTACAATGATTTAAAATGGAGAGAAGCAGAAAATCCTCAAAATTGAGAAGATGGAATCAGAGAATGTTTGCTTTAAAAATGTGCAGATTAATTCTCTATTAATCCACCAATGAATAAATTAGTTCAGCGCTACTTTTGTAGCCGTGGACACATCATGGTGTAGCTGCATTTCATCCAACCAAAGTTCAACAAGTTGTATGATCAGTGACCTGCCTCTGCTTATCTGGCTGTTTACTGCCTGCTTGTGCCATTCCTGTTAGCTAATCTGGCTGGTCAAGGTGTAGGCTTTATGTCTTCAGAGAAGCATTAACTACATGCTTGTTTGTTTTGTAAACTGGGAGGGCAGCTTTTTTCGTCACATCAGGCGTTGGTCCTCCTGCCACATCCAAAGTCATTTTTCACAACATATCATGCATAGACAGTATCTTAACCTCCTGACCTCCTGCCAGATTTGAAGGAGCTGGCTGTTACTGGTCTTAATGAGCAGGTTTACTTACAGTGGCCACTGAGTGTGAGATTAGAAAAGTTGTTGTGAAAGTTTGAGTGTACAGGTGTGTTTTCCACCAGCCCTGTAACTGTTTGTTTCCACAGATCTACATCGGAGTGACAGACCACCTGTGGGGGAAACACTGTCAGAGGGAGTTCAAAGACTCCAGACTTCAGGAGTATGAATCATGGAAGGAGATGTACATCAGGCTGTTTGAGGAGAGGGAAAGGAAACTCCAGAGACTGACAAAAAGCATTGTTTCTGCACATTCTTTGAAACCCAAAGGTGTGTGTTGTATACTGAATGTGGCTGCTACTGAAACTTTAAACAGTCTTTTTGTGTTGATCCATTGTGAAACAGAATCATAAACATGAAAAAGTGACTATTTTATATGCATTGTACACCATACAAAAATATTTTGTTTAGTCCTTATTACAGTCTGTGCACTGTGACATATTTTTTTTTAGGTCGGCAGGTGAAGATGGCATTTATTCACACTGTTGCCAAGCCACCGAGAGATGTGCGAATTCAGCAGGAAATTCATGGAACTGCTGTTCAGCAGCCTCATCAGCCCAGGTGCAGGTGGGTTTCAGCATCCTAAATACAGAGAAATATCTACATAGATTTCATGATTAGTTTATTTAGATTTTTATTAATTTGTTCACATTAACACATTAATTTCAGCTAAGCTATTTTTTTCCTAATTATAAAGTTCATGAATAAACTGAAGATTTTAAGATTGTAAAGACTGCTGTTCATGTGTTTACCTTGCTCCGCTCCTCTTCCACATAAAAACCCTTAACTACAAAGTGATCGCTCCACAGCAGCAGATTAGCAGGGTCATAACCTGTCGGAGACCCGTGTGATAACAGTGGGTGAAATGCTTTTTGGGTGAGCTTAGCCAAACACAGGAATTGGAGCAATGTGCTGGATAAACTGGTTTTATTCTGGTTAGAGACGGCCTTGGGTCCTTTGTTTTCAACTGTTGCAACGTGGGATGTTATGCTCACTAGCTGTTCCGTAACACTGATATTTGGAGGTGGATGGAGACTCATTCTTATGTGTGAATTAAGCTCTGTGCTATTATTTCATAAATTTCCAGTGTCAAGGCTCAGGACAACAGATTGAGGCTGAGCTGTAACGAGCCCGGCAGCTCCAGTTCAGGGGGAAGCAATGCACAAGACCCCCGCAAAAAAACAAGTGAGCTAAATTTGCTGCAACTTTCCAAACTCGTCCAACTGGTCTGTTCAGATAAGTCTGTTTTGGTTTCTTTTTTCCTCCAGTCATTTTTTGTCTAAGGTCAGATTGAAAACTAGAAATGCAGATTTAACTTGTGTAATTCTGATTTACATTTTATTTTACATAGTTAGTGTTAACTTGGATTTTTAAATGATTTTTTTTTTGGTGTTGTTTTTGTTCTCACAGGAATTGCTCCAATGATGGCAAAGTCCTTAAAGGCATTTAGAAAACGGTTTGAACGCAGATGAATGCTCCTATATGATTTTTCTATTTCCACTGTGAGGATGTGGGGAAAGTGCACTCTATCATTCATTAACTTTGGACAGCACTAGGCCTGTGTTCACCTTAGATTTTTCTGTGTCGTTTGTCTTAATATACAGGCAATTGCCATGTTTTTTTCTCTGTAACTGTGAATTGTCTTCACCATTAAATGGACAATGAAGTCAGCAAATTCACTTGATTTTGATATTTTCTTTCAATCTGTTTGAGCTTTAACAGGGACAGTTTTAGGTTATTTAATGGGGTATGGCTCCCTCTAGAGGATACAGAGAGAAATGTTATTTTCTGTATATTTACACATTTCTCCTATAAACTCATTGCTGTACATAACATTTCAGATTATCTCAATAAATTTGATAAGAGGAATACATTTTTGAAAACACACCACCTCTCCTAACACTACATCAGACTAAAAGTGAACCAAAGAGCAACCATAAGTGTTATAACTGAAAGCATTGGATTCATTGCTCACAGTATACTGTAATAAAATCTGGTCATGCTTTTATCAGTTTTCATCTTGTTTTGTTGTGTGTTCAAGTCCAAAGTCTGTCGTCACCCACCCGAACAATTCAGAAAAAAATGTCAACAAATTGTTCCACAGAATGAAAAGAAAGCAGTTCACTAAAACCCCCGTGATGATGTTGTGTTTCATGGGGGGAAGGCATCTGCCTCCTGCCACTTCTCAAGGACCCTTCCTGTCTATTTTTGTTCCAGTGGGTATGTTCGAACAACTGTTTGAGATATTAGAGGAAAGGCTCTGAAACTGCTACAGCCTTCAGCGCTATCTGTGGCAGCCTGCCAAGACTACATCATCAATCCATCTCCATTTTTAATTTATTGGTTTGAGGTGAGCTGTTGTCATATCTATGGAACTTGTGTTACTTGAATCCTAAAAAAATTAGGCTTATTTCAAGTGATTTAACCGACATAAAGAAAAAGGTTATTAGTGACCAAGCCTCTTTTCTCATAAATCTATTGATACATGACAACAAACAGACAAACTGATCTCTATAAAAACAGATTGGGAAAAATACTCTCATATTACTGATTGTTATTACTCTAAATGTGTAATAGAGTTGGATGGCTGTCACAACAAAGCTGAAGCTCTACTACCCTTGCAAGGTGGTGGCAAAATTACCTGATGGTTACCACAAGCGTACCCTGCAACAGAGAGTTGGAGCTGACCTTGGCCTTTGACCCAGACGGAAGCAAAGTGGTGGAAAAAATATCCAAACATATTTTAAAGGTTTTTTTCATTTAGAAATTAGAATTAAAGTAACATCTGTCATATTTTGTATCTCGAAAGCTGAATTATAAATCATGCAGGATGTGATGTGACATTTTAGACACACACACATTCATTTATCATTCAATTATTGAATACTTTCCTGCTTTTTGACATCTTTGACGTTTGATTATCACTGTGTGGGCGGCATTTTGATATTGCAGCTAGCTGAGGTGGAGCTCCTATTAACAACTTGAGGACACTGTTGGGTAATTAAATCTTTAATAAGACATCATGTTTTATAGTGTCATCATATTTTTGATATAAAATCTTAAGCTACAAGCAAGTAATTAGAGCTGTCAAATAGAACATACTTTATTTCCATGTGAGTTGAAGTGAGAGAAGCATAAGAAGCATAAAATGTATCTTTATGCATTGACACCCAAAACAGTACAAAACACACATTATCATAAGGTAAAAGATGAAATATTGCAAATTAGCTTCAGCTATAAATATGTGGCATTGGCTCATGCTATACACTTAGCCCTATAAGAATAATTCAAACATTCTACTTGTTTATCTTTTAAATAAAGCTTATAAAGTGTCTAAAATAATTTTAAATACACATTAGAGGTTCGTGGTTTTTATTCTGGGTGTCCTCCCTCGGTTTGGGGGGCCCCCAGGGGCTGTTATCGGTCCTCTGTGCCTCACCATTGCGGCCCTGTGCGGGACGGGACTATCCAGAGGAGGGACCGGAGGGAGGAGCAGCCTGGAACGGTGACGTAGGATTGGAATGAGGGAGTGAATGTTCCGGGTCAGAAACTGGACGGCAGAGGAAATTAACTCCGGGACGAGACGAAAAAAAACGAGAATGCTACCCGCCTCTACACTGAGATGTAGCCTGTGTTTTTTACGTTAACAAACGAGGGCTTTTTAAAGCGGCGGGGGTCGACGTGAGACGAGGAACCAAGTGGAGAAGGAAAAAAACAAAAAAAAAAAAACAAAAAAAAAAACAGGTGCCTACAAAGTAACCAAAGTGAGACAACGACGGACGGAGAGTAATTCCCATGTTCGCCGCGACCTAACCAACGCTAGCTCGGTAACGTTATTTACAGCTGGAGTTTCGGTGTTTACTCGCGTGTGAGTTTCGCTTCGCTCGTGTTCGACGGAGAATTTAGTCCAGGACTGTCCCGCCGTAAGCAATCTGTTGCATCCCCCCCTCCCCTCCTTCTCCCCGCCGTTTGTTTATCGCACGGGTACGAGATTTATTCCCACCTCCCCCGTGATGTTTCACTGTATACCCCTGTGGCGGTGCAACCGTCATGTTGAGATGATCGATAAACGCCACTGCTCCCTGCTGTATGTGCCCGATGAGATTTATCGCTATGGACGGAGTTTGGAGGAGCTGTTGCTGGATGCCAACCAACTCCGAGACTTGCCCAAGGTAAGCAGAAAACAGCCTCCGCTCACTAAGGTTCAGGGGCAGGGTATCGTAGCTTATTTTTGGTCACATGTAACGTGTCCCCTCGGTCAAAGAGCTACTGACACGGACCCGCTAACTGAGCTGATCAGGCGTCCCGTGAGAGTCTGGTGGGACCTGGGGGACAACAATTACGCAAGATCAGCAAGGCAGGCACACTGTGGAGGTGGAAATTTCCTCTGAACTACACCTCACACCGCAGGTTAACTGAATGCATGTGCCACAGTCTGTGTTTTGATCGTAAAACAAAGTTTATAGGAGTCCCAGATGTCTCAGCAAAGCCCTGGCATTGTGTCTGATTTGTCAAACCTGTTTGGGCAGGTGATCCCAGGCTGAGGTCAGAAATACCCACGACCCTTTGTCTGTGATCTCTGGGCGCCATGACTGTAAGCAGAGGGCATGAAATATCTAATTCTTCAGGGGCAGTAGAGTTTAACTACATCAAGCAACACTAAGATCAAAATATTTATGACTCAGCACCCTAATATAAAAGGAGTGTGACTAATGGTGCTCCAGAGCATATTTATTTTGTGGTACAGGTGAAATACCAGTAATGTGGGTCATGGCCATGAGATGTGGCCGAAAGCTCCAGAGAAATCCCAGTAATTGGACCTTGAGCTTAGAATTTATTTATTTATTTCTGACAAAAATACAACATAGATCATCATGATAAATATATTGTAAAATGATCTGTAATCTCATCTTGCAATGTTGTCATTTTGGGCTGCAGCTATATATTTATTTTCATTTTCAATTAATCTGTTGATCATTTTCTCATAGTCATTTAGAGATGCACTCAATCGAGCTCCAGCTATCGAGTCTTTTTAATATTTTTAAAATTCTGAGTGAAGTAGCAAAATCCTCACGTCTGAGAATCTGTAACCAGTGTATGTTTGGTACTTTTGCTTGATTAACGACTCAAATGAATTGTCAGTTTGCAGAGTGATTAAGTATAATGACAAAATCGATGCAATACTGTCTATCCAATGTAGAGCTGTACATGAAGTCATCTTTCAAGTCTGCAGTGTAGCTTGGTGAAGTGAGGATACGCAAGCCCAGTCTTCTTACTTGTGACCCTAGCGCTCCGGATTAAGTGGGATACGAGTTAACGGATTTGCATGTTATTTCCCACGTGTGAGAATGGTTCATTTAGTATGTCTCTATGTCCGGGCTTGAAGCTGAAGATCCCAGAGTCTGAGCTGTGGTGTCTTTGCGACATTCGTATAGCCTAGAGCTGCCACAGTGAGGGAGAGGATTACTGACTTTGTGGTCTTGTGGCATATTCCCTTTAACTTTTGCAGCCAAACCTGTTTTGCTGTAGAAGGTACTCTCAGTTCGGCTCTTGAGAGTGTATTTTAAGCCTGAGAAAATTGTATTAACTATTCTCAGTGTAACCTTCAAAAGCAGGGAGTACATTTGGTAATATATTGGGTTTACAGCTGTTCCTGACAAGTGGAGAGAGTATGGAATTAGGCTGGAATAAAACTGTCCTGTCCTCATATAACTGAAGTCGTGGTGGGTCAGCTGTAAAGCTGATAGGATTGAAGGACTATTATTTGCCTTTGCGATGTTTCCTCCTTTCTTGGTTTTCATCTAAATAGAAGGTCTGCAGTTTACAGAAGTCCATAGAGAAAAGAAAAGACAGCAGAGAGAATATTTCTGGGCTTGGCATGCCCATAGAAATTTGATGAAACGGAGATAATGTTAGCAACCTCCCGTGGCTGTGTCACACTGCTCACTTTGTCCATTGAAGAAAAGCACAGGAACAGGTATTCTGACTGAAAACAAAGACAGCATTATGTGTTTTGTTGTCGCCTCACTTGTGCATTTGTATGTGGCAGTGTTTTCTAATGAATCGTCGACCTGAATTGAAAAGTACAGCCCAATAAAACCATAAAACAACACACACACAGAAAACAATGCACCTGCCAAACTAGGTGCTGGCAATGTTAACTCTCTTTCCATCGTCTGGGCCTGCATTAGATGTGATTAGCAGGTGTACTCTCTCATTGTGACAACAGACACACACGCAACTGTTTAACAATTTAGCAATCTCTATACTCAGTTTGGAAATATTCTAAGTATGTTTAGGGGGTAAAGGGGTGGATTATTTGCATGCCAACAAGAGAAACTGTTTATTGTGTTCTTTGGCATGTAACTAATGTCATCAATGCTTGCTGAGTGAACCCAAGAAACGTCCACTTCAGTGCTCACTGTGTGGCCTCATCACATTTGCCTCGGAGGTGGCTAACTGAATAAACGCTGACCACTTGACTTTGTTACTGTATTGACAATGATGTAACAAAGCCTAGACGCAGTAACATATTTCAAGTCAATCATTTCAACCACAGCAGGCAGATAAAAACATGCACAGGGCAGCCTTAACAGAAAGATGAAACGGTAAAGGTGTGTTTTTACAGTGACAAGATGAGGCAAGTTGAACTTGAGCAGATAGTTTCAATAGTTTTACAAAGAAGGATCTGCTGACCAAATCATGGAAACATGAAGTGTAGGTTTGTGTGTATGATGGCTGGGCCCTATGTCTCTTCTGTTTGTTTTATGCATTATTTGTGCTGAGGCAATGGACTAAATTAGCAAAAAGTAACTTGTGTCTCTTTGTTTATTCAGAGTTTCCCTTAAGCAACCATTCCTCACGATACATACCATCAGACTGGTTTGTAAACAGCAGTCATTAGCTTATTAAACAACAGTCAAACTAAGAAACTAGCTGGCAAGGGTGAATAGGAATGCAAGTCTAGCTGGCTGTTGAAATGTGTTTGCCTGTTTATCCGGTTTAAAAATGAATGTAGTTTCCAGTGTCCTCAGCTCCAGTGAAACTGCAGGACAGAGAGGTGTTGATGGCTGCGTCAAAGACCCTTAAACATTTTTTTTAAAGCAGTGTGAAGCCGCTTACATGTACTTCTGCATAACAGAATTATTTAGAACTGTAACAATAAATCGATAAATCAGTCAACTGAGAAAAAAATAATTTAGAAGAATAATTTCAGTCATTTCTCAAGTAAAAAGGCCAAACATTCTGTGGTCTCAGTTTCCTCAGAGAGAGGATGTGATGCTTTTCTTTGGATGAATAAAACAAACACTAGGAGGATTAATCGATAATTAGGACTGTTGTTAGTTGCAGCCATAAAATTATTATATTTTCCAGCCTGTCAAGCAATAAAATGACTATATATCTCAAGTTTATTTTTCTCATTGTTCAATATGCAAATCAAAAAGGGCATTTAGATTAGAGTTTGTTAGTGAGTTTGTTGGACCATTCGGTTTGGACAAAACAATCAGACTGTGATGAGCATTTTTTTTGTTTACAATTTTCTGACATTTCACAGACCAAACAATAAAATGATGCAGACAGCAGGCAGATGAATTGATAATGGAAATAATGGTTGCAACTGTTTGGGGGTCTGCTGTCTTAACCGCCATTTATTCCTTTCAAAACTGACACACACACACACTCACAGTGATTGCAGTGATGGTGGGAAGAAACAATATCCGGTCTGAGACAGGAAGCTGCAGGGTTTATGACATGTTTGATGTGGTGACAAAAGTGGTGCTATGAATCCCTGAGCAGGAGGATGGTGGTTAAACTGACTCAGAAACTCTCATGTGATTGACAAGAAGATGTACTTGTACAGAGAGAAGTGTCATAAAGGTTAGTGCAGTCGTTGAGTTTCTGACATGTGGTTGTGGTTGAGACAGTTTTAACTTTAGCCTCTGCTGTGATATACTATAACATGTACATATGACTATGTAACCTACATGTAACCTTACAGTGAAACTTGAATTAGACTCCACAAGGCATTCAACACTCATGTCTTTAAGACATGAAGGCTTAAGTGAAAGACATGAGAATGAAAATAATCCATCAAACTCTACATCTAGAATAAATGAAAACTTTTAATGCTGATTTTATAACCTTTTGGTTAGGTTGTGTAAGATTTTTTGTTACAAAACTAACAAACTTAAATCTTATATGGTGACAACTTGCTCACTTCCCAAAACCACCATCAGTACTGAGGGTGAAACTGAAGATTCAAACATTGACTTGGGAGTTGAGAAAATGGTTAATGTATTCTTGACTCAGCCTGTTTTGGTTGTTGTGTGTCACACATGGGTGACTGTTGGGGGCGTGGTGCTGAATGACACTAACGGGAAGAACAGGTTTTCTCTCAGTATGTTAATGCAAGAATCACAAAGCTTGTCACAAATTTTGCGACAAGAATCAATTATATGCCGCTCTTTGTTACTCTGACTGTCTTATCAAGAGGATTAGAAAACCAGATAAAAGCATTTAAATTAGGCTGCCTTTGTTTTCTCTTGAGTCCTTGATACTGAAGGTTTCAAAGTACCTGTGTTTGCCTCTGACTGTGAGCGCTGTGTTATATAGGAGAGGCATAGCTCAAGTAGGAAGTCTGAAAGTGGTAAACGCATTGGTATAATCAACATCAAAACTGAATTTGCAGTATTTTCCTGATCTGTCTTCGGGTTAGCTTTCTGGAAATGAACAAGTCTGCACAAGCCAAGACTCCCTTGATGATATCATCAAGACAGAGACAAATCTTTGAGCTCTGGACTTGTGATTGGGAGACTGACTTAGGAGACAGAGACTGTACTCACAAGTGTTTTTATGAGTGAGTGAAATTTGAAAGTGAAATTAAGGTGGTTAAGATGTGAAAGTGCAGACAAACAGTCGTTACTTGTAAGATGACAGGTTTGTTTGCTTGATGAAATGATGGATTAGAGACTATTTGAACTTTCTTAAGACCTTGGAATGTCATGTGCATTTTGTAATAGGGTGGAGTTTGACTTTTGGACTCTTGGGCCGTATTTATTGTGCACTGCATTATTAAAATGTGATCTGTATCTGGATATGGTCCATGGATAATGAGCAGCCTGATCATTAGTTTTAAAAATGCAAACACATTTTTACAGATTGCCTTTACACCTAGCTGACATTAGCTAAGATCACATGTTCAGGTGATCTGGCAGTCTAATAACATCATAGTTTTATTATGTGCTGCCTGTGATTCTAGCTTTCATAGCTTTTTTTCCCTTCCTCGCCCACATTAAAAATCCAGAGACAGAACACTTATGCACCAGGTTCTGTCATTCGAGGGCAGCAGCAAGTGGCACAATCATTAAGAATTAATCAGAGATCATTAAGGCTGGTAATGTGCTGAAAAAGTGAGGCTAATTTTACAATAATGAGATGTGTGGGTTGTCTGCGCACCAGCCGCACTGATGATAATGAACCTTTATTACAGCTTAACATATTTTCACATCAGTAAAGTTTTCAATTCATCACAGCCTTGCTGAGATCCAGGCAAAAATGTACCTGAGCATGCCGCTTCAGGACAGTAAGGTAATATAAAGGGGATCTAAAGAGCAGCACTGATCTAGTTTCCTCTGAAAATTCATTCATTAATGAGCTCTAATGGGCAGTTGGCCTGCCTTGTAACAGGCAACAGCAGAGAAAATATAAAGGCCAGAGGGGGAAGTTTTTTTTTTTTTTTGTTTGTTTTTGTTTTGTTCATGCCAAAACTTTAGCGGAACCTGAAGCAGCATTGTTAGCTACCTGCTTCACCACTGCACAGGCCAGGTTCTGCCTGCTCTTGTTATGGGCGTCAAGTATGTGCTTGCTTGTGATAATTGCTTTTGCCTTTTTAAATTAGTGTGCCAACTGGATCTTTCTGTCTCAGAGATTGAGAACAAAGACAGATCTTTGTACTTAAGTGGTGACTTGTGACCAAACAATTTTATGAGTTTAGGCCTGGCATCCGATCTGATAGTGTTGGAAAAGCAGAGTATTGAGGAGAAGGGTCTTAGCTTAGATGTTTAACTGGGAGACAGTAAAACCTGCTGTCAGACATCATCAGTACAGCCTGTTGAAAAAAAATCTAAATATCTCACAATGAGAACATTTGTCCTGTTAATTGTAATTCTTCAAAAATGGCTTCCCACTGAAACAGGAGGTTTTTGTATGCTATTATTTAAGGTAGCACAAGTAGAGCAGAGATTTGAAAGTAGAGAAGAAAAATAGCTACTGTTTCACAAAATTGCTTGAATGTAATTGTGGATTATATCAGACTATGCTCAGTGTATATCAAGAATCCCTTAGAGTTACAAAGCAAAAAAAAGGTCATGTTCAAGGCAATACTAAGGAATAAAGAGAAGCCCTTATTGACTAGTAGTTGACTGACTAAACAGTAATAAAACACAGCATGTTAAGGCTACACACTGGCCTTCATCATTGTGCTCACATTCTCATGCTAAATCTTTTTAATGAAAAGAATGCCTCGACCTTCAGTCTTTTTCTTGCTTTCGATTCCAGTCAAGCCCTCTAGTCATCTATTGTCATTTTTGCTTGCTTGCTATTCAAATACATTGCACACAGAGGAGCGCTGAATGTGTACACAGTTACTCTGCAGGTAGTTCTGTTCTCTTACTGGAGTGACTCTTGTTAGAGCAGGAGACATCTTACACCTTTTACTGTCTCTCTTACGTTGTGGTGACCTCATGAACTTCCCATCATAGCCCCGCCCAGCTTCAACCTGAGCAGACGTCTAATCAGCCAGAATGATTAAAAATGCTTGTGGGTCTGTGGACTGCCTTCAAATGTAAAAAGCAAAATGCGCTCAGGCATTATAATTTCTGAAAATGCTACTGCATCCTGCTGCAAGAAAAAAATCAACCGTTGTTAAAGATGTGATTATAATTTAAACGTTTTATTTGTGTCACCAACCATAAAATCACCTTCAGTTAAATATAAATTGAATAAATATATTGTATAGGATTCACTGTCTTACTGATATACTTTTACTTGAAAGCTTTATTCTGAATACACATTTCTTTTTACCTTTCAGCCATTTTTCCAGCTGGTGAAACTAAGAAAACTTGGTCTGAGTGACAATGAGATCCAGAGACTTCCACCAGAGATAGCCAACTTCATGCAACTGGTAGAGCTGGATGTCTCTCGAAATGGTAAGAAGGGTGATATACCACAGCAGCACCAAAGTAACTCTTATTCAGTTGCTTCATATCACATTTTATAACTGCATTTCTGTGTATTTTCTTCATATCTGTGAGAATATGCTTTTACAGTTGAGTAAGACAGCACTAAATTCAACTAATGAATGACAGTTGACAGATTTATTCCTCATTAGCGGAGCTGATGCAACAAACAAGCATAAAAAACATGGTTTGCATTAGCCTGAATCTTCCAAGTTGGCTGTATAGACCTGAACATATTCCTTTGGATACACTGGTGAGGTTTCTCCAACTGCAACAGAGCAGCAGCCTGTTCACAGCTGTGGCTGGAGAGTGAATCAAATTCAAGTTAAAAGAAAGTACAAACATTTAACACACTGCCCTGTTTGTTTTAAACAATGGTACATTTGATATACCACAAAATGGCATCTTTGCACACCGCTCTGCACGATTAATGTGATTTTTATTGTTTTCACTTGCATTCAAAGCGACTGTCTATTATGTATACATTTACACAACTATAATGCTGAATCTGTCTTATATTTGTTTTTGAATATTAGAATGTGACAATTAGATGTTTAAAAGCTGAGTAGCATTATTAAAAGGTGTTTTTGACATGTGTCTTTTCTCAGATATTATGGAAATTCCAGAGAGTATTTCATACTGCAAAGCCCTCCAAGTGGCAGATTTCAGTGGAAATCCATTAACAAGGTAGTCCCACAGATTATATTGTTTTACTTTTCAAAAGAAGAAACAAATTATCAGTCATATTTAATACTTTAATGCTAGTCACTCCAGAAATATTCATCTGTAAAGGTTTGTAACATTGCTAAAATCATACATTTCACATTGATTGATTTTTATACTTGATACATATTGATCTCTTTTTCTCTGTTTATCCAGATTTAAAACATGTTGATAACAAAAGCGGGGAATACATGTTTGAAAATTAACTGTGGAGAGGAATCCATGTGTGTGTGTTTTAAGATCCCCTGCTGTTATTCCTGCCGCTGTGAAAATTCATACACTCTCCTTGACAAATTGCATAGTTTGCTTTATATTGTGTGGGTGAGACCAAGTCTAATTTGCACCCCAGCAGGGGAAAAACCACAATGCTTTTCAGTCTATAGTTTAGGAGGCAACAATGAATAGTATTACAGAGGCATTGGTGTTCAATACTTTTAAAGTGCACATGCACTCACACAAACACAGCACTCTTTTTCCACAGTAGTAACCTCATTTTCCGCTCTTTCATCTGTCCTGTTTTAACAGTTTTATAGTAAAGGTCTAGTTCCAGCTGTGGGTTAGCAGGAACGTGATGTCATTCTGTTGTCAGTCATGAATTAAAGGCCCAAACTGTATTTTTTAAGTGTAAAAATAACAGGTATATAAATATATGAAATTTATATGGAATAAAAGCATTTTGTGTGTTATTCAACACATCAAAATGTAAAACATAGAAATAGTTTTTGTCTTGTTTTTAAAAACAAGACATTTGAATGTCAGTGGTGGACACTGGGTTTATATCAGCATGTTTTAGTTTACCTAGAGCTCCATACTAAATCCTAAGAGGTTGCCGGGGTCCAAATACCAGCCTCAGGCTGCAGGTGATGTCTAGTCAGTTATTATTACTTGTTGATAGCTTTCTTGATCTCTGGCTTACATTCATTCCAAGTAATGTTTCTGGGGAGAAATACTGGACAGAAGTATTTATTTATTTTTTTGCCTCTCCCACATTTATGTAGGATGCTCACATGTACGCATATCCAAGAAGCACCTAAGTAGTCCTGCCTGACCAGCCTGCAGTATTAACGAGGATGATGTAACCATGTAAAAACTTGACAAAAGAAAGTTTTGTATTGAACAAGTGGATGATGTGTCCACTTAGAAAATGAGCATGTGGGTAAACCCCTTTTTTAGGAGATCAGAGTGCCGATTTTTATTGCATTGATGAAAGTGCTGGTAAACCCCTGCTTAACATTGCTTTAGATTCAGCAGGCACATCATCTGATTAGACTCTTTTTCTCTAGTAACCAATATTCCTCTGCAGTGTGAATGTCATAAGTATTGGTTGACAGATTTAAAACATTTGAATTTTATTATTTTCTTAAATTTTCTGCTGGCGTCTCTCATTGTGGTCACATTGCGTTTTATTTTTACAGGTTACCTGAAAGCTTTCCAGAGCTGCGGAATCTTACATGCCTTTCCATCAATGATATTTCATTGCAAGTTCTTCCAGATAACATTGGAAAGTAAGTGTGTGTGCTAGTTCATCGCGTTTGCCTTGACACAATGAGTGGATCTCACCTTTAAAGGCAGCAACATTCTCTTTAAAATGCACTGAGCTCAGAACATTTCTTTACAATGGCACTTATCTGTGTGAGTGACTCCTTATGTAGTGGCAAATTGGCCGTTTTTTTAAAGCTAGTTAACATACACAGCCAATTAATGACAGTGTTCCTTCTTAGCTAAAAGAATTAAGAAATCTGTAATGTTTCCAGATCATTAGTACAGCTCCTTCTGTACAACAATCGTAAATGCTAATATCAACAGAAACTTATATAGCAAGTCAAAGTGCTTGGATTTCTATTCTCTCCCTGATTGTAATAATTTCTTCTGAAATCTCCTCCATCTTGTTGCATTAGGGAAAAACATACCAATCACATTACTCTTCACAGACACGTCGGTCAGTGTCCACTCCTTGGCTGCATTGTCCATGTTCATAAAAGGCAAAAGACTTGTTGTGAGATGGCATATAATCCAGAGTAGTGAAAACTCCTCTCTGCCAACATTCTTATTCCTGTGAGGTCTCCTCCATTATTGTTGAGTTCAGTTATAATTGCATTTAATAACCGAAGTATGTGCTTTTGGGTTGAATTGCCACAAGGGAAGTTTTTAGTGAAAGTCAGGAATTTATGGGAAACTGAACTTAAATCCTTACAGGGATGGATTTGAAGGAATAAAATTAGTCTAGATGTGCACTTGTGGTTAAAAATGTTGATAATATTCTGATATTTGATGGGCTTTCTCAGGAGCTACTGTCAACCATTGCTACAAATAACCTCTTCATCAGACACTTTCTTTTTAAAAAAATACATAACACCTTGTTAATTGATGACTTTATATTGAAACACAATATAAAGAACAGATGTCAATGGCGATGTTGTTTACTACAGTGAAACTCCCATCGATGTTGTCCAGGAATACGCTTTAAAATGATTATTGGCAGTGGTCTGGATGGCATATTTTAACTATTAGATAACTGCTGAAAGAGCTGGAGCTTAACTAAACAGAGATTTGTCTTGGCTTGCCATGGTGCCATAAATTAAGGATTATTGCTTAACCTCTCAGAGATAATGCATGGGCAGTGGATGACGGCCTAACTGTGTGATTCAAGAAAATATATTTTTCACTTCTTTTAGTGTTCACAGGTCAGAACTATGGACTTTGAAATAATACTTAAATACATACAGATGGGCTGCGGCTAAATGTCAATCTGATGTTATTATACAATATTAGCCTAATGAGAGACCTAAATTAGATTTCATGCAAGACACAATGCACCAGATAGATTTTTTGATGAGAGCCATACTATAATGGATCGCTGATAGTCTGTATGCTGCTGAAACTGACTTAAAACATGTGTATCTGTGTTGTGTGTTGAGCTTTTCTCAGGTTGCATATATTTCCTCAGTTGCAAAATATGCTGCAACATGTTAAATCTTGTTGTTTAAAATCTATAAACAAGCTTCAAAACCCCAAAAATAAAAACAGCACAGCCAAAGTCAATCAGGATTCAAAGGTTTGGATGCTTTGAATTGAATGTTCCTGTGTAAATGTCATTAATAACACTGCAGATTTGTGGTCTGCCCTCTTGCACACCATGTGCTTCCTAGCAACAGTGTTTTTCATACACAGAATTTATTTGTATGCTCTCCCAAAAAGATTTATTTTAGAAAACTGATGCTTCCTTTTAGAAATCTGCATTTTGTAGTCTACCTAGTTGCCTATAAAAGCTGTTTCTCATGTTGTTTGCCATGGCAACAGCTACAAACTGAACATAGACAAGGGCTGGAACTGTGCTTGTATCTGATTTACATTATTTTGTATGACATATGCAATTTTCCTATCAACAAAGTCACCTAAAGTTCAAGAGATTTCCTCTCACCATTTCTCCATAGTACAGCATGTGCCCCCACATATGTCTCACATCTCTCTTACATAATGCAGAGACTTGAGGCCTGCTCTCTGTCAAGGGAAGATGGTAATGAAAACCATAACATAGTTGGAACAACATGGATAAGATAAATATTCGAGGGGTTAAATGACATCATTTATCTGCTGAGACGGGAGTGTTTTCTGAAAGCAAAGGAAATGGTGTTCACAGAAATCTGAGACACTTGATGAAGTTAGGTCGTTGTTTACATCATTTAACTGATCACTGAGACCAGATTTCAGACAGCGTGCACTAGAAGATTTTGTCTTTTAATCTCTGGCTCAGCGATCTGGAAAACACTGGCACAAAGCAAGATTAACGAAAAGTAGTGGTTGTATTTCACGTCGTCACAGTTGAGGGTCAGCCTGTCATTCATTTAGACTTTATGTAGATTAAATTAAGAAGCCCCAATTTAAACATACCAACTAAGAATGAAAACTGCAGTGCAGCTGTAAAGTCTTTATCAGTTTTTTGGCCACAATAGAGCTTGGCATTTAGATCATGAAAATGTTGAAAATGATGTTAACTCCTCGGTCCATGTCTAATCCTATTCGATGGCTGAATAGTTGCTGGGTTCTGATCAACAAGATGGACTTTGTACTGGACTAGTTGGCTGTTGTCATAAAATCCTCCATTAATTGGGTACATGTACAGCACTCAGGCATACATAAGCAGCATTAAAAGAAGATAACCCTGCACTTTGGTCTGTGATAGCCATTTAGACATTTTGCTCTTCATTTTAAAGTTGTTTATGCTGCTGCAATTTCAGGGCCTTGATAAGCCTGACACACCTCTAAAGTACTTCCTGTTCCCAGACATCTGATTGCAAGGAGACGTTTTACAGCCATGTTTAGCTCTCATTAAAACTCTTTGTTTTAAAAACATTCACTAGCATCATTTATAATATTTATCTGTGTTGTGGAGATATGAGTAGAGGGTGTATAGAAAGTACAGAGGCGTATAATAATCTTTCTTTTTGCCTGTCATTACAGCCTTTCCAATTTGGTATCACTAGAACTCAGAGAAAATCTGCTCACATTCCTACCAGAGTAAGTATTCAATCGTGTATATGTGTATGTATCATTTATCTCCAAAGGTTACTTTGTGTGCCTTAGTATGAAAGAGAGGCTTTAAAAGTACATTTCAAGGAGAAACTTTGCCTTGTTAAAAGAGGTTAACAAGTCATAGAACATGCTGCAAACCTCTCCATTTTTATTTTGACTTATTTTCATTTGCACTCTCCTTGCATCTGTTATCCACAGGTCACTATCTCTGCTTCATAGACTTGAAGAACTCGACCTAGGAAATAATGAACTATACAGTCTGGTAAGTGTTTTATTTTTTTTCTGGGTGCTTGTGAACTTGTTTAATCTCAGAAGAATGCCACATGGCCCCTCACAAAATGAGCAGAATGAAACTTTTCCCATTTCCTTGTTCTTGTTATGTCCAAGTAGATTAGCGTCCCTCGAGAACAGCTTTCACCTCTTATCACGCAGTTGAGAGGATGACCATCTGCTTTGAGCTGTGGTTTTAAGTTGTAATCTTATGTGAGCGGTCTAACTCAGATGGTGAATGATTTACTGACAGATCAAGCAAAGTCAGACTGGAAAAAAATGGCTTTTTATGTGTTGTGTTTTATTTACAATGTATTACTGAGTTGTGTGTACATTTAACTCAGATATTAATATTGTTGGATGTTGTCTGGGGTTTTTATAATAGTTGGTACATTTCCAGAATTATACTTTTTTCCAGTCATGATGCCAAAAAGCAGCACAATAGGTGTAATGTCCTCTTGTAGAAAGCAGAGAAGCCTAAAATGAAAATAAGCATTAATAGAACTACATGGGAAAGTTGTGGATCCATATTTTCAATTGATTTTTAGAGCTTAAGCCTCCAGTGTCTGCACCTTGCTATGTGTACACACCATGTATTTGAATTTAAAAAAATGAAAGAAGTACATTGCTAGAAGAAAGTCACTAATATTGATTTTTTTCTGCTTTGTTGTCTTTTCTTGTCTCTTCCTCTTCTATTTTCCTGGCTCTCACTCTTTCAACCTCTGCATTTCTTCCTCCCACATAGCCAGAGTCAATTGGCTGTCTTGTCAGCTTAAAGGACTTGTGGCTGGATGGAAACCAGTTGGCTGAAATACCTGCAGTAAGTTACACACATGCAGATGTATTTCTTGTATTTGAGATTCTGTTACTGTCTCTCTATTAGTTTTAGTACCACTGTTTCAGTGTTTGGTTGTATTTGCTGCTGTATTATTGTAGACGTATGTGTTTGCTTACTGCAAGTCTCTGCTCTGAACCTCAGGAGATGGGCAGTATGAAAAGCCTGCTGTGTCTGGATGTGTCAGAAAACAAACTGGGGCACCTTCCTGAGGAGTTGGGAGGCCTGCAGTCACTAACTGACCTTCTGGTGTCTCAGAACCTCATTGATGCTCTACCGGAAAGCATTGGTAAGCTTGTGAATTTGTGCTGTCTTGCAAGCTTGTCTTGTTTATGATGTTTTGACACTTGATCTGAGGTTATTTCTCCTCACTGGGCATTTCTCATGTATGGGAAAATACAGCCTTTTCCTTTAAAGGTTAATTTAAAATGGCTTGTTGGCATGTTCATATATTAAATCCATGGAACATAAGATGCTGTATGTATTGTATCTGGTGAGCCAATATGATTTGATATCTACATTTAATGTGACCAGTACCAAGACAAGTGGATGTTTTGGTTTGAATGCACTTACTGTAAGTGCCTCTGGAAAAAGAGTCTGACAAATTAATGCACAGTAATGTAATGTACTTAAAATAATAATTTTTAAGAGACAACTACATACATTTCCCACAAAGTCACAGTGACTTCCTCATCAGCCTGCTAATTGGTTTATAATGTCTAATTTACATTTTTTCTTTCTCTGCAGGAAAACTACGGAAACTTTCTATATTGAAAGCTGATCAGAATAAATTAACATACCTTCCAGAGAGCATTGGCAACTGTGAAAGTCTTACTGAACTTGTGCTCACAGAGAACCAGATACAGGTTTGTTTGCAATGGTATTAACATATAGTCTTTAAAATGTAGTGGAAACACTATGGAATCAGTACCTTCACACTTAATTTACAGAGTTTGGCCTCAACTAGCCCATGCTAACAAACTGGAAAATGGCTATAGGCAAGGCTGATGTGCAGACTATTGAATTGCACATGTTTAAACTTGACATAAGATAATTGCCAACACATCTATTAAACACAGACATGTAAAACATCTGGAGTTTGAAAGGAATGCAATGAGTAATAAAAACATACCCACCAAAATCACCCATGTTTTCAAATTTAGGAATGAATAGATTTTATCATTTAAAAGAAACACAAAAATTTTATCATTTAGAGGTCTGTATGGTGCGGGCCAGCATGTTTTGAGTACTGGCTAGAAGCACAGGGAGGTCATTGTTCTCAGTTCAGGTTAAATTGCTCAGGATAGGTTATTATGAATGCACTCACTCACTGATAGACAGTGATGACACACACAGCGAGACAGGGATTGAAAACCACATTTAGGTGATGCACACACGTCCAGTCTGTCTGTTTTTCCACCATTTCTCCTTTTGTCTTACACTATACTGATGACACATGGATGATTTGGTTGTCTATGTTGTCCTCTTTTTTTTTTTTAATCGACCAATGAGACAAACTGTCTAACAACTTTCTCTAAACACTAAAGTTAATGCAAAGAGACAAATGGAATAAGGAAATACTCTTACTTTGCCTTTGTTTTTAAGCTTCCAATGTATTTAAAAACTGGGCAAGCTAATGCTGTTCTTTCTAATTGCTGATTTGCTACAGAGTTTGCCCAGGAGTATTGGGAAATTGAAGCATCTTTCCAACTTCAACTGTGACAGAAACCAGCTAGTGTCGTTACCCAAGGAGGTAAGCTTTTCATATGTCAACCAGTATCATTTGAATAAAAAGTGTACTCCGAGACAACTGATACCATAAAACTCATGGGTTGTATAAGTATAATCAGGTGGTAAATTCTTCTGTCAATAAATAATGCACCGCAGATATGTATAATGTAATAACACCCAAGCTTATAGTTGAAATATTCAGCAAAAAATGACATGATGAAAATATGCCCCAGTTAAAAAACCTCTTACATTTAGCAGGTTTGAATATATAAAATGTAAAGCCTAAAAACCACAAACAGGAGCTGTAACACTCATTGCCTGCAGGTGGTGCAAGTATTACAATTTGCAGAAATTATAACTTTCTTTGCCTGTAGATGGCGCACATAGACATGTTCTTCATCTTTAAGTCTAAAGTGTGGCTGTTGTGACTTTTCTTGTCAGTAGGTGGTGCAGTTTAGACATGAACTGTAGTTTTGACAAATTTTCAAAATACTATAAACATGAAGTAATGATGGTCTGTTAGACTGCCATAATGGCAATATAATATAATGCTTTAATGTAACTGTTGAGTGACTTTGAGATTTTCATTGGTTTAAATTGTTAAACTATCTAAAGTTCACTCACATTTTGGATCAACAATGCACTTTCTTGTGCTTTCTCATTTCACATTTACTGATCAGTCCTCTTGGTCTGCTCAGCTCTGACTGAGTGTCTCCATTGTGTTTGTACGTGACAAACTTTTCTAACCTCTTGTCTGTTTAAGTGAAAGCACGCCTGGTCGAAAGCTTCATCTGAAAGGCTTCTTTAGACGTTGTACAATGGCCCTGTGTCTTAATCATGCAAAGACTGCAGTGTTTGGAGAAAAATAACAGTTCAACACACTTGGCCTGGAGAATGAATCGATGGTGTCACTGTTTTCTCAAACCAGCATTGCATGACCTCTCTAACAATCACAGTATAACCATGGCCCAAGTATTGATTTGTGCTTTGCCGAGCTACTTGACCATTGGCCCAGTTTTTATGGATTCCATTGACTGTTGATTAGTTGCTCTGAACACTTTTTCCCCGCTCACATGAAATCATGTATTTGAATCATTCTAAAATTGGTGATTTAAAACCTTTCGTTTGCTCTCTTTCTTCATTTACTAACTCTATTCTCTCCTGTGGATAAATGAAGCACTTACCATATTTACTCGTTTAAATGATCAGCTTAACCAGCTCCTTTTAACATGATGAATCTCTGAAATTGTACTGGTATTCTGCTCCTGCAGGTCAATGTCTGAGCAGATTAATAGATCACAACTGCAATTCAGCTGGCCCATGAAGTCTCTGCTTTGTCTGGCTACTAGGCCTAATTGTTCCTAATTTTAGGTCCCTCTGCCACATCCCATTGACATTTAACTAATCTGCTATCGAGATCACCAATTCTGGGACAAAGTGCCCAAATACTGACAACAGATTTACTCTGGTTTCTTTTGTCCTGGCATTGTTTAAAGGTCAGATTTATATACACATGTACTAGGAAATTAAAAAAGCCTCACTGAAAACATTTTGTGTTTGTGCCTATACTATGCTTTTATGCTTCAAGAGATACTTGTTACTGTGACCGACATGCAGCCTGATCATGATGTCCCCTCTGTTACCTAGATTGGAGGCTGCTGCGGTCTGAATGTCTTCTGTGTACGAGAGAACCGACTGACGAGGATACCATCAGAGCTGTCACAAGCCACAGAACTCCATGTGTTCGATGTATCTGGAAATAGGTATGCGCAACAAGCTGGAGAGAAGTTTTTAGCAACTTATCAGTAAAAATGCACTCTGCCTCAGTAATTTAAAGACTTTCTGATTAAGTGATAATGATAAAAAAACAAACTAAAATGTTACAAAACATGAAACACGATACTTGCTTAAATACTTATTTTCTACTGTCTGATCCCCCAAGATTATCCTGATATTTTGACTATATTCCTCAGTCACTGTCAGTCAGAGATTGTTTTGGCTTTGATTCTCTGCCTCTACCTGTTTTGGTTCAAGCTTTGTCTTCAAAGAAACCTGCAGCAATGCCTGCTGCTTGAGTCACACACACAAACATGATCACCTCTGTGTCTGGGGAGTGTTTCCCTTCCACTTTGCTGTCAAAACAACAGTGTCAAAACACAAGTACTAATCCGAAATGTTTAACAAGGCAGTGTTGTGAAAATAACCCACAGGTATCTTGTGGTTCCTTTATATCCTATATGACATGAGCCAGTTGGTGATTTATTTCCTGTTTGTTTTCAGGCTCACCCACTTACCAATGTCACTAACCACGCTACGACTGAAAGCCTTGTGGTTGTCAGAAAACCAGTCGCAGCCTCTCCTCACCTTTCAGACCGACGAGGATCCTGAATCGGGCGAGAAGGTGCTCACCTGTGTGCTGCTGCCTCAACAGCCATGTGAACCAGACAAAGGTAATGTTTTTATCAAGTAGGGACCTGAGATAACCCTCTGAAGGTTTGAATAACCAAATCATGAATCATTTGTGCCATCCAGAGCAGTGGACATTTTTCTCATACTGGTCTTGTGTGTTCACGACCAGTGTTTGATTAGTGTCTCCGTGGTCCTTCAGTGTCAGTCTTCTCAGTGAAACAACTCAGTAGCCAGCACCGTGACATTTGAGCAATATTCCTCATCAGTTCTTGCATTGCCTCTGAGTATTTAGTGCCCTGCGGTTTTGGTGACATTATCGCATGATGTGCTTGGGGAAGCACAGTGTGTTCTGTGCCCTTTGATCCTTCCCTGTCGATTATGAGGTCCTGTAAGGGATCACAGCGCCTATAAAAGATCAGGCCCTCTCCTGTCCCTTGAGGCCCTCCTTGGTTATGTTTTTCAGAAATGCAATGGATTGGACAGCTAAAGAGGCTTAGCTGCTGGCCTGATGCCATTAAAAGCTCGCCCACTGGGTATAGAGATGCGGCTGAGGCCTGGCTCTATCGCTGCCTGATTTGACAGTTTATTGTAATTTTATTTCCTTTTCTGTCATGCACAGACTTGCATGTAAATCTGTAGAATATTTGTCATTCACTGCAAAATGCCCGTTCCGTCATATCACTGTATTTTGCATTTGAAAAGATGTTTGCCTCTCCCTCAATAAGAAATGGCGCGTTTATTCATTCACTTATGTGACGTGCTGTCTTTCTCTTGAGGGGAGATGCAGATGTAAGACCAGTGGAGGTCAAATGAGTGAGGCTGAAGCTGAAGTTGGGGGCAGGGAAGATTGTGTTGCTGTAAGCCTGTGACTAAGCTGGGATTTGAAACTGTGATCTGGCAGTTTCAGGCTCTCTCTTATAAGTGCTGGGTTATGTGACAGCTTTCATTGCTTGAGTTGGCAGAAAACATTCTGTGTGTTATAATCTATTGGTAATATATGTATTTGAGCATTTCTATGCGTGCATGAATTCCTGTACTACAATTTTTGTTGTCTCTTCTATAAACAACCCCAGGCTCTGATAAACTTGCCCGCTGGAATGGAGCCGGTATTGACGCGCTGGCGGATATGACCGTGGGACAACAAAGCCATGAACCGGACCAGTGCCATTCACTTCCTGGATGAGAGGATGGCGAAAGGTGAAACGGCGAGCTCGGGGCACAATATGGTATATGGTGATAGAAAAGGCCAAGTTAAGTTTTCATTTATCGTAAATCTGGTTCATTATCTCCATTTTATTTGACATGCAGTTGCGCGGGCGGCTTGTGTTCCTGACTGACTCTTGACACTGGTATGAGCTGCTTGGGTTAAATGCCAACAGTAGTGCTAACATTTCCTAGCGACAATAATAACGTCTCATGCTCAACAGTTAAGTTGCAAATTAGTCTATTTGCTGTTTCTCTGTTACATTTGCTGTTTGAAATGCAGTGTAGTCATTTCTGGGCTTTAGCCGACCAGCCATCAACTCCTGCGGATCAATCTCAACAATGACCCTTGATCCTGGGGAACTCTCGCCCGGTGAGCCCACTCTGCTGATACGGCTGGCGATAAAGAAGAAAGCAACCGAGAACCTCCGCAATGACCTATGAGCGCTGCCAAAGGCCTGAACTCAACAAAAATATGGGGTCAATAACGCTGCAGACAAGTAACCACATCATATGACCTTCCTCAATCTTTTTCCCTCCTGTGTCCTACGTTGTGCAACCCACGCTTCCTCACATTCCCCCTTTTTGCACCAGCTAGCATTTCCCTCTCCGATTATTTTGGGACACCTGTAACCTTACTCCATCTCCAGTCCTGTAGCAAAAAGCAGTAACCAATACCAGAACTTGCTGTGCCTTCCTCTTTTTTTAATTAACGTCTAGTAATCACAAGATACTTTGGTGCCCACTGTTCTGCTACATCTTCAGTGATTTGCCTCTGCAGTCACCTGTGGTATTTTGTTTCTATATCTGTTTTTAAACTGCTGGTGGTACTTTTTTTTGTTTCGGCAAACCGCCATGGCCTTGGGAGTTTTTGGACCTACAGTTAAAGTTGTACAATCTCTTGTGTGGCAATGCCTTTTACTACTTTTCAACATCAGATGCTAAATAATCTATAGTATTTCTGTAATCAGTTTCCAATTTAAAACTTTTTTTTCTGTTAAACAGTGCCTCTCTCTCTTTTTAGTCAGCAAGGCAGTGCTAATACAACAGTCCCCCTTTGACAACTATTTGAACAGGTGGATGGCCTTGAATCCCTCTTTCTGTTAATCTACTTCAAAATATCAGACCACACCTTTTAGCTCGTTTGATAATTAATTAAATTTGGATTTAAGTGCTGCACATCAGACTACTCTGTCTGTTTGTTAAACTTCTTATTCTCTTATTTGCCTTCACCTTTGCGATGTTTCTGAATAGATACCAAAAACAATTGCCTTTAACAAAAGTTTTACCACCGCTGTCACGAAATACCAATATAGAATAGATGTCAGAGTTTGGTGAATGAGGTTTACTACAGGATTGTGGCATCCTGCTTCAAGGCTTGCAGTTGAAGTTCCATGTGCACTTCTCAAGCTGCCTCGTTCTTCTGGGTATGATAGGTTGTGTATTATTTGTTTCTGGTGGTTAAAAAAGTGATTGAAGAATGGTTTAATCTTTGTTTTAAATTGCCTGATCGAACTACTAAAACAGATCTCAGATAGGCACTGGAGCCGGGACATGAACAACCACTGATCAATAAAATGATGCAACACTAAACATATTTTTATTCCTTAATTTTTACCAGTCATCTCATGACTTAGAGATATCAAAGACTTTCTGGCTTCATGTCATCTTAGTTTCTTTAACCTTTTAAATGTCAATTTAAAAATAAGATACTTAATCCTGGTCTTTCTTACTATATATAATAAGAATGCAAAAATAATATATTATTAAACCAGATATTCCATTTCCTGACCCCTCCATTGCTTGTTTGTCTACCAGCAGTGCATGACCTTTCCAATGCTCTGCCAGCATATATATGTTGACTTGTCTACACACGTGCTACTGATGCAAGCATGTTTTGGAATATTGGAAAATTAATATATTTGTGCTCTGTCACGCATCCCAAACATGATGACCGAGACAGCAATTGAAGAACACTTTATTTACAATGGCGCATCTGATTGCGTCTGATCTTGATGTTGACAATGTCACCATCTTTGTGAATCTCTAAATAGAGCTGATACCATTAAACCACCCCAAACCTGTTTTTATATGAATATAGTGGTCCTTCATGTGGCCTTCACTATTTTTTAAAATTGAACTCTGTTGGACAACAAAACTGCATCATCTTTAGCTCTCTCTTTCTTTGCCTCCCATTCAAGATGCAGTTGAGAGACAATTTTTTTAGAAAAGAACTAAGTCTTTGAGATTCAACTTTTCTTAGTTGCCTTTATGGAGTCTTCAAAACAATTATTCAATGAGAAGGACTAGAAGATTGTATCAGTAATGACCCTAGTGCCCATCACATTTTGAATAGTCAATCAGGATTTTATTTGTGTGCTTCCTACTTTGATTCCATGAGGATCAGTGAAAGGCCCTGTCTCTTTCTGAATCCTATCTTGATAATGACCAGTTTAGATGAGGATGAACTGTAAAATCTGCAATCCTGCCTCTCGATCATTATCTTCAATTGCTCTTTGAGTCATTGATTTTCAGCAGCAGAACATTCATAAAGTCACCTCGCCTAACCATCCCCCAGGACCAGTAGCCAAACTGGAGGCCACCCGAAACTTCAACTGGGCAACAAAGTGTGGGGGCCTCATCTTCCTTCGCGCGCCTGTGGGCGCGGGACCAGCGCAAGCGGCGAAGTGCGGCCTTCAGGTCAGGTTTCTGATTCATATTGAGTCGCCATTTCTCTGATGGATGCGCCACATATTAACACCTCCACTGCAGATATTCTTCATTGGTCCTGTGCAGTTTTCTTCCTTCAGTTTATCATTCTGTGCCAAAAGAAACCCTATCGAAGATCTTCTTGACAATGTTGCATTCTCTCATTTTACTGTGCCAATGATATATTGGCTCCACTGAAGGTATCTTGCAGTCAGACGGTAAGCTTCCATATTCTCTTCACCGGGATGGTTGACCAGCTGTCAGGCGATGCCACATCAGTTTATATCGAGATAAACCCGAGGGCGAAATTTCAGCATCCACAGGCTCTTATTCTTTGATTCAGATTTCACTGGAAACCTGCCTTTTATAGTCTCCTCCATCACAGGGCATCTGAAATCGCCTCCTCAGACCATCTTAATTTGCATTAAAGTGCTGCCTGCTGTATCTTTTAAATGTCAAATGATATCTGAGGGGTTACTTTTCGACTTAAAATACTGCAGTGCTGGCAAATTATTCATTAAATTTTTTGTTTGTTAACTCTGATGTTTCTCCACTCAGAGCTAGACACAATCTAGCTTTTTATATAATGGGCTAATTTCCTCTTAGTTACAGATCTGAAGTGTGTGGCCAGAGGGAGTAGTCTGGGAGAATCAGCATTGCTGGTGGGAAAGGCTCTTTGCACTTGCAGACTAGGCCAGGCGCAGTGCAGAGAGGGAGGCCGGCATTGCTCAGCCTCCACAACATATTCACTCATTTGGCTGTAGGGAGCAAGATGCAGGCACTGGTCTGCACACCGGTTGGTTTATAACCACAAAAGTACAGCAACAATTCATTGTATGAAAAACCTTTGATTGTGTATTTATTTAATTTTATTCAGGCTGGAATGTTTATTTCTTTCAGAGACATTTTCATTTCTACAAGTAACAAAGGGGCCATCAAGCGAGAGTCCATGTTGGAGATAGGTGCTGAGTAGGAGGAGAATCATTTTCCATTTATCATCTCTTTTCATCATTTCACCACTGACTGTTAAATATCCTTACGTCAGTGTAAATATTGATGACTGAATGGAAATCACATACATGTACTTTATATTGGCTGTAGGAACATTATTAGAAGCAACTCCTTCCTGCTGCTGTTCCTTTTATGACCAATTTAGGGGCAGCAAAGACCAGCAGAGGACCTCAGCTGGGACTTACGTTCATTGATGAAGAAGCCAATATAGGGCAGAGTGGAAACACTGGATAATAATTCAAAATCAATCTTAAGATTCACACAGTAGTAGGTTTAAATTTATTGAAATCCTTATCGGTGCCTGCAGTGGGAATGAATGGATGTGTTCTATTTTGGGGGCCAGTCCATGAGTGCATTCAATTCCTCACCTCAGCCTGCGCTCCCTGCGCCACGCACCAGCCCCTAAAGTATAATATATTCACAGTCCATCCAGGTCAACGGCCTCAACATCCAGAGGCCACCATCACCGGTCAGCGCCCTCAGGAATGCGGGAGCTACATCAAGATAAGTACTCAGAGACAGGCTGCTGCATCAGACGTGTGCCCGGCCTGGATGAGCCTCAGGATCCTCTCAGGTTGTGATGGGGCTGACAGCTCTGCTGCAGCCAGAGCCTTCAGAGAAGCCAGAGGAGGAGCAACAGTCAGATAAGAGCGCAGAGACTACAACATCCCAGAAGATGAGGCGGTTGTCATCTGCATGGCTTGGCAAAGCATTATCGGTCAGTTTACTCAAACTGCAGCACCAAACAGAACTTTTCCCACCAATTTACCATTGTTTTACAACAAGCCTCCGGCCATCTGTACTTGGTTCTACTTCCGTTCATTCTTCTCTCTCTTCTGTCTTTATTTCCAGCATTGATTTGGGCGATGACCGGACCGTGCCTCTGAACTGGAAACTGCAGGCGTGTGAAAAATGATTCACTTCAAGTTGGCAGAGCACACGCACAGCGGTAAGCCGGTCTCAATCCCTCATTGGGTTATACTACCCATTTTGTTATCTTACTGAAATCCTTTGTTTATCCTTCAAATTCAAACCTGCAAAAGCAACAGTTGAGTATTATATGGCCTGATTTTTCTCAGATTTCTAGCATCTACCATCTGTATTGGATCATGACTCATGAATTATTTTCCTTCCAATCCTGTTTCCTCCTCATAATCATCTGGCAGATCCCGGATCATCCTCACTCATCCTCACCTCAGATGAGATGTAGACTCTTGACTGGGGCACCGGCAGAAGGCGGAACAGCAGCTTTGGCATTCCTGACAGGCCTTAGCCACCCTGACTGTTCCGACAGTGCCTTCCCCACACCCTGACCACAGGGCGTTGGGGTGCATGATACATGAAGGACACAGGCTATTATTACCCCTGATCTTTGTTTTGTTTTTTTAGCTACTGAAGGGTTTTCGCGACAGGTAACCTGATTAGTATACAGTGACTGGAATGAGTTTTACTGTACCTGTAAAGCTTTCTCTGGCCTCAGATTTAACTGCTGCTAATAGTATTGTAAAGTCTATTTCAAAATAGAACTTACGATTTCTTTATTACTAAAACTAACAGGTTTGCCTGGCTTCTACAGTGAACAGCAAAGCATGAACGAACTGTTCTCTAATGTCCAAATGGAAATAATATTTAAATACAATCAATTCGACACTGTGATCACGCTGGCCCCTCTACTTCCCATCACTGCTGTAAGTTATGGATGTGCTGGTATAATCATATAATACCTACCTGTGACATTTATGAAGCCCTCAAACTTTTATAATCTGTGCAGATAAAATGCCACACATGGCTGAACAAGACGAGGAGTCCCAGTCCGCAGAGTCATAAAATGAATTTGTTCCTACTTCACATCTCACACCTGCTGTACAATCGAAGTCAGACTCATGAGATTGAACATTCTTAGTGTACATGATATGTTTCTGAAAAGCGGCTGGAGAATTCGTCTTGCACCAAAGTCTAGAATGCTAACTATAGGCGTCAATGCCTGCCTTGTATTATTTACAACTTTTATATTTTCACAGTAACAAGAGATAATTATTCAGTGTTCATTTTTTTGAATAATAAAGTGCAATATATTGTTCAAGAGATATTTTTTCCCTTTGATTGTGGGGACAGACAAATCTATAAATCTATATTGATGTTTATACTGGCTATGTGGACATGGTTACGTGCACTCCTGCACAGAATACTGCAATTCAGTGAAAGAGCCCTGCAAAAAAAACATTCACTTCCATCACTTCTTGTGGACAGTGTGTCACATAGGTGTTAGTTTGACAGATACTGAAATTGTAACTTGTGGTGGTGTTGTACTGGATTGCATCATGTTACACAATTGTCTCTCTGATTGTGTCCACCCTCTGTGTGGTTGCTCCTGACCACATAAAAAGTGAGATCACTACTTGTTTTATCAGCGGTGCTTTGCGGTGATGTCTGACTGCTGGCCGAAAATCTTCTGGGATCACAACTTGTTGAAAAACACATCCAGTGTGTGAGATTCAATTCAGAGTCAATTACTGGCAGGTCGGGCTCATATTGAGAGATACGAGTCTTCGTCTGTCTCAAGAGTCAGTGTAAAGTCAGTGGGTGGACCTGGAGAGGATGAGCACATATTTGGATGTCTCAGTAATAAAACTGGGACTCTGGGAACATTACTTATATAACCATACTGCATGTTTATGTGGCAAATAATATATCAGTAACATACAGGCATGTGCACAAATATTTGTAATTATTGCCAACATTTACTGATTCAAATGCAGACCAAAGCTGATAGGTAGCTATTGTTAGTGCGACAATATTACTGGCCAATATTAGGCCATAAGATAAATAAATCCCATCTGTCACAATTGTGACCATAAAAGATGTTTTCAGTTAGAAGGCTCTAAAGATGTTACTGAGTGATGTATCACAGCATTTCCAGGTAGTGCTTAAATAATGAAAGATCTCAATGAAGTATGTGTCACATGTTTGGTATAAATTGTCACATGACCAGAGCTGTTTACTTCCTGGTTGCACCTGGGGAAGAGGATGGCTGCATCAAGACTTCCAAACAAATTCTTACCAATGTATGTTAACATAAAGATAGGACAATAATGTTTGCTACACATCATCTTTAAGATGTTTAGTATTAATATATGCATGTACAGTTACTGAACTTTGTTAGCTGTGGTCATAGAATGAGTAAGTATGTTGGCAACAACAATAGTGACCAGCGCATCTAGGTGTTCAAATACTTCTACACATACATGGTTCTTGTTCTACTGAACTTTTTACTCTTAACTATTGTAATTTTATCCCATTTACTGCCAATAAGTGCCAGCTAGCATTAGGCTAGTGTTAGCCATTAGTATGTCTAATAATATGAAATAGTCTCATTTTCACTCACTGGGGCCAGCAAATACCAGGCCTCTGCTTGAATTACAACCAAGTAATATAAGGCTCAACATCTCTCATCATCATCAATATTCAACCGCTTCTTATGTACTGATAAATTGAGTGTAAACATTGTTGCTTAGCAGCAGACCTTTGAGTAACTAAATGTTTATTTATTTAAATGTTTGTTTCTCAAGCATAGCAATTACCATGTTGTAGGACAAACATGGAATTAGCTATATTGGGCTTGTCAGGGAAGTGAAAAGCGATGGCCATGAGTTTGTAAATGTTACTGACCTTGTTATGGTCAGTTGGGATGTCCATCTCATCTACTTGAGATCTGAATGTATTTCCCACTTCACTATGTTTTTATCCCATACAGAGCATGACACCTAAATGGCCCTTCACCATGAATTGTGTTTAAAGGAAAGGACACTCATCACATTTTCTCAAATGTGGGGGCACAATGGATGGCATTTAATTATGTTTTTGACATTGAAAGTGCACCCAAGTCTGCACTTCAGTACATTAGATTTACAGTCACCCTAAATGGCAGTTTTCCCCCATTTTTTTCACTAGAAGAGCACCCATACAGAACCTCTAGCACCCATACAGACCCATTGCTATGGCAACACAAATGGCACTGAATTACATCTTCTTGATTTAAAGGGCACTCATGTCTTCTTGCTTGTGGGGGCACTGTCACATTTTCCTCCACTGAAACAGCACACATGAGAACACTTCATCCAAGATGGTCACATACAGAGGCACACTATAGAGAACCTTGTACTGATTTACCCATAAGTAAGGCTGCTGTTGCAGAACTGGATTTCCTGTAGATGGCACTTTATCATGTTTCTTCTACTGTGGGGGTGTCTTAGAGGACCTTTTCATGGTCATTTTTTTTTGTGTGTGTGTTTTTCACTCTATATATGTGATCTGTAAATATAGTTTGACAAATATTCTAAGGCACATTTAATCATTTTGTAAATTAGTGTGAATAGTACATTTCATAGTGTAAATTTAAATTGATTCTGCTGTCATTTACATTACTTAGAATGTAAATTTCTAAATATATATCAATTTAATAAAATAAAAAATAAACAAAAATTCAGTCCTAGGCACCCTTTTAGATAATTGGTGAAAGTCTGAAGTTTATTATCATAATGTGTGCTTTCTATTTGGTTTCAATGTCAGGGGTCAGTAGAGATTCAATACTTCTACCTTACAATACGTGTCTTTTCCCTTATTGTTAAAACTGAAAACATACTGGAGACAGTGTTTTCAATCGTCACATATTACTTAGCTAGATTAAATTTGTGAGGGAGGGACAGTTATCATTTTAGCAAGCAAAACTGATTGATCGCCTGAAAATGAGAAGTCCTCTTTTGTATACCTCTGTCTGAAACTCTTTCTCAAACTGGCATTTTGCCATGGTTATCATTTGTAAGACATGGAGACAGTAAGTGGCAGGGGCAGGGGTTAACAAACCGCCATTTCAATACACTGGGGGCATTTTCATTAGCTTACTTAAGTCTTGCACGGCCAGTATCATATGGTGACTAATGCTAACAAACTTTAGATAAACTGTGCTGTGTCACCTTTCTGACTGCTACTGTTACACAGTGCATCATGCTGCAGTGTTTACCATTATCCTATAATTGCCCCTTCTCACAGTCACGCAACTAATTGTTTCAGCAGTGGCATAAATTATGAGAGGAGTCCAAAACTGTTTGTTGGATCAGCCATGTTTCTTTATTCCTTTTTTTGTCTCAGTTACTTTCATGAAATAAACGCCAAAGCAGATTCACATGTACATCTAAGTCTGCTTTTCTGCAGTTATACATGATGGAGAGGATGTGGAGGTGGCAATTTGTAGCACTTTAAAGTCACTTTTCACAACCTTGTATTTCATATTTTTTTCTCTGTGGGAAATGTTTATTTTAATATTTGACAAATTATGTAATGATAAATACTGCACATTGGTACTGCAGCAATTCAAACCAAACACATCACACAATCAAGGCTGGATTCATCAAAACAGTGGATGGCTTTAATTAGAGATGTATCTCTGCTGGTGCTCACTAATGGGCTTACACCAGACTAAATTGAAGGTTTCAGTGTGAGAGAATTGCTCTAGGCTAAAAGCTAAGAGTAGGTGTCTCATGTTACATGCCATAAATCAGAGCAAATAGATGTGACTTTCTGCCTTTTACACAGTTGCTGGATATTAATCTGGGGGGAAGGATTATGTGACAGTCATCACCGGGGCCGGCTCTAGGAGCAAAAGGGGCCAGCGCTCCTCCAAACAAATGTCTTGTCCCCTCAAATCAAAATTTTGTATTGTATGTATTGTATTGTATTGTTTGTAATGTATTATGAGAGCAATCAGAGGCGGTTGCTAGGCGAACACAATCAGGAGGCCAACTGCCTTTTTTTTTGTTGCCGTTGTTGGTTTGCGTGTGTTGTCATTGGCCACGGGGAGCGCAGAGAGGCGGAGAAACTAAGTCGGAAAACACATGTAAATCAACGTTTGAGCCGTTGTCTCGGTTTGTCAGTACTGTGAGAAAACTTATTTACCGAAGAAGCCTGGATGCTGAACCAAGCTTTGAAGCTGCCTTTTTGTCTAACACCAGTGAGGCTGGACGCTGAGCACACCTGCGGCGCAAAGGTAAGGCTAAGGAGCTAGCTAGCAGCTAGCGTTAGCATTTGCGTTAGCGGCGAGCGTTAGCATTAGCCTTCTCTTGTAATGACTTTTTTGGACCTTATTTCTTTGTTTCCTAAACAATACTTTATTTGTGGCGGCCCAAATCATTTATGTTCATGCTGCTTCTCTGACCACTCTGCCCGGGGCGAGGCTACACACACACACGGACACACGGAGCGGAAGTGAACTGGGTGAATTTAGGCTACTTGCATTAACGATGACTACGCCCGCTACTCTTAAGTGCATTAAAAAGTAAAAGCCACTGGCCTTTATCTTTTCTATATCAAATCACCTGTTCAACAAGCCCTTAGAAAAGCGATATATTCAACAGTTGTTCGCAGTTTCCCGAAATGTTTAACACAACCACAAGTGCGGTGGTTAAGCTAATGGCGAATTGTTGCCTTAACGAAAGGTATCTGTATGTAGTCTAACTGGTTAGTTTGGCACTAATCTGAAAAGTTGGCAAATTCCTGTAAACTTCACTTGATAAGACAAACTAGCCTCTCGACATTTTAGATTTCTTTCCAGTGAGATACTGAATTTGCAGTGATTTTGCTGTTGCTGCTCTAGAGATATTATTTAGTTGTATTTAAAAATATGACTCAACTCTACTACTGTTCTGAATTTATTCTTTGTAAAAATGAAAAATTAAGAAACACAATCATTTAGTAATGAAAAAGAACCAGGACGAGCTGCACTGATAAGGGTCTGGATGGATAAAGATAAAATCCTAATGATACCCATTACTGACTTCAGGCTGTCTGTATAGAAGTAATTAAGTAATTAGCAATATCAGAAGTTAGATGTAATAGTCAAAGTAATCTGTAATATAAAAGCAATGCAAAAGTAATAGTAATCCAAAATAAAAGGAAAAATGTCACTTTATAGAAAGGCATCAGAACTGTCACAGTATAGTATGTGGTCAAAAATATCAAACGCCACAGTATAGTAAAGCATCAAAAGTGTAAAAAATGTCTTTGTATAGGAAGGCAGAAAAAAGTCAAACGTTATTGTTAAGGATCAGTCAAACTGGGATTGAAAAATATCTTAACTTCAGTTTGATTGTACATGATAACAAATTCTTAATTATGTGTATGTGCTAGACACACTATACTACACTGTACAAAACAATATCAATTCTACAAATACAATATTGGAGTGAGTTCTTCGTAAGTGTTAATTTTAACTGTTGGTCAGAGAGTGATTTTAACAATATCTTTACAGTGTGTAACAACCAGTTCTACACTTATTTACTTAAAAATGTTCACATAAGCTGCTGCTAAGACCTTTGTAAACTTGGTTGTTATTCATTAAACGAAAACAACACAAAACAGAGACATTTTAAATGTATTAATAAGAAGGTTGAAATTTAAAATAATGATTCTGTATGTGACCATCTGTGGTGGAAAAAATACTCGGACTTTTTTACTGAAGAATAATAAACAACACAAGTTAAAATCCTGCATTCAAAAATGTACTTAACTGATACTGTTTATTATTGTTGTGCAGTTCACAATAACATACATGATTGCCTCAGTGATTAGTTGATAGACACAAAATTAATGTTCATTTTCTGACACAGCCCGCTAATGTTTGTTAAATACCCTGGTTCAGCCATCAAATGTTCTGTTTGAGCTGTAATGTTGAATATTTATCTGTGTTTTCATGGTTAAACTGTCGATGAGGAATAGCTAGTAGCGTATTGATCATTTTCCTTTGTATGTTTCTCTTTGATTTCCTCCAGGTGACACCACTTTGTCCACAACATCGTCCACGATCGCAGAGACTTCGTCCATGATCGGAGAGACATTGTTGAGGATGAGGGAGACATCGTCCATGATCAGAGACATTGTCCATGATCGCAGAGACCTTGTCAAAGATGAGAGAGACGTTGTCCATGATCAGAGACATTGTCCCATGCTTCGTAGAGACCTTGCGAAAGAATCGGCGGAGACGGGGGTCACCGATTTGATGGCATTGCCCGCGATCACGGAGACATTGTCGATGACCACAGAGACACCGTCTATGATCTCAGAGACATCGTCCACGATCACACAGACATTGTCCATGATTGCAGAGACTTTGTCCATAATCTCAGAGACACTGTCCGCGATCGCAGAGAGTCTTCGAACACTGAAGTTGTTGTTTGAGACCAGGACTGAGGCCTCCAGGTAATTCACAAACAGCTTTACATCAACTGTCCAAGACAGAGCACTGACATTAAACTGTTTACGTTCAGTATTTGATCTTCAGTCTGAATAGTTCATAATTTGTCAGAAAATAGACTTAACCAATTAATAAAGTTGATTTCATGTATGAACAGTTCAAAGATAAGGAGGATTTTTAAGGATAAAATCACTGTTACTGTGAGATATTGGAAAGATAATAACCAGTTATGCCTTATTTTTCATTAATGTTGTGTTTGGAAAAACCTGGTATTAAACAAATGTTCTGTGTGTTTTCAGCTGAAGTCACGGAACAGAATCCACCAAAGGTGAAGGTAAGAAAACATTTTTGTGTCTGTGAAATAAATAGATCCATGAAACCTCTTATCAACAAACAGTTTATTCAGTTATTAAAATATAATTAAAATCTAATAGTCAAACTAATCTGTAGTACAAAAGTAGTTTAAAGCATTCAATGTTGTTTGCATCAGTAAAAGTTATCTGTAAATTTATACTAGTAAGTAGTAATATGTAATAATAAAAGTTATCTAATATCAAAGGTTATATTAAAAGTAATCTGTTATATAAAAGTGATGCAGAAGTAATAGTAATCTGAAATAAAGATGAAAATGTGACAGTATAATAAGGCATCATAAATTTAACCAAAAAAATGACTTGGTAAGGAAAAAATAAAATATAAATAAAAAATAATGCATAACATATTAAGTATATTAAATTTTCAAAGGCATCAAAATGAAGTCAAAAAATGTCATAGTATGATAATGCAACAAAATATGGCATACTACAGTAAGTTAACAAACACTGTCAATAGTATAGAGAGGCATAAAAATTTGCCAAAAATTGTCATAGTATACAAAGGTATCGAAAAATGCCAAAAGATGTTATAGTAAGGTATCAAAAGCCACCAATGTCATAGTATAATAAGGAATTAAAAATGTTCAATATCACAGTATAGTAAGGCGTCAGAAACCATCAAAAATGTCATATTATAGTAAGATGTCCAAAACAGCAAAAAAATGTCATAGTATAGTAAGGCGGCAAAAACCATCAAAAAATGTCATAGTATAGTAAAGGGTCAAAAAATGTCATAGTACAGTAAGGCATCAAAAATTGTCATAGTGAGGCGTCAAAAAATATCAAAAAATGTTATAATAAGGTATCGAAAACAACAAATGTCATAGTATAATAAGGCATTGAAAATATTCAAAAAATATCATAGTATAGTGAGGCTTCAAAGAATATCAAAAAATGTCATAGTATACTAAGGGGTCAAAAATGGTCAGAAAATGTCACAGTATAGTAAGGGGTCAAAAACTGTCAAAAAATTTCATAGATTAGTAAGGCGTCAAAAACTGTAAAAAAAAAAAGTCATAGTATAGTAAGGGGTCAAAAATTACCAAAAAATGTCATAAAGGCGTCAAAAGTGGTCAAAAAATGTTGTAGTATAGTAAGGGGTCAAAAATGACCAAAAAATGTCATAAGGCGTCAAAAGTGGTCAAAAAATGTTGTAGTATAGTAAGGGGTCAAAAATGTTCAAAAAAATGTTATAGTATAGTAAGAATCAAAAACCATCAAAATATGTCATAGTATAGTAAGGGGTCAAAAATGTACAAAAAATGTCATAGATTAGTAAGGCGTCAAAAACTTATAAAAAAAAAAAAAAGTCATAGTATAGTAAGAGTGTCAAAAACTGTCATAGTATAGTAAGGGGTCAAAATTGTTCAAAAAATGTCATAGTATAGTAAGGGGCCAAAAATGGTCAAAAAATGTAATAGATTAGTAAGGGGTCAAAAATGTACAAAAAATGTCATAGTATAGTAAGGGGTCAAAAATGGTCAAAAAATATTATAGTATAGTAAGGCATGAAAAATGGTCAAAAAATGTCATAAAATGTCATAGTATAGTAAGGTGTCAAAAACCATCAAAATATGTCATAGTATAATAAGGCATGAAAAATGGTCAAAAAATGTCATAGATTAGTAAGGGGTCAAAAATGTACAAAAACTGTCATAAAATGTCATAGTATAGTAAGGGGCCAAAAATGGTCAAAAAATGTCATAGATTAGTAAAGCATCAAAAACTGTAAAAAAAAATAAATAAATAATAAAGTCATAGTACAGTAAGGCGTCAAAAGTGGTCAAAAAATGTCATGGATTAGTAAGGCATGAAAAATGTCATAAAATGTCATAGTATAGTAAGGCATCAAAAACCATCAAAAAATGTCATAAAATGTCATAGATTAGTAAGGGGTCAAAAATGTACAAAAAATGTCATAGTATAGTAAGGCATCAAAAACCATCAAAATATGTCATAGTATAGTATGGTGTCAAAAACTGTCAAAAAATGTCATAGTATAGTAAGGGGTCAAAAACTGTCATAAAATGTCATAGATTAGTAAGGGGTCAAAAATGTAAAAAAAATGTCATAAAATGTCATAGTATAGGAAGGGGTCAAAAACCATCAAAATATGTCATAGTATAGTAAGGCATGAAAAATGGTCATAAAATGTCATAGTATAGTAAGGGGCCAAAAATGGTCAAAAAATGTCATAGATTAGTAAGTGGTCAAAAATGTTGAAAAAATGTCATAGTATAGTAAGGCATCAAAATAAAATGTCATAAAATGTCATAGTATAGTAAGGAATCAAAATGGTCAAAATATCATAGTATAGTAAGGCATGAAAACTAGCCAAAAAAATAATAATAAAGTCCTTAGTACAGTAGGGGTCAAAATGTTACGGTATAGTGGTGTCAGAAATACCAGTGGCACAATTATAATAGGGCGTTGAAAATGTTCAAAAATGCAGTGGCGTCAGAAACCATCAAAAAATGTCCTAACTCTAACCTCCGGCTACAGGTGGCTAAAAGCCGTACCGCTAACCCTAGCTTCTAGCTAAAAGTAGCCAAAAGCCACAACCCTAACCTCTAGCTACAAATATTCACTTTCATGCAATATTAAACAGACCAGCAAAATATTCAGTGTTCAGAAGTATTTATTTGAGCAAGAGTAATATAACATGTAAAAATTCTAAACAATATAAATACGACTATGTCCACAGTAATAGATTGGATTTGAGTACTGATACCGCACTGTTTGAAATGGCAAAATACCAAAATGAAATGACAAACACAAAATTTAACCTAACCCACAAACACTTTGTAGAGGTGTGAATATGTGTAAGAAGGCTGCATTAAGATAGTTTCTGTGTCTTAAGCCGCATGTTTTCGTAAGGTGTCAAAGAAATATGAAAAAGTGTCATAGGCGGGTTAGGATTAGTACAGTTAAGTTCAGGAAAACAAAATACATTTATTGATAAGTGTCTGTGATTAACACGTGTTCTTGTCTCTGCAGGAGGAGAAGACGTCAGCAGCCGAAGACCTGAAGTGGATGAAAGAAAACAAAAGCGTTACAAAGCTGTTAATTAGACAAATGAGATAAAATACCTCCACCATCTAACTGCTGTAAACAGTGTTGGTTTCCTGTTGTTAAAGTAAAAACACTGTTTTTCTCTACCGCACATTTTCCAAAGATGAATGTGTCTTTATTAAACACCTGAGAATGAGAATGTGAGAACTGCTTATGATACAACTATTTAATAACTGTATCACAAGCAGTTACATGATCACAAAGATGCTTAGTAGACCTGTTCATCTTTGGAAAATGTGCTCATAACTACATTAACCCTAACCAGTGTTTCCTTGTGGCCAAATGTCTGTCATTGTCTTTGCTGTGATTTGTTAAATGTTGTCTGGAATAAAAACATTGTAAGTGTCTTCCTAAACTTGAGCATTTCTCTGTTTTGAAACTGATGTTATACAAATCATTTTATTGAATTTTATTTTAAGAAATGTTTGATTCTCATGTTTTAATTTTTAAGACCTATTTTAAACATAATATTTTTTTGAAGGTTTTATACTTAATATTTAAATGTTTTCAATTCTCTTGTAAAGTTTTATGTTTTCTTTTATTGTTAAATAAATTTTTTAGACTTATTCTTTGCAACTACAATGTTGAAAAATACCTATTAATACTTTAAATAAAAAAGTAAATTACAGCAGCTTTAATTTGTTTCTATTTGTTCTAGACAGGTTTTCAAGACTCAAACTGCAGCTGAGATAATGACAGAATCAGACTGAAAAGAATAAACTAACACTGACCTTTTGGAAATGTCTTTACATCTGTCTCTTCTCTGTGATTTAATGGTTGAAGTTTGAATCCTGTGGAGAAAAACACAACAAACATTAATATAAAGATGTGACTTTTAACCCATCAAAATAAAAGCACAGAGTTTCAGGATATTGAACTTGAAACTGTCAAGATAGAGAAGTAAAAGACACTTAATTTCCAAAGAAACCAGAGTCTGGACTGACTGGTTCTGGATTAATCAGAACCAGTCCAAGGATTAAATTAGCTTTATTCACAACTAGACATAAGAAACTGCTCTGACTAAAGAACTGACTCCACCAGCTCCTGATAGTCACACAACAGCAGTGGATGGAAATGTTTTTTCTCCAAAGTCAGTTAAAATTTGAATAAAATTTGGTTGATAGAAGCCAAAATGAAGCAAAATGATAGTTTTCTAGTGTCGAACTGAACTGAATAAGTTCTTCACATTTTTATGATTTACTGTACTAATGAGAGGGAGAGAGGGAAAGGGAGAGAGAGAAACAGAAAGAGAAAGTATGTGTGGGAGGGGGGCAGTGATAGAGAAAAAGCATGAGAGTGAGTGAGAGCAAGGAAGAGGGAAAGAGACAGTGAGAGGAGGAGACAGAGAATTAGAGAGAGAGTAAAGTGGGGTACACACCAAAAGATAATCGGGCCGATTATCAGCCCCCCACCCCCTCGGTCAAAGTCAGCAAAGGCCCGATTATCAGTTGGTTCTGAAGATGATCTTGTCAGAGAGAGGAGAACAGAGTGTGAGGGAGAGAAAAGGAGAGAGAAAGAGAGTGAGGAAGAGAGTGAGAAGGAGCAAGAGAGAGGGAGAGAGAGAAACACAGACGCAGAGAGACAGGGAGAGAGGGAGAAAGAGAGCTGATGTTTAAATTCTTCAGTTTCTTTGAACTGTACATTCATAAACTATGTAAATAAATTTTAATAATGAGTTAAGTCTTTTTGTGACAAATCAAACTATTCAGACTTCAGATCAATTACTGAAGATATATAACTTCATGTCAGTGCTCTGTGTTGGACAGTTGATGTAAAGCTGTTTGTGAATTACCTGGAGGCCTCAGTTCTGGTCTCAAAGAACTTCTTCATTGTACAAAGACTCTGTGATGAAGTGGTGACACCTGGAGGAAATAAAAAGAGAAATATACAAAGGAAAATGATCAGCACACTACTACCTATTTCTCATCAACTGTTTAACCCCAAAGCACCAGATAAATATTCAACATTCCAGCTGAACCAGAACATTTTCCAAACGTTAGAGGAGTGTCTCAGAAAATGGGCTGTTTACTGTCACATATGACAAGACAAAGCATCACATCTTTAGGAATCAATAACACTAAATATTTGGGAAAAAAAGATTAACTAAAACTATTATCTTATATTTCTATATTAATTGTCTGACAACTAATCACTGGAGGAATCATGTATATTACTGTGAACTGCATAATAAAAACTTGAACTTGAGTAAAATTTTGAAAGCAGGGTTTTAACTTGTGGTGTTCTTTATTATACTTCAGTCCACAGGGAGAAAATTAACTGACAACTATTCTGCGTTTTTACAATTTATAGACACGATTAATCATTATTATTACATTCAATAATAAACTCATTAAATACCAATGATTTAAACAATAACCCTGTTACTAACATTACTTATTCAGCTCATCAACACATTTTTTTCAGACTGGATAAATCTTTAGGACACATACCTGTTTGGTTTGTAAGGTTAGAGCTGGTGTTTCTGTCCAGGCTGCAGCAGCTGAACGAGAAAACCTGGAAAACACAAGTACAATACTTGAAAAATAAATAACCTCATTAATAAAGAATAGTTCACCTCCAAAACAGTGTAGGAGAATACAACACTGAAAACTTAACACTAGAACCTTGTTAAGTTTGTTTGAAATTATCTTCCAGTTTCAGTTGTAACTGAGTGTTTCATGGACTCATTTCAGGATTGATTCAAGTTAAATGATTAATCATAAGACTGAAAGGGAGTCACAAGGTAAAAATATTTTCCCAGAGAACCAAATCTAAAACAGTAAAGAAAGTTCCTTTTCTTTAAAAGTAGTTCCTCTAGAAAGTCCAGATACCTTTTCATCAGATGAGAATGAGTACCTGTGCCTTGTTTTTGTTCAGTAGAGCTATTCCACTGAGAAAGACCTGGGACTGATTAATCGAACCTGAGGAATTTATTAAGTTTATTAAGTTCAGTGATTAATTGAACGTTTTCTGTAGCTGAATTTAACGGTGAGAGGGAAAAAAATCCAACGTGAGAGCTGTCCCTGTATCAGTTTTTATTGCTACGTTCTTGGCCTCCATTTTCAGAGCTCTAGCTGCATGGCACATGGCCGCACATTAAAACATTTTCACCCGACTACTTTCTTAATATTTCAAGTCACGTCAATGTCACTTTATAAAATGTTCTAAGTCCAATCTTAAACCAGGTACGGATTTTTGTCATCAGACGTCTGGATCTTCAGTACTCAGAGAAACAAGCTGAGCAAACAGCCACCCTCAACGTCCTGTGTCCGCGTTGCGGAAAACATATATATATATCTATCTATATATAGATAGATATATATATCTATCTATATATATGAAACTGCTTCATTCAATGAGGCCTCGGTGGATAATTCAGCTCCCAGTAAAAACCTCCTGAACGATGAACACTGAAAGAATCCTAACTTAATAACAAGCTAAGCATTTACAAACAAGGTGGGCTTACGTTAGTGGCAGCTCGGCTATCAACCCGCAGGCCCTTATTAAACAGATTTTTAACGTGAAACTGCTAAAACAATAACTCCTGCGAGGACCATTAAGCAGCCAGACTGTGATTGTTAGGTTTAGTGAAGCCAGATAACGATAAAATATCCTGGGTATATCGAACTTGCTTGGTAGTACAGGCCTCTGGAAAAGACACAGAACTACATAGACACAATAAGATGCAAAACAACCACAAAGATGCTGACCTTAAGTAGATGTAGACAGTCAGCTAGAGACGCAAAACGATGCAAAACCACCAGAAATAGACACAAAGTGATCACATCGACATGATAATTCGCCATAAACTGGCTAAAAATGGCCAAGATGGAGCACAAAACTACAAAGAAGTAGTAAAATGTCTGCAGAGTTATTGTAAAGAGATGCAAGCGGTGCAAACTGACTACTACACAGTTACCACCCTCCACAACTCATGTCAGGGAGGTTTTAGTCACAGAAACACAACACACTTAAACCCACTAAAGCTAAAACTAACGCTTTACTTTTTAATGCTTATGCTCGCCCCTAATGCTAATGCTAAACGCTAACACCCACGTGTAAAACGGCCAGACGCTCTCCGATAACGCTAGCAGCTAACTGTGTGCCTTACCTTCGCGCAGCAGGTGTGTTCAGCGTCCAGTGTCACTTGTGTTCGAGAAAAGAATCAGCTCCAGAGTTTGTTTTAGCATCCAGACCTCTTCAATAACATTTTCTCACAGTACTAGCAAACAGAGATAACGCTTCAAACTCCGTTTAAATCTGTTTTCCAACTCTCTTCCGCCTCTATGCGCTCCTCCCAGAATATCGTGGCCAATGACAAGACACGTCGCGCCCATGACGACATACGTCAGCTAGCATTGGCAGAAAAACGCTGATTGGCCGGGCGATTCTGGTCCGACACCCAAGCTGGACAGGTCATAGGGTAGAGGCCTGACAAAGTGCAGTCCACTTCTCCAGGTTGGGGGCTGGATACATAGCTAATAACCCAACTCCATGGAGAAAACACTGTCATAGGCAAAAATGCCCTCCACAAAATGTGTGTAAAATACTCCCCCAGAAAATTGCTGCTGTAGCATGATCTGTACCCACGATGCTCCCTTCACATTTCCGACTGCCCCCTCATATATGCCTGCCTAGAATCAGCCCTGGTCATCACTTAATGCATAATATAAGACTTGTTGCCATCAAAACTGAAGACTGAATGTCCGAAAGCATTTGCATATTTACATTTAGGGCCTTTGTCAGGAGCTTTTTATCTGGGGCCTCTCAGAATGAATGCAATATCACTATATTGTAGTACACAACACTCTCAAGCAGTAAAATTAAGAGGAAAAGGCGGCTGTGTTGGTGCGCGCTTTGTTTTATTGTGATTGACTTTGTGGGCGGCTGCCACAGACAGACAGGGGGAGGGAGACAGTGGGGTGGAAATAGACAAGAACAGCTGTGACAGGAATGAAGAATGTAGTGTACTTAAAGGATTAGCATCAACTCCAGAGGTCTGCTTTCACTCACTGATAAGGGTACAGAGAAGTCGATGTAGCGGCAAGTAAATTAAAATGTTTCAAACTGCCTTATAACTCATTAATGGAAATGTATGAGATGTACTTGTCATATTGGTCTGCTGGCTGGCAGGGGATCCAATTATCTGAAGGCTAAATGAACACCAATATTGTTTTTTTTTTTTTTTAATAATTTTGAAGAGAGTTCTGTCTTGAAAAAATCATCATCTGTGCTGGGTAAAATCGTAGAATTGCAATTCTCTGATCCAGCCCTCTCACAGAGCACTTTTTTTCCTCACGTCACGTTCAGACTAAGATGCCTTCATTCAGTTTTCTATCCTCTGTCATTACAACAGCTTCACCACACAATGCGACAAAAACCATTCATGAGCATTAAATATGATGATCATGATAAGGTAATTGCTGTGTCTCTGGTGGAGAAGGTAAGACACAAATGTTTATTCTCCACTGCCCTTATTTTCTCAGCAAGCTTTTTTCACTGTCCAGTCAATACAGTCGTCTATACACCTTTCTTTTTTGATCAGAGCTCAGTCAGCCAAGAAAATTGATGATATTTTCTGCATGATGTTTGTCATATTGTGGCTATATATACACAGGTGTGACAGGAATGAAGAATGTGTGTGTGTGTGTGTATATATATATATATATATATATGACAGAGTCATGCTGGGTAGTAACACACAATTTAAGTCAACCTTGGATAAAATGAAAAAAATGAAAACAATTAAGGCTACAATTTTTCCCAGGGACACGGAGCTGTGTTGCTCGTAGCTCCCTGTGTGAACATTGTTACTGGTGCCCTGCCGGCTGACTGCTGTCTGCAAGCTATTTGTGGCTATTATGTGTCTATAAAAGGAAATCCACAGAGCGATACACACACCAACAGTGATACACTTTGAACTTCACAAGACGGGCAGAAAAGTGGGCATCTTGCTTTCCATCTCTGCCTTGAGCAAGATTTGAAATTTCAAGAAAAGTTTTCAGAAGCCTGGACACATATAACACCTCTGGATGGAGAAGCATTTGAGGCAGAAATGGACAGTTTGAATAAGAGTCTGGAGAAGGTAGGAAGGTTCGGAAATTGATATGTTTTTTTGAAAACATGTACCAGATGAAAAACTTCTTGCTGGGTATTGGCTGTGAGGCTGAAGTAATATCACTGCCCTTCCTTTATTTTTCACTGACCTTTACTTTTCACTGACTGGCTTTAAGTTCTGTTTTGAGATGAAGATTTCACCTCAAAGCTAATCCAGTTAAAGAATTCGGTTTTAATCCATCAACACTATTAACTCCCTGTTTGTGCCCTCTACAACCTGCTGCCACCTTCCAGGCTTACACACATAAACACATAGACACAGTGCATGCAGCAACTTGATACTTATCCTGTTATTTCCTGTCACACTAGGATGAATAACAGTTAACAGAATTGCTTTCAGATGAATTTAAATGCACAGAAAGCTATGATAATTAATGTAAATGCATCTTATTAATGTTAACCATTTATGAAAAATTCGATAGGTCATTTAGACACCTTCATGATCCATTATACATACACCAACATCATTAAAACACACACACACACACACACACACACATATGTATATATACACATACATTTAGTAAACTTGAGATGTTAAAGACAGTAACAGCCTTCAAAAAGCAATCATAAGCTTGCTGCTATTGAAAATTACAAGCATTGACTGTGAGTGTGCATTTCCTGATGATGATTTTGTCCTTGTATATGAGACTTGGAATCATAACATTTGTTTATAATCTGGAGAGATAACCCAGTGTACTCAGTAGCAGCTGGCAGTGGGCTATATTTGCCTGGCCTATCTACTTTGGAGGGAGGGGCTGTGTGTTTGTCTGTAATTAAACTCTTTACTTAGAGGCACACCCAACTGTTTATGCTTTTACTGTGGCGCAACGTGAACTACTCAGTTATAGATTTCAGCATCTGTGGAGCGCAGCTTTAGAGCAGCAATTGTGCTCTCATTCTGCAGGGGAATAGCTTATGTACTTAATATGGCACTGAACTGAGGGTCGTCAGCAGCAAAGACAGATAAGAGAATAAGTGAATAATGAATATACAACTTTTGGAAATTACACAGCACAGGAATAAAGCAGTTACAATTTTATAATAATGGGCTTATCACAACCTTTAGCACAAGGAATAACATCTCTTGCATTCATTCAGTAGTATGTTTCCTTAAAGTATATTTGTCTTTCTGGTCGGTTTATAAGTGTCCCTTTACAGACGCCCACAGAGGGTGGTCTGCTTCAGGAAGTGATTTAGTGCTGCTTGTGTTCAGTGTTTGGGACAGGTCTGACATGCCACAAGAAATAACTGAGTGAGAGCATGAACACTGTGAGGCGACAAGTAGCACAGTGAGCCAGTGGTGGTTGGAAATGTGATCTATGAGGACGGCATGACCTCGGCAACACTCAATGCAATTAAACATTCAAGAGGGCTCCGGTGGGCGAGTAGGAAATGCTCTTCTTCAACCTTTCACAGTATAAACTTACTCTGCTATGACTACAGAGAACATGCAAACAAGGAGGTTACATAAGAGCATAAAAACATAAACAAGTTTATAAGATGGCACGTGATTATTTTTAGCCCAGGCATTTGTTCTGTTTATTTATTTATAGCAGATTATAGACACACTGGTATCTTTAAGATGGATATCATGGCTCTCCTAAGTCTAAGTGAACTTTCACACAGCTCAGAAAGTAGGTGTCATGTCACAGAAACACATGGGTGATATGGGTTTAAAGAAAGTGAGAAGTGAAACTCTCTTATCTACTTCCAAAGTAGTAACACTACAATTTCAAAAATACTACATTACAATTAAAGGCCCCGCATTCACAATGTTAAATAAAAATACATAAAAAACTATTAACAGTAAAGCTAGGCGGAAAAGCTCATGTCAGTGTGAAATGATTATTATATTAAAATGAATACATTAATATTCTATCATGCATTGCTGATGATGCAATAATGTCTAAGCAGCAATTTAATGTAAGTATGAGTAAATGCAAACTATTGGCAAAAAATTATGTTATAATCCTGCAGAAAAGAAATATCTGGAGCTGCAGTTATTTTATTGGTTCAATGGAGACAACATTACTCTGCTATTTATGACATTCAAGGCAAACAAAGGTGTTGTTCTGAATGTATACAAGTATGTTTTTTTTCTTCTTTGTGATTCTTATTCTGCTCCTGAACATGTGGGCATGTTGGTGTCAGAGGCTTTTCTTTGCTATCATTGACCTTCCTCCATGTGCTCTGTAGACTCTGTATGTTCATGTTGATTACATCACATCACATTCACTTATTTGGCAGACACTTTTATCCAAGTGACTCGCAAGTGAGGGACGATGCTCGACCTTCAGTGCAGCAGACCTTGTAAGAAGTAAGAACTAAGATTTACTTAGTGCCTACTCCAAGATCTCCTATTGCACTGAAGCTTGAAGGCTGTCACTCAGTGGATTGCCCTCTGAACTGATTTAAAATGCCTGCCCTTTACACTACTGTATACACGTCAGTCAAATGAATCTTGGCTTTTATCCTGCAAAGGATGAGAAGCACAGACACCTTTACATTTTAAAATATAGAAATTGCATCAGAGTTGTGGGTGTGCAGCTTTTTCATCTTTTCTTTGATGTCGGACCTGGGAACCAGGGCCTCACTAGAGTGGGTGTGCTTTTTTTCTTTAGTTCTCCAGTTCAATGGATAAGACATCAACATCATTTTACTTTTTATTATACATTTATAATTCATTTTCTGCCAGTTCTGTAGCTGCTACATTCACTATATGTGAACATGTTGCTTAAATATGTCAAATACACACACACCAAATGTAAAATGCAGTGTGTGCAACATCAGTTCTGAACCATTCATTAACTCTGTGATTTTACCGTTATACTTGAGGTTTTATAACTACCCAGGCCCAGACATGAGAAACAAAGCAAAAATGGAAGTAGTGGTGTTAAACCTGCCACACTTTGAAGCTTCCAGCTGACATAATCTTCCTAACACATTTATAGTATAATATAGCGTTTGTAAGTGGCCTACTTTTATATGGTGTTTGAAATCATGCACTGACCATTTCAGAGAGAGGGAACAATAGACATAGCGTACAGTCAGACTAAAAATCTATCAGTAGAAACGGACATTCTGGTTTCTTTGAAAGGCTTATTCATGAGGGGCAAATTACATATTAAATACACCCAACCAAGAGGACACACATCATAGAACATTGTATAAACCAATGTACCAATGTACGTTGGTACATTTTTGATATAGAAGTTTTCCTCAAGTGCAGTCAAGTCGCTGTGCAAAAGTTTCAGCAAGAGCCACAATATATCAACCCAATAAACAATATGATTTTACATTTAAACTGAAATTCTGGGAAAACTTGTTTTGTAAACACCTTGCCAATCATTTTGTTTTAGTTTTATTTAAAAAAAAATCTTCTTCCCATATTTAACCTGCCACTTGTTATCATCAGTACTGGGCCGGCTGGCTGAACTTATGTCTGCAGTGAAATTGTAGTGGTGAAAGGTGAAACATAACCTAATATGCTAATTCTCTGACTGTGGCAACATCAACATGCAGAGATTGTGGTCTGTTTTGTAATAGAGTCTCAAGTATCTGCTACAATAACCTCCACTGATTGGTGAGGGAGATTTCAATGCCCTTACTCTCCAGTTTGCAGTTTTCTGATGACCTAACAACACTGTGGAGAGGAGTGTGATTAGTAAGCAGCAAAACTACTTTTGATGAGTGTGTGCTTTGATTGCTGCAGTAGCAATAAATAGAAAACATTCCCACACACCCAGACTATAGAAATACCACTGAACCTGAACTGTGATGGGGACTGTGACGCCACCTTAACAAATTGAAGGCCTTGCAGTGCATTTATGGACAACATACACCAGATCAGCCACACCATTAAAACCTGTTACCAGTCTTTGAGTTATTCATACAGAGTTTCAATTACATAACTTAAGCACTTTTCACCAAAACTAACAGCACAGCAGCGGTAAAACATGCAAGGTGCCTGATGCAGACGAGAACGTGAGCTGATTTAATTGCAGCTCATTACTCCTGCTTGAGTCTGGGTGTGTCGAGCCTTTGAGCTGCAGGGTGCTAAATTGCCTTATCTGTGTGTGTGTGTGTGTGCATGTGATGACGGATCATTAGTGTAGGGGGTATAGTTACACAATCCTGTGTAGCAGGAAGAAATAATATATTCAGAATCTGAAATTCAGTGGTATTCAGCTGTTGAGCATGCAGAGAGTGACTGAAACTGGGGTTTTATGGAGAGCTCAACATGATCCCTTTAACTAGTTTTTTAATAGAGAGGAAGGCCCATTGAGCTTGACTCATCATTTACTGTAAGTAAGTAATCTCTAAACACACTTGTCTTGCACATGGCAAGTGTTTGTGCTTGACAAGGAAATAAATAGGGAATCATTACCAAGAGCTTGTAACATGTGGGCGATTTGTTCTTCTTTTTGTTTTACAGGTTTCAATAGGAGCGCCACCTAAGCCTTCTTTTTTCACATTTGTGCCAGTGGTGCACAAATTACCATTTAAAAGCATTATTACTGAGGAAGGGGAGAGATCTGGAGCAGGAAAACCAAATAAGGTACAGCAGCAGCACACCCTGAAGAGTGAATTGATATCACCACCAACTGTTTTTTATTAATTGTAACACGATTACTGTTTTTATAACAAGGCGTTTATCAAAATGCATTTGCTACCCATATACACGTTGTTATATCACAGTAGCTAATTTGCTTTTCTTTGCGTTACCATCTGGTAATCTCTCTGTGTGTGTGCTTGTAGTGTTATTTGACATCTCTCACTGTTTGAAGTGGGTACACAGACCTTCTCACACCTAATGCTCTCGGGGAATGCTGACTCACTCATCAGCATTGAAAATTACTCCATTCTTCCTGCCTGACTCCTCACTGATCTCAACATCTGGCAGTTTATTACAAAAGTTGATGTAATCTAGTTCAGCCTAAAGCTTTGTGTAACAAAATGTTGAAGATTAGCAGTTGAAATGCATCTGGACTGTCCCTGTAAGAATGCTAATGGCATATGAATATGACCACTTTCTTCTTATATTTGATGTGACAGCCTCTCTGTTTCACACTCTCCATTTATCCTCAAAATGACATTTATCATTTTTATAAGACTTATGAGCCTTGACTTACAATATCTGTACCACAAAGTACTTCTCTAAGATTTCACTTTGAATAGTATTTATACCATTTAGACCACCTCCAACAGTAGAGGCAAAGTAACTTGCAAAATCTGCATGAGTGTGCAGAAAATTCTTGAGAAGGACTATGAACAACAGAATGAATGTGAGATTCCTCTGAATTGTAACCTCTTTTGAACAGAAAGAGAAACCAAAACTGTTATGAGCCAGAAAATCTAATTGTGCAACTTTTAGGAATTTTCAAATGACTCCAGTGTCTGGTGATTAATCATGTCAGTGGTTTGAAGATTAAAGGACACACCACAGCTATCAGAGAAGAATCACTCTTACTCTTACCTGCAGGATTTTAGCAATTACATCCATGACTACCCTCTCAGACAGTGGAACAGACAGCAGTGTGACTCATCCTCAGGGAGAAATAAGCTGCAATTTCAGAATGTGCATCTGTAAACATTAAAGAGGCTGTCAATACCAAATATGAAACGTATTCTTATACTGTGTGTGTCCTCTTATATGGCATCCAGAAAGGTTTTAACACTGTCTCTGGGATGAACATCATTGATTGATATGATCTGACATCATCCAGTTATGTATCCCACGCGTCTGATTCACACACCACACATCAATACATTGTGTTTTAAGATGTATATATCAGCAGCAAACATATTCCTGAGCAGCCTCAGGGATTGAATCAGATGTTCCCCGACTGTAATTATGCATGTAATTATCAGTCAGTGATACCAGATACTTAATTGTCAGTCATGCTGATGTCCATATGATTTCTCAGCTCAGTGTATAAAACACACAATATTGATATTTCTATTCAGTATATTTTTTTTCATTTCGACAGACGCCTTTTATTTATTTATTTTACCTTAAGCCCAGCTCTGTGTAGAAGCTGCTCTAATGCACAAAACTATAAATGCTCTGATAGTTATTGAAAGCAACCACCCTGAGGCTGACATGGACCCACAGTGGTGTAAATTGCCGAAGGGGTTAATGCCCTATTAGATTTTCATCCAGCATCAACATCACAGCAGACTCACAGCTCTGGGCGCCTCGGGATAGCTGACTGCTTCTGCTGCCTGAAGTTGGCTCGCTGGCTGAGACTTCAAAGGTCCTCTCACTTGGGGGGTGGCACCATTAGTTTTCTCAACCTCCCCCCACTGTTACTACCTAAAGGAGTGGCCATCTTTCATGTTATTAAGTGACAACACGTGACCACACAACTGCAACACTCTGAGCAACTCCGTGTTTTAGCATACATAGGTGGTATTTTCTTTTCATACATGCATAATATTAGATTATGTTCTAGTGTACTTGAATTCACTCTCACTGTGCATGGCTTTGTGCTCAGTTCTTTCTGCCATGTATTCATCTGAACTCTATTTCCACTTCATTAGGTATTTGTCCATCTACATTTTTCTCTAATATTGTTGTTCCAACAGTTGGTTTCAAAAGCCATATTTAGTTTTGCTGCTTTATCGCTAGCAGTTGTGGAAGTAGTACTTAGATCCTTTTCTTTGGCCAAATAAAAGCTGCAGTACCAGAATCTAAAAATACTAATTAAGTCCTGCAAAGTCCTGAAGTAAAAGCACAGTAACATTAGTTGAATGGTACTCAGTATTAGGCATGATGATTCCTTTGAGAGGTTTAGATTATCAAGTCATCAGTTATTATATTTACATATAATTACTGATGTGTTAACATACAGCCAAAATATCATTCCATTTTTTTTCTCCATATGATGGAAAATGCCCAAATGGTACAAAAACACAGATTGTCATAACCATACAGTCTATGGTCAGGACCCATCCAAAACACTCCAACACTTATCTCAGACCTTTCAGTAAGACTGCACAGTAACCTGTAGCTCCTCTGATGCATTCATATGGAGCAGAGTCGTGGCATGACGTGAAATTTTTTGCTTTCTCACACACCTCCTTATTCTGCGCACGTTGTCAGGTAGGATCCTGTTAAATGTTTATCAGGAAAGCAAAACATCGGTTTGACAGTAATCCAAAACATAGTTAAGAGCTGTTTGCAGCTTAGAGTGAGTGACATCTCGTTGTATGTGCACATGGCAGATTTGTAATACTCCCCGTGGTGAGACAGCTTCTATATTGAGATGCCAATGGGCAGAATGTAACAGATTACCTTTGAGACAGCCGACAGCTCATTAATCTACTGCTGTGATTTGGAGCAGCCTGCACTTCTGAAAATGTCTCTTTCAAAAAATAGAAAAATCCATGTGTGTTGCTTTGCAGTGTCAGAAATGTCACCTCAAGTCTTCATTATGAGTTTGTATTCTGAGTGGCCATCATGGATTTAAAATATGAGGTCCTTGCCTAATTATTGTATTTTAAATTAGAGGGTTTTCTGTTCCCCCTGGTCCATTGTAAACCATAGACTGTCTTCAAACAGACCAAATTAGATGAGGTGAAAGCAGGTGAGCAAATTTCTTTCTGAAATACTAAATGGAGACATTTTGTTCAGTTTTCTGCCAGGAGAAGGTGCACTTAGTTCAATATTAAAATAGAACCAGAATAAATTAAGTAAGTTAATATTATTATTGGGTGTTTTTATTTGTGAGTGTGACGAAATGTAAAAATAGTGAATTTGGGGACTCAATTTATTAAAACTAAAGGTAAAACAAAGAGTAGGGGGTGGAACTCTGCAGGATTAGTATGGCACGTGTGCTGTGGAGGTGTTGTATGTACAGAAGCAAAAGATGATGATACAAACTGTATGTCTGCAGCTGGAAGAGACAGCAAAATCCTTACAGTCTGGAGTGCCCAGGTGCACGACATCAGCTGACGGCCCCCTGTGTCGACCAATCACACATGTCATGCATTTTAAATATTGTAAAGCAATTTTGCTATAGCAACATATTTGGATTTGGACATTGATTCCAGCCAGTTGTTAGGCTATCATCATACGGTATGTGTAGTCTTTTATACTGTAATTCTTTGCTTTTGATTTAAGTTCTAAATACAACTGCCCTTGACACATGGTATGATATAAAACTGCCATTTATGTTAAATACAATCTCAGGGATAAAATGTAATTCTGGCAGTGAGTCATTTGTTTGATTACAGCTTATCTACAGTAAGGCAAAATAGCAGCACTGAGATAATTATTTAACTGATTTAGAAAACAGAAGTCTGTCATTATAATATGGGGTCACATGTATTTTTAGGATCATAATTACCATACATGTGGGCGCTCATGTCAGTAATGAGGTATGTCATAAGCAGTTACTCTTTTTAGCTCCATTTAAATGTCACATTATCCTAGAATGTTCCTTCCTGAGTTCATGCAATAAACCAGTAAACCTCCTATAGAATCCTATTTTAGTTCCTGTTTTTATAACAATAGTGTGAATTTCCATTTTGGTCAAATAACTAAATATTTTTGCACACCAGAGACACCTTTTAAAATAAGGTTTGGTTCAAGTTTTCTGGTGGTTATTTGTCTGGGGGACATTGTCAATAAAGTCTGTTTTGCAATTGTTCATTAAATACAGTGAAACTTTTAAGTACAATTGAGATATAAAGTAACCTCAGTTGTAATTAAAAGCAAATGAGATTAATTTATACTCCGCTTCAGAGGTGAATGACAGATGACAAATTATTGAAGATGTTCGCTGGTCAGTTGAAGACATTTTCTTTTTTTTCTTCGTTTACCTGGACAGCTGTTTACACACAACAGTAATGTGTGCGTCTCTGAACGCCATTGGTTGTAGCGCCTCTTGTCATTCAGGAGGTTGTGGTTTTCAGCTTTAATCCCTTTGGTTGTACTGCTTTTTGAACATATAAAATGCTCAAGTTTTCTCTTGTATTTGACTTGTATTGTTAATGGATATGGGAGCAGGAGAAACTAGGGTTAAATTTACTGCTCAGAGACAATACAGCACAGCTGAAAGCCCGAGCAAGACTGCCCTCATCAGAGAAAGTACAATAAAGATATCCACACAAAACCTCTCTGGGCCATGCCAAGGATGACTGTTTGACAAGCAAAGGTGGCAGCAGTGTTACAGACTCTTAGCAGTGCAGCGAATAGAAACCTTTTAGGGAGGACATTGTTTGACACGGCCACTAACTTGTCCAAACTTTAACCAAGCAGTTTTGTTTGTCTAAACTTAACTTTAGGTTGGATGACATCCTGAGTGCAGCAAAATGCAATTCCTTTATATAGGATTTGAAAACATTGGCAGCTTCTACTTGTAACATAAAAAAAAGATACTGCAGCAGACAGTGATATAAGTACATGGATATATATGTATATATATATATATATATATATATATATACAAATAGAAAAATGTAGCAAAGAAAGTTACTGCCAGTTTCGACTTAATGCTAAACACACTCTTTGGAGATAACATCTTGTTTATTTACAAGCCTCGGAGTTGTGTGTGTACACAGTCCCTGCCTCACTTGTTCAGCTCTGCACATGAGGTATGAATTGCCCCAGTGTTAGCAGGACATGTGCGTGTGCATGTGAATTATATGTGTGGGACATGTGGTGTGGTGAAACCAAGCACACTCGCTGCAGTTCACATCGGGTTTTCTCAGGTTTCACTTGCTCAGTTCCTCCTAAACATTTGCTTCATTTTCTCCTGTCAGATTGTAGCTGTGTCCCATGAGAAGACAAGCAAGGAGACCATGTCGGACGGAGAGATTTTCAAAGCAGAGTTAGTCTTTATCAAAGACTCTGTGGGGGGAGGAGCAGGAAACGTGATTAAGCCAGAGACCGAACATCAAGTAAGTACAATCGGAGTTGTACTTGTTATAGTATCTCAATGTCATATGCTGTATGACATTGAGATACTATAACAAAGTGCTTTGTCTCTGACATAATATAGACATGTGTGTGCATGGACGACTGTATATCTGTGTGTCTATGTAGGGTTTTTAATTTAAAATATTAACTTATCAAGTCAACATACATTGTAAAACACTGTCAAGAAATTAATTGAAAAAAGACATGGCTGTCAGAGATGGACATTTATTGTTTTTCAAGTCTGACAGTTTAATTGGAATCAAATACTAAGTAAATATGCAAATAATCCACCATGTTTCATAGGGTCTAGTTTATAATGATATAATATATTTTAGTTGTACCTATGCAGAGTGATGGAGGCTTCATTAGAATGTTTTCTTCCTCTGCACAAATCAGACAAAACAGAACCTTGTTACAAATTCTAATTTGCAGGTCCAACATTTTTGTCACTCTGGCTTTTAAGAATCTGAAGTGAAAGTTTTTAGTGAGTATTGCCTGGGCAAAAAAAATCACTGTTCAGTAGCCACTGAATGAAAACTTTTGTTTTTCAGCCTTCATCGGATCACATGAGCTTGTCTCACACCAAAGCCTCTCCTTCAGTCAGCGCTCAGTCTGAAAATACACCCAATCACGTAGCCACCAGGACGGCTTCTATGGAAACAGCTGCTGAAAAACACAGGGGCATTTCCCAGCGGCAGTGTCACGATACCTCTGGACGTACTGAGGTTAGCTCGGGTTGCTTTGCAAATAGAGTGTGTGTGTCAGAAGACAGAACAAGCCCCACAAACTCCGCAGACCTGTTCCCCACCCTGGCTTCATCCAGAGAGTCCATCCTCTCAGAGGGCTTGGACAAAGACAAGAGCTGGTCTGCCACGCAGCTTTCCTCCGTGACCTCTCCTTTCAGCCTCAGCCGCACTGTCTCCCCCTGCTCGTCTGTCCGCTCTGGCATCTTCACTCCCACTGTCACCCAGATTAAGAGGCACTTTCTCGCTCCTGGCTCTAGTCTGGTTCACATCCCTCAAAGCTGTTTCTCATCCTGCGAGAGCCTGTCCTCCTCTGTCTGCCCCCAGTCCTCTCCTCCCCGGCACCGGCCACCTCTCACCCGACTCTCCCTCCTCACTGCCATCCTGAGAAAAGGCCGTCTTCCTGTTCTGTCCTCTGCTCTGCAGAGGCCTTACACCCCCTGCTGGCCTGTTAACCCTGTGACCCTGTCCTTCTGTAATGCCTGCTCAGCAGCCTCCAGTGTGGCCTCCATTCCCCTGGAGTTCTCTTCTCGGTTCTCCTCGTCAGCGTCTATAGATAGTCAGAGCAACGTTCACAGGGAGACTAATAGATGTGTCACCGCTCCTCCACCTGTGCAGTCAAATGAGCTCAGCAGAACATGCCCTCAAACTCAAGTTAAAAGATGCTCAGAGCAAATTCGCTCAAGCAGTGTGCCTAGATGGGAGCAGCTTATTTCACCCACGCCAGTGAAGAGCAACACCCTACCCCAAGCTCCTCTGCCTCTGTTGTGCTCAAACTTCAAATCTCTTTCTCCAGCAGAGCGTGAAAAAATGTTAGACTGTGGAACTTCCAAAAACCTGCAACACACACACATCTCCTATTCTAAGGCCCCTGATCTGAAACCCAGCAACACTCACATCTACCTCAAGGGTCACACAGATAACAACCTTAAGAAACTCATCTCCCTGTCCCCTAAACTTATTAATGAACAAGAGACCTCAGCGCCCCAGAAATGGAGTCACTTGCCAAATTCATCTCTCTCAAGGCTTCAATTGCTTTCTCAAAAACTGAGAACTCCACCTGTCTGCCCTCCTCAGCTTCAGCCTCTTCAATCACACGCTCCCGGTGTCACAATTTTCACTGCACGCACAGACGCAGCATCACCTCTCCCTGCTTCACAAAACACAACAGGAAGGTATGAGTCAGAGAGGAGCTGCCCTGCCTCCCAAACTGCCACACCATCACAAAGCAAAGCCCACTGCCTGTCCCCTTCCCGCTACACACCCATCAGTTTCCCTGGATGGCCGTCGCCCACGAGCTCCCCCACGCCTACGCCCTCTCCTGCTCCACCAATCAGAGACCTCACCCCGTCTCCTTCTCTCTCCCTGCGCTCCACCACGCCCTCCCCAAGGCCGGGGAGTGGAATATCAGACTGCAGTGACAGGGAGGGTAAAAAAAGAAAGGTAGCCGCTCCTTTTGCCACTTGCATGACTTGTTTAGACTGAGGATATTATTTAATATGTTCTCTGTGACATACTGTTCTCCCACTCTGTGTGGTTAAAAACAGATTCCACTCACTTGATAGAGGGATATCAAATGCTGCCCTCTGTTTTTAGATTTCTGTTGCCGTATCATTTATTCATGTTGTTAAAGGTCTTTGCTTTGCTGAGATTTCAAACATATTGTACATTGCTGGGTTCTAATGACTGACACATCTGAAATTTCATATGTTGAAGCACCAGGGAGCCCACCAATGTAAAGTCAATGCAACAGCTTTTTAAAAGCTTTGGTTTCTAGGCCAGACATACAGCTTGAAGTTAAGAAAATTCTGAGTATTATCCATGAGGAATCTAATTTATTTAGTAAAAGCAGGGAGATATGAGATGATGTCAGACACAGCTATCTAGTTTTCTTGCCTGTCAGTGTGGAAAAGCTGCTTGTAACTAAACTTTTTGGTGACATTTACAGTCAGTCAAACGAGCCATCTGAACAGCAATGAGGTGATGTGGTTTCCAGCGCAGTGAAAGCACACAAATGCTCGACTCGAGTGTGGCTGTTTTGCATGATTAGTAGCCTGCAGCAATGTGAGGAAAAAGCATGCCTAAAGAAATGTAAAACACATATGATGATATTTTTTTTCCACGAGACATTCTACGCCGTCTCTCCTCAGGATGCAGAAATTTGACTTTTGAATTCATTTGTATTCATTGTGTGCTCTTCCCTCTCTATAAACTCTAGACACACAAGATTAAGCTGAGCTACAAATCGCTCGCTGCCATTCCCACAAACACCCTCCTGTTGGATCAGCAGGTGAGTTCACTTATTTGACTCTAATCCCACTAATTCATCTTGAGCTGGTCTGATGCAGGTACTGTAGTAAATGTTGCAATGAGGAGCATTATGTGTAGAAAGGAAAATGGCAATAAAATTGTAAGCCATAAAGTATGCATTAAAAAACGGGCTTTTCCAATAAAAAGACAAATCTTAAGTCTCCACTCACAGGGTTTTACAAAGAATTACATTTTTATTTATAATTGTAAAAACTTGGTTGGCACAACATGGCAGGATCCTAATTTCGCAAGGATTTACAGGCTATAGATAATACAGCTGAAAGTGCCAGCTTTTCAAATCTTCTTAAAAATCAAATCAGACTCAAAGAGACATGAAAACGCAGCACATTGCTGTGTTATTCACACTGCGGTATGATTCATTTAGAGCTGCTGAGAAAGGAGCAGTGTCTGTGAAGAATACAGAGTGGCTGAATATGAACTGTCTGGAGGAGATGTTGCAATGTTGTCGAAGAATGGTGTGTAATCACCCAAGGAAAGCAGCAGTCATGGCAGGGAGCTCAATCCGTTCACTCTGCTTTGTACTCACAGGCAATTGATGAGCAGGTAGAGAGAGAAGACCGTCCCTGTGACACGCTGGACAGAGGTGTTACATTGGACAGAGGTGACACAGACACCCACGCTGAGGTATTACTCCACACATTGCTGCAGGTTGTCACTGCAAACTTCACTCCATAGACCGATACCATCATTAATTTTGTGCTTTCTACAGATGTGCTCACCTGCTCAGCTCCGGCAACAGTCAGAGGAGCTTTATGCAGTCATTGATGAGATATTGGCAAATTCCATTCCAGCAGTGAGTTCAATCAATTACATAAATACTTGTGTAAAATTCAACATTATCATGCATAAATATTTGCAATATTAAACATGAATTAATGGGTTTATGTTTGCATTTAACTGCAGCCCTCCAGGTCATCGACTACCAACGTTGGTGTGCAGGTAAAGTGTGTCTCTTCAACTGCATGCAACAAGTATGGCCAGCTAGTGACCTTTCGATTTCCCCTTTAGATTCTTAAAGAACTAGTTTGACAGTTTGGGAAATACACTTATTCACTTAGAGTTAGGTAAGACCCTTAGGTAAGACCCTAACCCTAACCCTAACCACACTTGCATCCGTATGAAGCTAGAGAAGGAAATTCAAACACCAAAGTGACTCAAGGAAGTTACCATGCTCAGCCAAGAAGTATTCCAGCACATAATCCCCAGAAAACCTCCTGCTTTTTGAATGAATCAAAATTAATCGCCACAAAAATGCTGTCTGATGTGAAGAAAAAAAACACACTGGATGTTGATCTTCCATTTAGTTTCAGTAGGTTCCTAAATCAAGAAGAGAAGCAATAAATCCATCGTATAACTAACGAAATATGGCTAAAATAAAGAATAAAGTAAAACTAAGTTAGTTTATAAAGTGGCTTAAAGCTGAAATACATAACTTTGTTGAAGTATCTTAATGGCATTGATTGTAGTTGTATGTTATGTGAAGACTGACTTACTGAGGTTGGACTCTGTGTAACTATGTTATTGTTCTGGGACGTACTGACACTTTTCTGGCTCACAGTGTAGATACTTCTATTCACACACGAGCTGCTGCCTACAAATTATGTCCCCTCATTCTATTTTAGTGTATTATTTTATTGCTTCAGTACATAACAAAAGATATACAACAAAGATATTTGTTTGTGTAAGGACGGTTTGTTACAACAATGCATGAAAACCGGATGTTCTGCCGTCCTTGTTGTAGTTTGAACATCTCTCACTAACAACATGCAGAAAGTTACAGCTACAATAAAATAGAACAAAAACTGTAAATCATTTAAGAAGGATATAACAGAAAATAGGAAATGCAAAACTGTGGTAACCTCCAGGCCACGGAAACAAGTCCTTTGTACTGTGTTTTACTGAAACACAAAGTGGAAGTAGGATAAAAGTGAATTCTGACTGTATAATCATCAGTACTAGAAATGAAAAGACATCTGTTCATTATTCATCAAAGGAGAAAGCCTTTCGAGGTTTCATGAAAACAAGTGTGTGTTTGTGTGTGCGTGTGTCTGTGAATATGAGTAAATGCACACTGTTAGTGATGGGAATTTAGATTTTTATCTGAGGTCAAGTTATGTTATAAAAATGTGTGAATTTCAGTTACTGATGAGGAAAAGAGAGAGTAAACAAATAACAAAATGCTAACAACAACACATGACAAAGAATACAGCATAGCTAAGATCTATTCAATGAGTCCATGTGTTATGTCCACCAAAGATTTCTTTTCATCTTCCTCCTTTTAGTCATTTTTGCAACTGTCACATATTTGAAATAGTGATGAGTCATTTTCATTTTCCCACCAGATGAGGCTTGTGTTACTCTGTTTAGTTTCAGTTCTTTCTTTCTCACTTTCAGCGAAGCAACTCACCATTTTCAAAATCCCTGGGACGTGAAACCAAATATGTGAGTAGGAGCTGGTGGTTTTGTCTGTTGAATTAAAAACACATTTTTCTCAGGATTTAACCCCCACAGGACCAAGGTGACAACGCACTGACAACACATTTATTTTTGTCAGTCTAACTTTCAGACAATTTTAATCCCCAGTTCACAGGACTGAGCTGTTTTGACAAGTTAACATTTTATCGTTTGTAAACACTTGTATTGTGATTTACATAGACCTCAAAGTTACAAAGAGAAGAAATTCCATCAGGCATTTCATTGTGTTAAACCTGTACAGAGTTGATTTGGCCTGCATGAATAGAGCTTTGCTCCTTGGAGGATAAATGTTGCTAAAATCTGTTACTGTTAGGCTGTATAACTTTTATTAATGCCAACTTTTGTTTCTGGTCATGTTTAAAAAGCCTTTCTGGATAGGTTAATTGAATGAGGGTACATTGGGACAAATGGCAGATGTTTACGCACATCTGGCATCATAAAACACTCCTTTTAACAAACTACTGTTAATTTCTAGTCTCGTATACTTTCTGTAATCATTTCAAATATATGTTTATCTCACTATTCACTCTCATTTATTTGGATTCCTCCACATTATTTATTCAGGCATCGTTATGCAGCTTGCACCCATCTGCTGGTGTGGAAAGAAAGCTGATGGATCCTAGAAAGGTACACATTCATTATCATTTGAAGTTTAGGCACCTGCTATAACTTTTATAGTATCAATAATGTAAAGTCTCTTGGAAAGAAAGTTTTTGGAGTGAATTCCTCTAAGCTATCACACTTTGAATCCTTCTGTCCAGACAAAACCCGGGGTTATTCGTCCGATGACAGCCATTCCAAGACTGACAGTGGAGGATGAGGAAGAATTTCATCCAAACCCCTTCAGACAGTCTGTCATCAAGCAGACCTTAACTGACAACAAAAAGGTGGGCTGGTAGCATTAGTTATATCATGGTGAATGACTCTTGGTCTGTTTATGTTGCCAAATCCTTAGAGTGATGCACAGTAGTTTTTGTTTTACTTTAGGTGAAACCAAAATACTAAAACCAATCTTTTTTTTTTTCTTTTTTTTTGTATCATTCACACTCTTTGTGGGCTTAAATTGTGGCTGTTTAGGGAGAGTCGAATGTCATGAATTTGGCTGTTTCTTTAATTCATCTTTAAAGAGAAGCGATATTAGTTAAGAACACAGAATATCTACCTTTATATTTACCACACTGTAAAATGTGCCAATTTAAACAGGTGAAAAAGTTGGACTTCCTCAGAAACAACGAAAAAAAATAAATAATAATAATAATAAAAACCCACTTGCTATAATGTAGCAGCTTTGACCTTAGGTTATCTGATGACTCCAAAGGTTGCGATTAACTGAAGAAGGTTGAAATCTAGTAAAAGCTGGAGCCTGGGCATTTACTATTCCTGCTAATGTTCTGGTCATATCTAGTGCTACATTACCAGTTTGTTACTTTAGTGTATCAGAGCTCCTCATCGGGTTGTTTGATGATGGAGAGTTGAAAGTTAGATTCAAACTCAAGAACACCAAGTGCTTTGTAAGACTGCAGAATGAATAAATTGAGTTTGAGAAATCAATGCAATATTCTAAAATCAATGGCCTCTGTCCCACCTTTTTCATAAACCTTTTTTTGTGGTGATGTTTATTTCTCCTGACAGCCACACATGTTGGCAAACAGAAATCAGACTCATATTTGAGGTAACAGTATAATACTGTAAGAAGTTTCCTTGCATTGTTAGTGAACAGAGGCCTCTGAGATGAAAAGGTTTGTTGTTGTGAGACAGAACAAATGCACTGATTTTCAAAGAAGCCACTTCATACTCACTGTGATAATTACATCTCTTTGTACTGCTCATATGTCTGGCTCCTTAACTGCTCACACTTTGTATGTGTCATATATGTGTGTTGTTTGTGCGTGGTTTGCACCTAACATGCAATAAAGTAATCTGAATATATCTTATTATGGGTAAAATTAGTGATCCAAATGTAAGTATTAACAAATTTTAATAAAACATTATTGAACTAATTAACTTTACATTTTCCACAATAAGTTATTTCCTTGTAATTCTATATTATGTGTATACTTTTTAATTTAATTTCCATATTCATATAATTTAGTACTCTAATCTTTCATTAAATATATAAATGGGATGTTGGGAAAATGTGGATGGCCTCCATCTATCTACTTAATTGAAGTCACCTCTACTAGGATAAAAAGGAATAGAATATTTAGGTTTAAGACAAATTGACTCATGTTAAGTACTATTTGTCTTGTTCCAGAGAGTCTCGGTAACAGCTCCACTGCTTAGGGGAAGCAGGTTTGGAGAGCTGTCAAGAGAGTAGATGAGCGTGTGACAATGAATCAGCCGTCATAAACAGCAATGAGAGGTGGTAAAATGCTCATATTTAAACAGCAGAAAAAGTACTTAGGATTTTGGTTTGGATTGCACAAATGAGAATCATATTTTTGAACCGTGCAATGCACCAAACACTGAATTAATGAGAACGTCCTGCGGTTTCTGGTGCAAGAATGATACTTTGTAACTGTACTTTTTGTTATTTAACGAGTTTACACAGAGATAATTTTTCCTGTAAATATTCTTGTGAACATTCACTTTCATATAAACCTATTACCATGCCAGAAAATACGTGGCAATCATTAGTACCACCAGTGTTATGAAATAACATCAAATTGTCACTGAAGGTCAATCCACAAGGTTAAGCAGCTTGTGTAATACTGAACAGTATGCAAAATTAACAGTCTGAACCTTGTTCATTTGTTGAACACATGACTCATTAAATGTCAAGGTCAGCACGAAGATTTCCAGTGAAGACACTTAAACCTTAAGCATGTCAGTGAGTGTACGCTTTTAACAATCTTCCACAGCAGAGAGGTTTTTAACACGTCAGTGCGTTTGACATGTTTGACAGCAAAAACACTGTTCTCCCCCTGAAAGGCAGCCATTTATCTCCCGAAAGACAAACAATAGCACCATTTCTGTTGCAGAGGACTTTGGTATCTTATTCTCAAGGATATCTTGGTGGATTATTTAGAGTTATAATTGGTTTGTTGTGATGTGGAACATGAGGAATATGCAGATGGGTTAGAGACCATGAGGAGTTGTAACATTTATATTCAGTATGCAATGCAGTCTGCTCCTCAGCACTGTGCCTGGGTTATTCTCCTGGGTTGTTATTTACTATCAGACCTTTGATTCATTGCAGACATAATTATGTAGTGAGGTAATAATTAATTGATTTCAGCTCATGTTAATTAAATTTAAGGTGATAAATTTTTTATTTGCTGAGCCTGTTTTGTACTTACAAACTCTCAGAGGTTACAGAATCATTTACTGGTCTGTGCGATGCCAACAAGCATTTCTGACTAAAGTTTGAAAACATACATACGCATAATCCAGGTGTGGGATTCAATTTAATCTATTTCTATAACTGACTGATAATGATGATGAGGGAGGGGTCGATCTTTAAATTGACAAAATATGTCAGTTTAAGTTAGTTAGTTAGTTATTAATGTTGACATTTGACTCACAACAGCCAACTGTATTAATCTCATCCAACTTCTTTGCCATAATTATGGCTGGTTTTTGTGGCTATTTTTCTAGCTTTGGCACAGTCCTAATTCTTAGTCCTGCCTACAGAGCTCTGATTGGCTCCTTTGTTTTTTTCAACTGTGCAAACATCCGTCAATCATTACAACACCAGAGACATTTAAATCGATGAAAGAACTGGGGACATGGACGGCAACTCACCAATATTTCAACACATAACTTTAAATGTGTGATATACCGTTTTAAAGCTTAATTCACTTGTAAAAATTACATTCAAAATAGATTTATTTGCTGCTTTAGATTAAATTTGGTTTGGTAATATTGGATTTCTACCTCTCAGGATGATGTGAATGCTTCAAAAACTTCCTTTATTACAGTCTTTTGAATGTAAACCTTTACATGCAGCACACAGTCTAATATCTGACTGACTGATGAATGTTCTTATTCTTGTAAAGGCTATCACAGCAGGTGAAAGTCAGTTATTTGAAATATCCCAGCAGCAAAACGAACTTATTTCACTACTGGGTGTATTTTTTATTTTTTTTGTCTATTTTTGTTTATTCAATTCAAGCCTTTCAAACCTCAGAAAAGTTGCTCATCATCATCAGAACTTTAAAAAGGCAACACATTTTCCACTAATTTGTTCATAAATGCAGCTTGATTTGTCTAGTAGAGCACATGGATCTCATTGCCCTCACACTGAATTCTAGGAATCAGAACTTAAAAATATGGCCTCCCCCCTGCAGCACTGTGCCATATGTGGCTGTCATACTGTATATACAACAAACATTACTGCTGTTTCATAATCTGAAAAAAATGACACATATTTTTGGCAATCGTGATAAAACTGAAACCCTTTGCCTGTAAATGATTATGTAACTCCTCTGGTGTTAAATCAAGAGCAGAATCTTTAAGCCCAAATAATTTTTTTACTTTAGCTCATCACAGAGTTTAGAGGACCATTTATAGTAAGTAAAAAAAAAAAAAATGGTGCATCTGACAATTCATGCAGGCGAGAAGCCAATCAGTGTCAGCTTACGTTTAGAGTCACAACCCTCTTAACAACTCATTGAGGGAGTCTGAGCAATCTGCATAATCTGACAGCCCACACACACGCTCTGCTGTTCCTTCAGGCCTTTTGCTGCTGTCACTGGTTATGTTGATTTCTCATTCCACCACACTTGCCTCTTTAATTTTCTGATTTCTTCATTTTTAATTGTGCCACCTTGTCAGTTTGCTTCAGAGTGTACATTTCATGTCAGTCTACACTGAGCGTACTGACATTTATGTTTGTAACAAACACACATACAACATCCTTAACAATTTCCTGCCAGACCTTGTTTATTCATCTCCCTAGCTTGATCTCACTCTAACTGTTTACATGTATTATGTGACATTTTAAACTCTGTTATGCTCACTGACAGCTGCATTCTAGGAATTGTAGGAATTTACAGATAAAGGTACTCTGTGGACAGGAGATCACGTAAATTTAAGTGAAGAAGAAAGCTAGTAAAAATATAAACAATGCCTGATTTAAAATATTATGTTTTTATGAGGAAAAAAATACATTTATCACATACATTTGACCACAAGGGTTTACAAAATGGTGTGAAACACTGAAAGTAAACCTAACTTCTCTTTGTTTAAAAGAAAACTCCACAGGGCACATTTAATATATAAAAGTATATAAAATATAATAAAGTTTGCACGTCACACTCAGCGCACACAAGGCTGACTTTAAACAATTACAGACAGCTAGGTTCTGTGAGTTTGAACACAGATATGTCAGAGGTGCTGGCTCTACCTGCCTTGGTAGAGGAAAAATGAACCACTGTGTTGAGAACAAAACAAAACATAACAAAACAAAAGAAGAGAAACATTGCACTGTGTTTGATCAAGGTGATTGTCTCTGACACCCGTATCCTGATCCAGCTTTATGCTGCTGTTGGGTTTTTTCTATAAGTGCTGGGAATTGCTCAGTGAAAATATCAGCCAGTAGCATCTGTCAGTAGCTGACTTATCACACTCATCACTGTGTGTTACTGAACTAACAGTAAGCCAGTCTAGTGCAAACATACCACCCCCATGTTAGCACAAAACCTCTTTTGGCTTTGAAAGTCTTCCATGAGGAAGAACCTTTTCACTCTTTGCCAGCCTTAATAGACAGAGGAAAAGAGTCACAACAGAGAAAACTGCTTAACATTAGCATTAACTTTAGCTTTAATATTATCATTATTACAACAGATATCATAACAACTATGTTTGAATGTGCTGTATCATTCAAGCATTTCATCATTGGGGCAGATACAAAAAATGTGTGTAATTCTAACAAATAGGTATATATTAGAATACTGGAAACCCAGATATTTTTCACAACTTGCCTACAGTTATACAACCATAAAACATATCAAAGCCTCAGATATGCTATAAAATGCACTGCGGGCAATCTGGTAGTTGGTCTGTTTGTCCAAGTTTCCTAAAAGTATACATGTCAGCAGAGTGAGGTCTTCACTGGACAGAATAAATTTATATAGACATGTTGATATTGACAGACATGTTAATATTTGTCTTTTAAAGCATGGATTGAGCAACAAAGTAACAGCTGTCTACTGCACAGCTTCATCACAGTTGCAATAAAAAAAAATAGTGTTTCTATCCCACAGGTCAGAAAAACACTGAAGACTGAAACTTATTTTTGTCGTTTTGGACTTAATTAGTTTAGATTTTTCAACAGCAAAGAATTTTGTGCACGTGTAGAAAATGATCATATGTGTGTATCATTAAACAAAAATACTGATATTCAGCTGTTTCACTGAGGTAAGTTCATGACATGTTTAGCCTCATTTAGTACAGAAGCATGGAGGCGGGGGGAGGGGAGTAGTTGGCCAGTAGAGAATACATACATCTTCCAAAAGCCATCAAAGTGTCTCTTTATAGATTACAAAAGATAAAACATTTAAATATGAAAACGTTGGAGTTGTAAGGCAACTTTGACAGAGCTGTAGATTTAAAAAAAATTCTCCTTCATCCAGTGGTTGTGCTAGCTCAGCAAAATACATCTTGGAGCGGAGTAATGAAATAAATCTAGATTTTTTTCATCCAATTTCTGTACAAGAGTACAGAAATTAGTACAGAGTACAGAGTATTTCCAAAAATGTAGGACTATTCAAGAGAATAGAAATATTGTTCAATATGCCAATTTTAATCAAGGTAAGTAACACCTGCTGTTGCAGCTTTGTCAAGTGATCAAATGTCACACCAGTTTTGTAGCATCACAATTATGATGATAAACTGGAAAGGCAACCCACAGAATTAACTTTCTTAGAGAAATAGTGAAAAAAAAATTAAAAAAAATAAAATAAAAATAAAAAATGGCAATAATAAATGCTGCTAAACATGTTATGGTACAAAAGCACCTTCATATGTTTTGTATGTGTTCAGACATGTAATAGGGTTAAACAGCACAAGTAACAAGTAAAATTCATATTTTCAGTCTTGGTACAACTGGAGCAAATATAGAGCAGCTGATTGGAGACACCATCCAATCCAGAAAGATAACTGTCAATTATAATCAAATACATGATGAATATTCATCCCAGTGCAAACCCCAAATAGCCTCAGGGAGAAGTCATTTCAAGCAATTTCACTGTTGGCTTAAATCAATCTAAATGGAAACCAACTACTATAAACTGCTAGATATTGCACAATTCTAACTGCTGCTATTGTTCATTTTCCACTGGCCTCTCTTTCTATAAAAGCTTGAAAACCTTTGTGTCCTCTTGTATTTCAGGTGGAAAATATGAGTCCTGAGGAGGCAGGGAAAGATCTTTGCACAAGTTCAAAAGGTGTTCTGATGAGAGATGAGAGGAAACCTAACAGAAATAGTCCATTCTCACTATGTGACCTGCAGATTACAGAGCCTGAAGACCAGATCAGTCGCCATGCCAAAGATGCTTCTTTCAGTCCTACTGAGGGGCGGATGGAAGCTTTTGAGACTCACATTTAAAACATTAGCTCAAAAGCATTAACCCTTAATCCTATTTTTTGTTTCACTGAACAATAATTTGCAAAGACACATTCAGTATTTAATACCACTGCACAACAACAACAAGGGGAAATGACAAGTTAATGCACCTTACCTAAATTAGTGAATGACTGCATTACCATATGTACAGCTGTTACAGCAGTTGACAAAAAGGCCTTACAAGGACAATAAAAATGCATTTCAACTGACCATTTGCTAACTATCTCCAAATGAGTTTTTAATGTCTCCTGCTGACCTGTTTCAAAATGAGAACCCTGTAAGATGGTCTGAAATGTGCACTTAATTGCTATAAATATACTGCACTAAAAGACTGAGACCGGGGCCTTATGCTGAGAACTAGTCTTGTCTCTTGTCAGAAGGCAGAATGTGATCGCATGGGATTGTGTATAAATACCATGCCACTTTCAGGACATTTCATGTGTCATTTCTGCGAGTTCTGACATTTTCATGTATTCATTTAATGGCCTTTACTCCTGTGCGCCATTTTACGCACTTTTGGTTATGGTTAGGGGAGGGTTAAAGGTTGAAACATGTGGTGTGAAAAAGCATGTGAAAAGAAAAAAACACGCACTGATAACACACAAAATGACTGTGTGTGTTACTCTTACGGGGGTGGAAGTAAAAGCTATACTGAATTATTAAAGAAAAAGAAGAAAATACTATTTTAATATTACTAAATGATTTGAGGAAAAACTGTGTTTATATGTAATAAAGGACTTCCTTATCTTGCCCTGTGTTCTGAGTTTTACTCTATAACCTTCTGTTGCCATATGTAAATCTCCATGTCAACAAAGGAAATTGCAGGCTAATGATAAGTCAGTGGTTAGTAAAATATATGATTAATACAACTACAAAAAAAGGATGGCTATGCAGGTACTTTATTCATGGTTAGGACCTGTCAAAGAGAATATAGGAAGTGCTTTAAACTGAAGTGCAGGAGTGTTACAGGCAAATCTTTTGATTTGTTCTCTAAGATTTTCCTACACCTGATTAGAACTGCTACTCAACCTCAGAGTGGCCCTTGGAGAAACAGAAGTTAAAACAGTGCAGGTGATTGCTGCACTCAGTGCATCTGCTACCTTCTGTGGACCTCACAGTGATACAGTTGTTCAGTAGCAAATGTGTACCCAATAATCAAATCAAGAAGGCTGAAGCAGCTGTTTAAAAATATCTTGACCTTGAATTCAACAGCTAAGAGAACTATCATTTTCTTTTTTATAAAAACATTTAAAATAACACAAGTGTCCAGATCACAGCGTAGAATCTGCCATTTGCCAGAATGTAGACTTTCCAAACATCATCACTGGGATGTTGGTGTCCATGGCAACAAATTGGTGCCAATCACATTTTACTCCCTTTATGGTGTTCTGCACCTCTGTGCCCTTGGAAACACATGAGCACAATGAGCATCACATCAAAGCAGCAACTGATGACATTACGATCACAAAAATGGTATATATAAAGGTTGGGTATTCACGCACAACTGCTGTAAGTTTCCAATAAGTGACGTCTTTAGTTCACTGCTAGCTACTGATTGAAGTGCACGTTTTTGCTCAGGTGTTGGAAAATGATTAGCTTAAAAGTTGAGCAACGCATTAACTTGAATTTTTTGGCGAAATTCAACAAAACAGCAGCTGAAATCTTTTCATACATTGTATGGGTAACACATGCACGTGTGTTTGAATGGCACAAAAGATTTTGTGAAGGCAGAGAGGATGTCCAAGACAATGAATGTTCTGGGTGCCCATGAATATCAAAAACTTCTCAAAAAACATTCAACAAATTGAACAAATCGTTTAAAATGCTCGACGACTCAGTATAAGAATGATAGCAGAAATGGTCTCCATTGATAAAGAGACAGTTCAGCAAATTTGGCATGAAAAAAACAAAAACAAATCACAGTGCTTGATCACCCTCCCTATTCACCTGATCTAGCACCATGTGCCATGAAGGAACATACAGTATTTTGAGTCTGTGTCAGAAGTTCAGAAAAGAACGACAGAGGTTCTGAGACACCTGTCTGAAGAAGACCTACTGCACTGCTTTGATCAGTGGAAGACCTGAATGCAGCAGCGTGTTGATGCAGTATGTTGAAGGAAAAAGACATTGAAAAATGCTTATGTTCATTAGAATTGTATTACAGCATTAGTCTTATTATTTAATAGCCATACCTCGTATTCTGTAATACTATGCTGCACCATAATTCACTGCAGGGGCTGTGTCTATCACTCTCTCTCTCTCACACTCTCTCTCTCTCTCTCTCTCTCTCTCTCACACACACACACACACACACACACAGCTGATATAAAATGAAAGGTAAGGTAAGCCACTCCATGAATCATGGGCCATCTTCGATGTGAAAAGCAACAAGTGTGGAGCAAACATCAGAAAGGAGACTGATCAGTTCCATTTAAAAGGCCATGTATTTATTGATGTAAATTATCACAGTTGCATTAATAGGTCGAAACAAATTTAAAATTTGTTCCTGAGAGGCGTTCCCAGATTTATCCTGAAGCATGTTGTCCATTATGTCTCTGCTGTAGTGGTGTTAGTCTCCCTTTCTAGCCTCCTTTGTTTGATGCCAGTATTAGCCTTACCTATTTTAGGACCAAAAATAAATCAAATACTCTTCACTAGCAGGCACCAGGGGACTGATACTACCTGGAACACGAAATTATTGTCTCCGTCAGTTTGAGTTTAATAGTAGGAGAAATAAACTAAACTAAACATGAAATTAAAAATTAGAATTTGGCACCTTGAGATTCAAGTAAATGAGGTGACATGTAATATTTAAGCTTGATGTGTGAAATCCATTTCACACATCAATATTATAAGAGGGATTGTGGATTTATGTTAAGTTTGATTACTGGTCTCATCTGTCAACACAGGGATTTATGAAGAGGAGAGTGGCATAGGGAGTCAGTCTGACACCTACTTTCTCCTCTCTGCCTGATAAATATCACAATGAAGAGTTAGACTAGGCTGACCTGTCCAAATCCTTATTGAGGAGCTGAACCACAAAATGAAGCAGGGAAGAGAGAATAAGTTTTTGTGATTGGACTTTGCAACTAAATTGTTTTCTGAATTCTGGCAGCAGTTCCATCCTGAGAGAGCCGCAGGGAGATGAGTGCCACTTCAAGATGCATTACAGAAAGTTACTGACAAAAACAAAAGTGAAGAAAAGACTGCTTTCAGATTTGAATTCCATAATGAGATGAATGAGTTTCTTTGTGGCCAGTGTTACGCAGCATTTCCTGTTGTTGCTGCAGCTACTGAAGTTGAGATCAGGTGGTTTAAAGTAGTGGATGCACATGTGAACCCACCACCCTCTCTAGCTTCCTCCCACACCGGAGACAGTCCAGCTGTGCCATTCAGCTGCCCTTACAAGCATAAATGACTGGGTCACAATCAACAACACGCTTCAATTTGAGAGAAACTCTGAAGAAGCGAGCCACCCCCCAACAAAAAGATTAGCAATTACGATAAACTCCAGAATATGTGTCTGTCTGTAGCACTTTACATCCCACTCACTGTCTATGATCCCACCTGACAATGAAGTCAAACCTTGTTCTATTTTTATTTGTCTTCCTGTATGTGGGTGGAGGAATGTTTTTGTGTTGACAGTGCTTGAGCAAAAAGCACGGCGGCTGTGCCGAAAGTTTCTCTCTGGAGGTTGAGGACACACAATTTTGAGCTTATACTCTTTGATGTCTGTGGGTGCTGAGTAAGGTAAAGCTGTACATCTCTGAAATGCACTGGCACAGTAAAGGGTTTAGGCTGCTCTTGTGATGTTTACTTTTTATGAAATGGCTTTCATAAGAATTTTTTAAAACCCTGAGACACTTTGGGGTGTCATTATGATAAAAACAATAAAACATCTCATCACTACACAGTGACCTTTGGGCTTAGATTTTCTTCAAAGACTGAATTTTATCCAAAAAGAAAATGGACGTTAAATGCATGTGTGGTTTTTTTTGTTTTGCATTTTCTGTTGAGCTTCAAAGATGAGTTTCAGTGCAAATAAAGGACCATACCTACAATGTAGAAGTTAAAATGGGATCACTAAAATTGTCAGAATTCATTCTCTGGGTACCATGAATACCTGTATCAAATTCCATGGCAATACATGCAGTGGTTGTTGTTACACCACTTGTGTGACTAAAAATGTGAATATTGAAAGTTAGAGGGGCAAGGTGGCAGAGGAAAGATAAAGTTATGTGTAGATATATTCATTCCCATAAATAGACAGGCACACACTTTGAAGGATGTGAATGTACAAAAGCAGTAAAAAAAAAAAAATCCAGACACCACCTACCCATGAGTCCAGGTGACAGCAAGAGATAGAAGACATCTTAGAAAGCTGTAGGGGAGAGCCAGACAGAAGAGTATCAGTTTCCTGCCAGAGTAAAGGTGGTATAAAGTAGTGGTTGGGAGTTTTTTTTGGAAAAGCTGAAAATCTTGTAAAAACATGAATAAAACAGCTTTCTGTGTGTACAAATCAATTTAAATGTACCATAGCAAGTGTAGTAAATCATGCAAAACTTTCACTGGCCCCAGGGCCTTATTTAGTCCTTTGCTGGTTGTATAAAAGCAAACCAGTTGTGTTAATAGCATGAAAACTCTGAAATCATGCCACAAAGGAATAAAATTCATTTTCAGATATTCTGAGTTTCAGTTTATTTGCCTCCTTAATGCAGAGGGAAATATTAGCTTTGGTATGGTGGCAAAGAGTGGTAATGAAGTACTGAAATTTCACTTCTAGCCAGAGGTGACCAGCCAGATTGATGAAAACAGCAACAGCAGACAGTGACAAACTTTTCTGGCCTGAACCCACTGCCAGTGATTTAACATCTAACTTTCTCTTGCAAACAGGAGAGACTGGTTTCAAGAAATTTAGTGCAACAAAGTGGCCTGTCTGCTGCTCTATTAGCCTATCCGCCGTGATGCAACTCTCACGCTGACAGAAAAAAATGAACCATAAGAGGGTAATGTTACAGATCTCATCAATCTTACAAACAATTCCTAACCCTAAACAATACAAACCACATAAATCAGTAAGCATAAATGACCTTCTAGTTTGCCCTAATATGAGGAACATGACAAAGAACAGAATGTTCTCCAAATCTTCACCACCTTCAAATTTTGACTTGATTCTAAAATGTTCACACTTACACTGTTTATATTATTGGGATTAATAAGGGATAATTAACTGATTTCACCATGATTCCTCACATTGAAAGGCAAGCACACATGAATAGAACTGCTGAACAAAAGTAGGCAATGTTATTGTCATGGATACATGTTCCTTCAATGACAAAACCAAGGGCATCTGTTGTATTTATTCATGCTATACATGATGTAAGGTAAGCATTTACTATGAATGAAACAAATTAACCATAGAAAGTGCATTATGAACATAACAGCAACAATTCAATGAGAGAGATTTGGCTTCCAGGGTCAGGACCAATCCAATCAACCAACTTATTATCCCCTACAATCTTCTTAAGATAATTTCTTTACATACTTATCATCTTAATTAGTTAATGTTGATTGAGAGTGAAATCCTTGGAAAGTGTTAAAAATGCATTTGAACCAAATTGAACCAACAACCACAGGCTGTTCTGAGAGTGCACAGGCAGGATTTGGCATCACATCCAACCAGCAAACAGAAGAAAAGAGGTCTCCCATGCGGTGCTGTTATACCCAGCTAATGTGTTTGGCTCTGTGCCAGATAACCTGCTGTGAGATGGAGGAGCTCTGTCCATCATTATGAATCTGATGTGGGCACAGTATCATTGCATTCAAATGTTGTTGACAACACCGTAGCTTACTCAGGCACAGCAGCATCTGGCTGTCATGCTATAGTGGAGTGTGAGGAAACATAATCAGTAGGATTGGATATGTTCGTGAGAATACAGACCACATTCACTGCATATTCTACTGACATATACCATGCCTGGTAAAATAAACAGGGTAAACATTCATTTTTGATTTGATGAGATGTTTGAGCAATCTTTATTTTTATGTCAAAATTGACACAGTAATACCTGCAGGTGATGTATATAAAGCTTGCCTGTAATACCATGCAAGACAAGCAGTGGAAGCAATATCTCTTCTTACGTCACCTTACAGGCCCTGCGCTGGGCTGGTGATCTGTCCAGGGTGTACCCCGCCTCTCCCCCAATGTCAACTGATCTGAAGGTCTGTCTCTGTAGGAATCATATCCATAATGTTCTCAGGAACTTACAATAACAATCTGAGCCTATAAGTGGCTAAAAGAAGCACTGAAGTGCTGGTAGTTTTTGCAGGGCGTATTTAAACCCAAACAGTACTCATGTCCAAATAAGTATATTCTTCATGGGACCACAGCACCCATCCATACATGAGTGAGGATTCCATTGGGTACCAAATCCTAAACTTTGAGCCATGTTATCCTAAGTCACATCATATATTTCATGCAATAATTTCCCTAGCGAAGACTATCTACATGTATATGTACATGTGTTTGTTGTTGAAACACAGTCTCATACTACCTCAACCTAAAGAAGAGAAAAATCCATTACAACCTTGAAACAGATCACAAAAAGCTCAGCTCGTAGAGTGTCATGACCAACTCAACTGTCACATATCCACAGTATCTGCCCTCCATTTATGGCACCTATGGTTAAAAGAGCATATCAAAATTCAAATGCAAAGCATGTACACTCAACTACAAAGGCTTTCAGTGATATCAGCAAGGTCCTTTACACCACTGACAGTACTTGGTTTTAGACTGGGGAAAGATCATGGTCTTCATTAAATATTGAAAAAATAAACAGTGATTTGAAACACAAGACCTGTGTTTACCTTTTTAACATGTAACTGAAACCAGAATCTTTGCTTAAGTGTTGTGTCACTACCTGAATCTAACCACACAGGGATCAGGAAGTAAATCCTGGGGCCTGTACTATGAAGGGAGTTTAACACAAACAAGCTATCTTTTCGTGATCTTACTTCACTAAGCCTCACACCTGCAATCACGCTAAGTGATCACACACATTTGGTAAGGCAACCCAGGTTTTCCCAATCTAGCCATGCCTGCATTCGCATAAAATGGATGCATGGATTGAAGCATATGACCATTTGCAAACATGGATAAGTCCACTGCTAGCAGAGCAGCATATTTTACGAATGAGGAGTAAACTATAATATGAGACAAATACAAAGAATCAGATGTTGGCTATGATGCCCATTTCTGACGCAAGCCAAATTAAAAGAGGACATAGAGGAAGAGATTTTTTTCTACTGTCTTTTTAGATGTTTCATTGTGGGTGTCTCAGCTACTCTCTTAAGTAAGGCAGTTTCCCATAATCTTGTAGATTACCGTTCTTTCAGTTTTCCTATTGTGCTTTAAATTACCACTGAGAACCGTGTTAAACCAGCTTTCCCTCTCTCCTCCTACAAGAAGAGAATGACAAAGACGCCTACTACGCCTCAGTCTTGCCTGTTATTACTGGAGCACTGCCACCTAACACAACTGACCTCTGGAGTCCCACAGTGTCTCAATCAACACAACAGGAACATTTCAAGCAGCACAGGGACATACTGATCTTTAGTTTTTGTGTTTTTTATTCAGTTTCCACTGTAATTTCAACTAGATGTCAGTAGTTTTAGGTTTAGAAGAGGAGATTTAGTGAACTGGCTTAGACGCTGTGCAACCTCAGGTAACTACTGAATACACAGTTGTAGTTTTGCATCTCTGAGTGATTTTTGATGGAGATGTGGTCAGCAGGGCACAAATATGTATTTTACAAATAGGATATTACAATAAAAGAGGGAGAGCTTGGTTCTGCAGACTTTCAGTGGAATTCAAACATACAAACTTTATGTACATGAGGTGGCTTAAAACGTGAACACATCGTTGCTCTCTGACATATGTGAACAAAAACGGGGAGTGCACCAAGACAGGGTTTATTTCATGGCCATTGTATTGAACTGCATCACAGGTGATCAAGGGCAAAAGTAGCTTGAATTCCTCCCACTTTAATGCCATAACCTGTACTGTAAATTGCATACTGCAGTTATAGTTTGCCTGCACCCACTCATTAGCCCTTTTAAAAACATTTTACCTCCTGTGTTGTTGTGCAAAAAAATCTTAGGAGGCAGCCCGAGTTGCCAGACTTTGTCATAGTCTTTGCTAAAATCTAAAAAGCATGCAAATATTTTGCTAATTTGGTAAATTAATCCTATTAGGGAATGAGAAGGGTTAATACAGAAGAATGCGACCCCAACTGACTAATGCAATTCATGCACATCAGAGATGTTTGTGTCAGTAAAACATGTTATGTATGAAACAAATGATCCATGATTTCTTTGCTGGCTGCAGCTTGAGCTTTACTGTCCTCACATAGTTGTTCCATGTGTCCCCCCATCCTACAGAACATCACAATGGGAGGCAGCGTGGCACATTAAGACTGCAAATCTCCTGCCAGCGTGGATAGCCGCAGAGAGGACTCTAGTGCTTTATCCCTGATATTCACCAATACAGCAGTCAATAATAGGCTTTTACTGGGATATCACTCCTTGAGAACAGATGTCCAAAACATCATTTCATTTGGTCCAGAGAAATGACAGCCACAAATTATGAGAAATATCTATCCTCCTCCACACACAAATATTAAAATCTAAAGCATGTTTCATCTACCATAACTGTGGGTATCCCCACCTCATATTCTCTAAACATTTATCTATGCTAGGTGCTGTTTAAATATTAAAAGAGTGAAACTATTTTTGGCTGTAGCTGTGTAAAATTTATTTTAGAGCTGGTAAAACAGCTCTAACTCTTACAGTGCTCCTGAATGGAGCAGAGGTGTGAAGTGGTGAGAGGAACTTTTTCACAGTTGATATCAGTATTTTCACACAACTCTGGAAAACACTTTTCTCTCCTCTCATCCATGGATCAGTGATGTCTCTGTGTAATTAAAAATCGAAAGACATAAAGAAGGATTGGAAAAACTAATTAAAATATATTCTCAACTATGATGCATGCATGCAAAAACAGTTAGACGTGACTATCAAGATAGGAAATATGGAAAAATTCACTTTTAATAGAGCATTAAATAATCCATAGATTATGGATAAGGCATGGACAAAAAGCTCTTCTTGGCTGCAGTTTTCAGGACTGAAGCAGGTTTTCATTTATTAATATAACATTACGTGAGTCATGATCTGTGAATTTCCCGTGCGGATTAATAAAGTATCTACCTAATCTATCTAATCTAATCATCCATTTTCAAAGAAGGAAACGAAAATGGATTATTGAGTTTTTAATGTTCTTCATAACTGTATGCACCTAACAATGACATTAAATATTAATTTTAATGGTTTCAGGAGGTGGTGAGCAGTAAGCAGTAGGTATATACCATATGTATATATATATATATATATATTTTTTTTACAGCATTGTGAAATTTAGTAAAAATGTCCCACAGACCCTTACACCATGCAATATTGAAAATACATTGCACAGTTAAGGTGTCAGATACAATTCATGTCATATGATGAGAATGATCAGTGTAAACTCAGTCAGATTATTTCAGTCTGTGGTCGTACATCTAATTTTACATTAGTCATTGACCATTACATTCTCTGTTAAAGTCAATAAAATATGATAAGGGTCAAGCAATTAATCTGCAGCAGAGGCAAAGATGCAATGACTGTCAAAATGACATTGCTTTAATTATACATTATGACGATAATAGGTGTCATATACACTAGAATTAGAAGCTGCAGTGTGCAGCTTTAGGAGCATGGTTGTTAATAAACCACCTCTTTTATGTGATCCCTTTCAACACCTTAGCTCTGTTTCACAGGCTTTACATAAAGCTAAAGAGGAGCTGTGGGATGCACTTTGTTGTTAGATGCAGTACTCTATGGATTTGTCTTAATTTATTCAGTTAAATGGGCAGTGATACCGCTCAGACCATTTCAATGCAGTTTTACAAGAAAACACTGGAAAACCCTTTTTAAGGTGCCATTCATGGCAACTAATGAGACTCTGTCTTCATTAAGAAACCTTTAAATTATGATGGAAACCTACATATGCTGCCAAACAGTTTCCTCTTCTCTAATTGGCATATATGAATCAGTGGCATGCTTTGATGTAAACAAATGCGGACAGAAATAGCACAGAGCTAACATATCACTTACACTTACTTACAGTTTAATTTATTTTTACCAATAGTTACAACAGCGCTATGCCTTCATCAAAGAAAACACAGTTTCAAAATTACAGTTTCCATACAGTAAAGTTATTGGTTCACGAGGCCTATGGTATATATCAAGGTCTACATCTTTCATTGATTTTTAAATGTTAAGTTTGAAGTTTGAGCTGTTTCAAAGTTTTCCAGCTTCTGAACTAGTCGATATGATCAGATATTACTGAGCATATGAATAAGCATCTTCAGCAGGATGATGCATTTAAATTTACTCATAAATATTAAATAAATGCACATTACTACAACCACAGAGGCTCTGCAATAATCTGCAGTTTATATTTCCATGGTAAAGACAGACATCATTGCTCTTAGGGTGAGATCAATCCAGTATATATTTATTTATTTTTGCCTTTTTCCTGTTTTTGTAAATGTCTGACTTCTTTAAATGTGCAGTTTTGATTCAGATGCCTTTTGCCAAGTAAAGTTAGAATTAATAAGAATTATTTAAAAAACTGGTTAGACTGGCTGAAAATTGATGTCTGCGTGTTTCTGAAACAGTGCATCATCAAACATCATCTTTAGAGCATCTGATTGGTGAGTGATGAGTCATATCACTCTCCACTGTCATTACCATTTTAAAGGCTACTTCCTATACTAAGCTTTCAGGCCTTACTCCCTCACACTAATGGCCCCTTCAATATCCACTGTTCCTTTCAATCAACAGAACTTCATTCTTGGAACAAATACCTCTGATTAATCTGAAGTACTTTCTAAAATAATTGTACAGTTTTGCAATTCTTGTCCATTATGTGTTTAATGCTCCTTCAACACCTCTATTTTAAGTAAAGGTAATTGATCATAGCTTCTGAAGGTTGAAAAAAGTCTTTACAATACTTCAAAAAGGCAAAAAAAAAGTTTTACTTGGTTTACTCAATTTAATCATATGACAACTGACACTTGAAGGACAATATCCTCTAATGTAATGTAAGCTTTTGTGCACTGTGCTAGCAGTATATTTATAGGGATATATTCACACCAAGGTTATTTATTATTTGTTTGGTAGCCTAAAATGATAGATGCTTATTAAGCATCCATCATCATTAGGCAGCTACAATTTCCTAAATCCATTATCCATGCCAACTGCCCTGCAGGACAGAGCTACACAATACAGCCAGCTGAGCCAAGCCTGTGAAGTGAGATGTATTTTAAGACTGAGATGTTTTTTTTTTTTTTTTAAGTCTTTTTCAAACTCTCATGCTAATGTGCTGGCTGAACAAGACAGAGTAATGGCTGAGTAAAAGCATCTATATAGGTCCATTTCTCATGGAGGAAGATTATCAGAGAGGCCTGTCACCCAAACTTCCAATGTTCTCTGCTGCATTGAAAGTTGATGCATGAGTCAAAAAGTCAGCAGACTATTGTCTGGTGACATATATGGGATAAGACCACATATGGTTTTGAAGTCACAGTGAATTATTTCTGCTTGAAACTACACCACAATCTTTCTGTAACCATAACCAAGTGCTGCGAGCGCCTAAACATAACCATAGAAAGTTTAATATTGCTGTGGTGTATCCTGGATGTTGAAAAATGACAGAAAAGTGTGTTAAAAATGATGTTATGGGAAAAACCTGCATCTCACAATTTTTATCTAATTCACACTTCAAGTTTGAACTTCTCTCTCAAGCTCTCCCCTTCTCATTCTTCACACAACAACTTCTGCCACTTTTCAAGAGTACAACAAATGCCTCTGAGGAAACACCGTCAAAAAGATGTTTGGACCAACATCTTGCTTCAGGTACCAGCAGGAAGTATGACTGGGGTGTCATACTATGTGACAAGATTTTAAAACTTTGGAAACTTATCACAGCAGAAATTATGCTATGTTAAACATGATGGTTGCAAGGCGCTCACATTGCAAAGTAAATTACCAGGACAACAAACGACTTCTAATTTTTTTGCTGCAGTCCTCTGCATTGGCACCCTGCTGCACTGACAGAATGATCCCTAGATGAATGAGTGGGTTGTGTTTTTCAAGCAGTGCTAATGTTTGTCTGAACACAGCCATGTCCCCTTTTGTATGACTTGTGTCTACAAGGACCCACAAAAGCAAAAGAGTTACTGGAGAGAGCCAAGAAGTAACTGCTATCTTAACAGGAAAAGTTATGACAATGGGATTCTCACCTGCCATCCAATGTGGCCACTCAAACAGGTACAAATGCTTCTGCCTTTAAGATATGTTCAGCCTTGTTTATTTCAAGGATACTGAACCCTACAGAACATGGTGACAATAACAGTGTGGATGGAATTGAAGGTAAGTACAAGTGTGGGTGATAGCACAGCCTCATAAAGACGGACTCGCTCTCTGTCAGCGGAGTGTCAATGTGGTACTTTGTTGCTCTGCTCTTTAGTGTTCCAAGCTGGAGAGCAGAGCTATCTGACAGAATGAGTTTGTTAATGCTGTTTGAAAACGCCATTTTGAATGGAAGAAAACCCAAAATAAGATGCTTTTCCTCGTCCCAGTACCCAAACAGCACTGAACAACTCAGATCTGTAAAAACAAGGGAAAAGAATCACTGAATAGTCTGCTAAAAGAAATTTTTTTTTAGATTGTTTGCAGCAGCTTCTAGTTTCAAGCATCAACTTACTAAGAACCAATGATAAAGGTAATTGAGGACAAACAAGTGAAATGCTCAAGCATAAAAACTGCCTACCAGGAGAAACATCTTGAATTAGAATATCTAATTTTACTTAGATTTAACTTTTGCAGTGTGCAACTATAACAATTATTCTGTTATTTTACAAAAGTAGTTTCATTTGTGCAGATCATCTCGTAATGTATTTAAGTGTGCTTAATAAAAGGGCTTTTAATTAAGTGATAACAAAAGCGAGTATACTGATTACATACTCAACTATATCTGTACTTTTTTATTTCAGATGTCATGATAATCTTGTTTCAAATTTTATATTTTTCATTGCCATCTTCTCTGTCGTTTGCTGGAGTCCTTTTAAATGGAAATGAATTATACTGTTTAAGCACTTCATTAACTGTAATATAAGACGGCCTTCACAGACGAAATCCCTGCACTTTTCAACAGCCTGCCAATGGAACTTTTTCAATTAATAACCTTCTTTTATTGAAAAAGGTTGTTGAGGTTGTTATATGTTATTTATCATCATTTGATAACTCACTTTATCACTGCTTTAACTCCCCAAGATGGCCTCCCTTTCCTAAAACTACTACTACCTCTGTATATCAATAGTTCTCAGACAGCAACAAATACCTGTGTAACTTAATAACAACTTTATGACTCGGGAGGTAATCAGGGCTCTACAGGGGAGGTAAACAACAGTTTGGTGCCCACTTAGATCTAAAAAGAAAAAAATCACTGACCTCTGGGATATGTGGGAGTGTGGAATGTGCATCTGCAATAACAGCTGCAATATAAGTTACAAATATATAATTTTTATGAACCAGGAAAATATTATTTTTTATAATAGTACTAACTTTGCCTGCACTTAAAGTTGCAGTAAGCCTGATAATTAGACTGAATTCCCATTGTGGTCCAATTCATTCAGTAATTCTAGAGATGTGGACAATGTGGGTGATTAAAAGGTCTGGCTGGAGGCTTTAGAGTTGAAGGTACCTTTGACTGAGCTCTGCTGAATAATGAAAGTAATTTAACAAATTACTTCTGCAGCTGTGGATTTGGCGCTGTACTTGCTTTTTAAGTAGTAATATGTTATGGGAAATGAATTACATGTTTGAATATATTTTGGAACATTTCTCTACATAAGTGAAGACAAAGATACTGTGAGAGTCATACCTGCTCACCTGATCTCTGTTTGCTTGGACATATTTCATTTGTAAATTTACTTTGGGAACTGGCAAGCGTAGCGGTACTTTGCATGGCAGTAATATCTGATTGCTGTGGTCTCCCCACATTTATTACTTCCTTGTTCTACAGACCAAAATCCTCTATATGCAAACCACCAAACAAGGTGTTATCAACCATCTGTAATAAACAGTTTAAACAACTCTTCTTCTTGTGCACCTTAGTGGAGACCTAGCTTTTACAGTTAAACCTGTAATTTACTTCAGCTGATGCCTTTGATGTCACCTTTTATGTGAACATGCTATTATGTCGCATCACCTCAGTCTGTTGCTCAGTCTCTGTAGGATATTTCACAACAGAAAACTATCCAGAATATTTATTCTTACAGTCAAACACAAAATGAACTTGAACACAAAGCTGCTGGCATGATAAAAATGCCTCTGACACTGTTCTAATCCTGTATATTTTCAGTTTGTTCAAAGCTCATCTGTTTCATGTTGATGCTTATCAAAATGTCAGTGCTGCATTTAGCTGATCAGAGGCGCTTCACGACGACATAACAACATGTCACTTGCTCAGACTTGCCGGCAGTAGCTAAGAACAGCCTAAGGAGCTGATCATGATCATGATGACTGCACAGAGCAAGGATTGGGTGTCACAAAAGGTGACTCACAGGGAGGCCGCTTCAGGAGAAGAAACTCCCTGTGTCTTAGTGCATACGTTACTTAATCTACACACACCCAGATTCAAGACACAACCAAACAATGGTGCAGATATCTTGTTCTTCGTGGTTCTTTTCAGATGAAACACTGTGGAACTACCAGAGGTGTTTCAGCCTTAATAAAGGTAGAGAATATCTACATATCCATGTTACACATTACGAAATGGACGATAGAATGTCATGACTGCATTAACAGTTTTCTGTGACCTTTTGTCAAAAAATGAGTAATTCAGAAGACAGGGGGGCTAAATGGTTAATTGCAATAACATCACGGTAAATACCTACTTTTAATCTAATTTTAATAACTAATGTCAGTGTCAAAATGATCATATTATGATGATGGGGATTTAATTTCCTGACTTCATCTTAGTGATACACATAAGGTACAATAGAATGGACAGGAAAAGAAAAAAATGCCTTTCATATATAGCTAACATTCATTATGTTTAATTATGTTAACTTGCTGAGGACAGATTTAACTGTTAATAAAAAAAGAAGAAAAACAGACATGCACAGAAGAAACAGATTCAAGTGAATTGATAATCTGTTAATAATGCTTTAATAAATATGACTGACGCAGTCCAGTGACCCTGTTGACCAGGCTGTTTGAAAAACACATCTCTCTCATTTCCTCAGAGTCTAGTCTTTTCTGATTTACCACATTGTAGCTAAATATAGGCTAATCAAAGCATAATGGCCGGTCACAATTTTCTCTGTTGGAGCCATAAAAGAATAGTTTGACATTTTAGAACATATTTATTGTCTTTTTTTGGGAAATTAAATGAGAGGATTAACACCATTCTTATGGTAACTAATAAAGCTACCAGCTAGCTTAGCTTATTTTAAAGACTGAAAACAGTTTTCCCCTGTTCCCTGTTCCTTGTGTTTGTGCTAGCTATGCTAACCAGCTGCTGGCTGTAGCTACATATTTAGCGTACAGACATGAGTCTGGATCTGAGCGTTGTCCTTATAACCAACTATTCCTTTCAGGATTCCTAATAATTGTGCTTTCTAAAACCTGCAGCTACAGACTGGAGAAGTCTCCATTTAAACTTAGCCACCTGTGATGTGTATTTGCATGGCCAGGCACTTAGTGGTGAGGTCAATGTGTGTGTGTGTATGTGTGTATGTATGCAACACCAAGTGGGAGGACAGGTTCACTTAGCCAAATGTTATTTACAGCCTCTGGATAGGCAACATGCAGTCCTGGGTTGACCTCAGAAATGCTTTGGGGCTGATTGTGGAGATTGACTGAAGGTGGATGACATCCAGACTCTAAAGTTTCTCCACCACCATAAGGTTAAAATGTTCCTCCCGTCACACCGCTGCCTTATGGGGAGCGCTGGTGTCTGAATAACACTTCTGAAGGAGCAACATTTGATTTTAACAGCTGTATTGTTGTGAGTAATGCTGCTCTGAATTTCATAGCCTTGTTATTGTAAATCTACTGATTAGTTTTTCCACCTGGAGTAAATAAAATCTTAGAGACACTAACCTTTCAGTCTCAGTCACAGAATAAAAGCTGCAGGGTAATTTGTTTACACAATCCTGATTTCAGTTTGAATCTGGAGCAAAAGTAGCGTAGTTCTAACATGCAGAGTTGAAGGTTAACATTTGTATTTCTTGAATAAAAAAAAGTGAAAAGCCATGGTCCATTGACAAGATGTATATCATACTTTTGCAGAAGGGGTTCCTTTAAGAGTGGCTGCCTTTACAAAAGAAAACATACATTCATAACAGCGCGCACAGCATTGTTATGAATGTACAATATGTGTACTGTCAGAATGTCAGCAGTGCAAATGTTTACCACAAGAATATGTGCTTTTGAAAACGATGGACAAAGATGTTACAAAAATTTGAAAAGCAAGAATATATTATTTCTCTCTCTCTCTATATATATACACTTTATTTATATATATATATTCACCTATGAACATATGTATATGTAGTGTAAATAGACATGAAAAGAGTGTGAATGTGGCACCTTGAAATGAGCAATCTTTTCCTTTACGGAAAGCTGCCAATAAGGACATTTTTTGTACAATAACTACAAAATAAACATTGGTAAATGCAATAGGAAAAAAACCCAGCTGATTCTGTTTGTGCCCTTAGCCTTCAAGTCAATGCTTGTTTAGTTCTGGCGAAATGACATTTGGTGACTGTGGATTTTCCACTTAAGAATACAGATGTTACATAATGAGCCAGTTTCTCAAGAGACTTCGTGAGAGCTGACCAGACAGGTCAAAGAATGACAAATGTCACCAGCATTCTCATGAGTCCACATGTTTCATTCAAAACCTCCTGTGAGCAAAATTTAATAAGGAAAAGGAAACTGAAGAAAACTCATTAAATCTCCAATATATTATTGAGTCTTTCCTACATTTACAGAGAAATCAGGATTGCTCCCCACAGACTCAAGAGTGTCTTCTGCTACAGTCAGGATATAGCTCCACCCTGATATTTCAGCCACATGCGAGATAAGATAAAAGTGAGTCATGATCCTTGGCTTATTTAAGTTTATTTGGATTTGTGGGCCTCCTTTCTTTGAGAAACTCCTGCTTGCATTACAAGTGCCTTATTCAAAATACTCTTATAAACTTTGCTTGTTCTCTGATATGGTTTGAAATGATACAAAGCACTGATGAAACTGTTGTAAAATCTTAAATTATTATCCCACTTTGTTAAAATGTACAGCTCTGGGAGCAACGTTCTGATGAGGTCCTGAACCCTGAAGTACTCATCAAAGCCTCTTTATGTCTGTCATTATCTTGGTTTTCGTCGGTGTGAACTTCGTCCCTGAAGAGAGGAGGGGGAGTGGCTAAAGGTCTCAAACAGGTTTATGGCTGCCTGTGAGCAAGTTACAGGCTAGACCATTTGCATGTCAAAACTGGAATCCACACCCTCCATCTGCAGACTGCTTATCGTGTTGAGACACCTCCTTGTCTTTGTCTCTTTGCAGCTGACAGACAGTAGCTTCCCCAAATACAGAACTTAAGCTGAACATACATAAATCCAGGAGGGATATTCGGGGAGTAGTCAAGAGGATTTTCACAAAGTTCACAATCTCAATGTAAGTTACTGTTGTTGAGTATAAGATAATGGTGTTCTGAGTATAGTTCACTGTGTTTTTGAAGCCTCAACAAGAAGCGGCAGCAGCAGCAGCAGCAGCAGCTTTGTAACACTATCAAACTGCTCAGTTTGAAATGAATTCTCTAAACAGTGGGAGGTTTGTGTTGAATGTGTAAATAAATATGCTGTTTGTACAAGGTTATGAAGTACGCTGTAGGTTCTGATTAAATATACTTAAATAACAGCTGTTCAATGTTTCTTTTACAGTTTGACTTATTTATTTAAGTAAGGCACAGCAGAGTCAGTACTGACCTTAAAGAATCTTTGACATCCACATCTTTGCTCAGAATGTGAACTTATTATTATAAAAGCATAAAAGCAGAGTCTATATATAAGAGCCCATGAAAGTTACCTGAAAACAAAGAAGAAAGGGAGGCGTATTCTGGGCCATTCTTTCGCAGTGAAAGCTACATTTTCTGCATAGCAGCGGCTCAAATCTTCAAAACGTCACCCGTTTCTGTCTGGCTGCCGTGCATATTTGCTTTCATCCAGTGAGGTTTGAGAAGACTGTAATGATCGTAAAAACAGAAAAGACATCTTCAAACAGTTTCACCCACATAAGGGTTTCCAACCTTCCTTGGATTTTGAAATTCATCACTGAGAGATTGATTCAGATGCATACGGGCCACATTTTACTTACTTTACTTTTTTGTCAAGGAATGATTTTTCAGAAAATAGTAACCAAGCTTCAATTCTATCAATGAATTAAAATGTTTTTTTTTTAAAAAAGATTTAAAATGAGAGTCCCAAAAATGTCTACCAAGTACACGTTTGCATGGTTTTGCAGAATGTGAAATATTACTTGGGAAACAAATTTTAAAAGCTTCATATAACCCTGACTTTATTCCACAGGAATGCCATTACTAGAAGACAGGCTCCATAGTCCTTCTCAATCATCACATTTTTGCTGGTTTTATCCCACCTGAAATTAACTACAGGTGCAGCAGTAGCATTTCCCCCTTGGGCACACACTGACAGTCATATTTTAATTCCCAACTGAGAACAGGTTCAGTATCTGATAATGATGAGTCAGTTTTCATGATGTGGCTTGTTGGAAGGGAACCATATTTTTTAGCCACAGAAATAACAGGTACAACTGCATATGTACTGATAATGCTGTTCAAGGACGTCTTATGGATGAAAATAATAAATATTTATTGGTGTGCTTCTTTATCCAACATAACTGAAAATATATACCTTTTTTTTTTTACCTCTGTGGAGCACGGATTCCCAATTCCCAAAACAATGGAACTGCCACAAAAAAGTACACAGTTCCTTTTCAACATACATTTCAACATATAGAAATACAGTATGCATCAGTCTACTCTTAATGTAACTTTACTGTATCTACAATACAGTCTGTGAGTCAGTGTTATTGAGAAACTGTAGTTCCCCTTTTGTTTCTCAGAAATGTGTTCACCTTATCGTCACTTGGTAACACTTATTAACAAAGATCTAGTTACTATCATTTGGCAGTCTGTGTCCTCAAATACCCTTCAGTCTATTAGAAAGTGATATAGTTGTGCTTTGTTTACATTTGGATCACAGATTGTGCAGTAAAAATTTCATTTTTTAAAATATTTTAACTCACACTTTCAGATTTCTTTCAAATCCAAATGGCGCAGTAAAAATCTCTGCTCAGTTGTTGTGTTGAGACAATCTGAGATATCTAAGGCAATAAGCAGGTAAAGGCCTGAACACTGTGCACATACAGTGATGTGACAACATGGTGTACTGCAAGCTATGTTACACTACAATTACACTATGACCTCTCTACATATTGTATTATAGCTTAAATTTGTACCTTATTTAACACTACCTCTCCGTGTGTGACAAAGTTTACTCCATTACGCTCAACAAGAACCAGTATTTTTGTTTTCTGATCCACTTACATCATGTCACTGATTTCCCTCATCTATGGCAGGTGCTACTGAAACAGTCTGGAGCCATGGAGTCTCCACAGTTTTCCATGCTGTCATCCTTGAGGGGAGAGTTTAAATCAGAGGATTTCATCCAGCCCCACTACAAAGAGGCATACCGCCTGGCGATTGATCACCTGGTGAGTGGTGGCAGAGACAGCTACGAGGAGTTCCTCAAGGGAGAACGTATCGGGTGCTTCCTCTCAGAGGATGAGCTTAAGTTCATCACTGAAAATGCAGAACAGCTCCCACCTCAAACCCACATAGAGGAAAACAGCGGTCCACCGGACAACCAGTCATCCTCAGGGACCTACTGGCCCATCCACTCGGATGTGGACACGCCAGATTTGGACTTAGGGTGGCCAGAGGTCATGCATGAAAGACTGCAGACAAATATAGATCTGCTCTTTCACCCACCAAGACAAAACAACCCCACCATTAAAGAGGTGATCCGGAAGCATATTCAGGATGCAAGACAGGTAATCAGAACTACGTGCTACAACGTGCTGAGACAGATACACAAGGCTCTATTGTGATGTGTTCAAATTGATAAAGATTTTTCACGGACCAGCAAATTGGCTCAGGTGTACTGTTTCGTCACCTCGTTTCATTTAACTTGAGAACTTTGCTTGTCTATAGTATGTTGCAATCACCTTTCCCCCCTCAAGGCAGCTCCGCAGACTGTCGCTGCTCAGTTTTCTGAGTCAAGGAGTGTCTGCTAGAGCTGCTGAGGTCAAAATCTGGTTTTGCAACTTATCATGAGAGGAAAGTGTGGGAACCATTTACAGTTCTAACACATTATAGAGTCATTCCCTTCAGAGCTAACGCCTAAGTTAGTTCCACTGTGTCATCATGAATCATGAACTAGTTTTGTAGCTTAAAATTGAGGCTCTTAATTAAACTAACTTAATAAAGGACTGACAGAAAGGTCTGAACAAAAAAATACCAGACACTATTTCCTCCTACAGCTGACAAAGAGCTAATGAAACCACTCTTTAAGTTCCCCATAATTACAACCAGTGCAGTGTAAAATAATCTAAATGCAGATAAATATGTCATTGGACGCAACAGCTGGAATATGTTGTGTCTGCTAAACAGGAATTTCAGAGGGGTGATTAATATGAATTCAAATATACGCATTGGTTGGGCATTGCATACATAATTAAGAATGACACCTCTCATGGTTCATCTGAGGGATATAAATCTTTTTACAGAAACCATCTACACAGGAAATTAAAAGAGGGAAAGAAATCAGTTTTAAGAACATGCAATATAGTTGGACATATGTTCATTAAAGAGCTCATTACATGCTTCTGGAACGCAGTATGATGTTGCTGCTTCATAACATTCAGTGTTTTCAAACTGCCCCATTATCATGATGAACTTAAACTGCAGCATCATGAGGTCTAATGTGAAATTGAGAAACCTGGTTCTCAAAAAATGTTGCAGGAGTGACAGAAATGGATTTGGGATCAATAACACTCCTCTCTATGCTGACCACATGGCAGCTGACACATAGGTGAAGCATATGAGCTTCTAATGTTCTCTCCAAGTGATCATTTTGAAAGTAAATAAAGCTGAAGTCACAGCACAGCCGTTGCCTTTACTTTATGTGTCTGGTGATTTCGTCGGACAACGTTGTGGTTATAAAATCTGGATTTTAGTGCAGAGCAGCATGTAGTCTTAATGAGCTTTGTTTCAGTCACTATTTTATACTTGTTCCATTGTCTGATGACAGACACAGAAAAACATGTAAATGAGGAACATCTATTGGGAATTAGGCTGTATTAAAATACTGTATATGTGAGCACAGAGAGTAGAAGAGAGGCAAACAGACAGAGGTTTAACATTAGGCAGAGTGCAGCCATATACTACGCTTTGACCCTGTCTTGTTTGTTATTAGCAACACTCTTTTTATGTGCGTTTCAAGCTGTCATACTCATTTATTATTCATATTCATAAACTATGACTGTGAGTGTGTTCTTAATAGGTCATTCACAGGTTTCACAAGTGTAAAGTGGTTCAATGCACTATACCCACTCTGGTCTTGATGATCATGATTTATTCACTTTGTCCTCACAGGTCATTGCCATTGTGATGGACATGTTCACTGATGTCGATATATTCAGGGAGGTTGTTGATGCCTCTATACGAGGAGTCCCAGTCTATGTGCTTTTGGATGACTTCCATTTGAAAAGTTTTCTCACAATGGCTGAAAATCAAGATGTAAAAATTCAGCAACTCAGGGTAAGTTTAACATCCATGTGATTATCTTAAAACTAATTATTTTCTTGATTTGAACACACATTACAGTAACACATTTTGTAAGGTAATCAAATATCATTAGTTTTTGTGGCTGTTGTTGTGGTTCTGAGGTGTTGATGAGGGGATGTGCATGTAGCTTTTGTACAATCGTGTCTTTGCCTATGACCCTAAATTTTCATACAGACAAAGACGCAAATGTCTGTCAGTCCTTTTAAATATATTGTACTGGGACTTAACTGTTGAGAAAAACTCTCCTTTCAAAACCTGTTTCTCCTGTTTGTTGGGTGGAGTCATAATTATTTATCTGTGCAAGAGATGCTGAAGATTCAAACACACCCTTCTAATTTCCATTAGGTGCACATCACATGCCAGCAACAACAACAACAACTCTGGACTCAACAAACACAAAATATTTCAAGTCTTCAGAATAGTATTTGTCTGCACAGTGCATTTGTTTTTTTTTCAGCTGTTTATTTTATTATTGACATACTTATTACCTTTTTCTGTAAACTTTAACAGTGGTAAGTCTTTTCTGACATTTTCTTTTCACTGCTCTGATGACAGAACATGAGGGTGCGCACCGTGAAAGGTCAGGATTACCTCTGTCGATCAGGAGCTAAATTTCATGGGGCAATGGAGCAGAAGTTTCTTTTAGTCGACTGTCTCACAGCGATTTATGGCTCATACAGGTAAATAAAACTGCAGTAAAAGAGGAGCTAAACTGTAAGCTAAACACAGTCATAAAGCAAAGCACTACGTTTACTGTCACTCTCTACAAAATTGCTGTCACCATTTCTTGCTTTTTTGACGCAGATGGTGACTTAACGGTCTATGAATGTGAAGAAACTGGTTTCTATATCAAGCAGCATCAGTCTTGAAAATGAAAGCCATTTTTAATAGAAATGTAAACACACATCAATCTCTCTCAGACCTGGAGTGATTCTTAAAGATGAATATTTTTGTGCTTTTTGTCCGTTTTTCTTTTTTTTCTTTTTTTAACCACAGGCAACATTTTTTAAAAACATTTTTTAAGAATGTTTTTTTCCACATTAAATTAATTAATATTAATGTTTTTGTGTTTGTTTTCAGCTTCACTTGGTCATTTGAGAAGATCAATCTGAGCATGGTGCAAGTCATCACAGGCCATCTGGTGAAGTCGTATGATGAGGAGTTTCGAACACTCTATGCCCGGTCGACTGTGCCAGCTGAGCTGTGTCCCCCGGAGGGCTTGTTCCAACGAAACGGGCCAAACGGAAAACAGATTATGCCAAACTCTCACTCTGCCCAAAGAATTGAGCGGAGGGACCAGTTGAGGCACACACTGGACACGGTCTATAGGAAGACCTGTGAGAGGAAACTGGGCACAAGAGACCTTGAAGAGAGGCTTCTTGAAGAGGAACCTAACACATTCAGCCCATTGATTGAGAATGGGATTGGTGTTCACAACCAGGTGTCCCATCTTCAGTCCACAGAAGTGATGAACTACCTGAAAAGGCACAGCTACGCAGGGGAGAGACAAGATGGAATTATGCCCCAGAACATCAGGCCCAGAGCAAGCAACTGGAATATCTCCAGAGAGACAGGAAATGGAACAAACAACTACCCCATGGACAATTATTTACAAGTGCCACTGATATACAGAGGTCAAAACATGCGTCAGTCTTACTGTGGCAATGACAAACAGATTCTGTCCATGCAGCAGAATATGCCAACACTGGAGAATACGTCCAAGTCGTTCATGCGCACATGGCGGATCGAGTCTTACCTCAAAAACCCAGATGTCCCATACGGAGACTCTTGTGATCATTTGGATCAATTTGAGCCAATGGACAAAGCTGGCTCCTTCATGCAGGGAAGAATGAGGTCTTCTCTTGTCTTCAGGGGCAACATGCCAGATCAAATGGAGCCAAATAGACACATAAACAATGCTTCCACTAGTGTTAGCCCCTCAGCAGCACAAAACACCCCTATGCACTACTCATCAATGCAGTGGAATCCAACAGTAGTGGGTGATAATAGAATACATAACGACGAGTTCATGTTAAAGAGGCAAAGTCTACAGATTTTGGATGACGATCGTAATAATGCAAGCTTTGGTCCAGGCAAAAACTCTTACCACTCTGTATATGCCAGCTTAGGCAGAGCTAAAGGTGGACAGATGATCACAAACCCTGATATCCTGACAGACAGTTGGCACAAAAGGCATAGCGTGGCAGATCCAAGATCAAACACTGAGTATGCACATGAATCCTCAGGCCACATGTATGGAGCTTTTGCAAGGATGCAAGTAAATAGGAGCACAGCAGGGATCAATGCACAGAATGGTGGATACGGGTCAAATCTGAATGAGGATCAAAGATCTGTCTCTCATTATGATGTCAAGAGTATCACAGGTACAAAGGGCTCCAGCACACCCAACTGGCAGGAGCCACCATTGAGGACTGTGTCTGCAGCAGCGCTGGATGTGAATAGCAAAGATTTGACAGCTAAATCCAACAGCAAAAGCTCTCAGCATTTTCTACAAAAGAGCTCCAAGAAAATAAAATCCTTATTGAACATACCAGAGAAAAAAGAGGATTCAATCGGAACCATAGACACATTGAGTCTGCAGTCAGGTGGCAGCACAGACACTTTAACAGCTGAAGATGATGAGAAAACATCATATGGTGATAGAAAACCTCACCAAAGCACAACCAACTCAGCCAGGTCCTCCTCAGAACGCCACAGGAACTGGCGAGAGGATGACAATCTAAAATCGTCAAAACCTCGATTCACAACAGAGGAGCACCAGCAACCACCACAGACCTCTCTTCCCAAAACAACCACACAGAAGAAACCCACCATTCTTGACAAAAGCACAAGGCCCAGCCTTGACGTAGGCAGCTGGAGCAAAAATCGAGGAGTTGAGAATCGCCTGTACAGCAGGTTTGAGCCTTTCTGCTCATTGGAAAAGAAAACCCCTCTGCACACTCAACCCAGCTTTGGAAACACCCACTCTCAGGAGAAAACCAAAGGCCTTCCGAAAGCTGAGGCAGCTATTGAACACAACATCACCAGGTCTGCACGAGGACACCACGAAAATAAGCTGGAGAAATTCATTCAAAGAATGGGAAATCTCATACACAAGAACAAGTAATGACAACTGCCCTAGCACAAAGGACATAGCAGGTCAATTATTATGAATGTATATGTGACTGGAAATGTGTATATATGTATGGCTCACTTTTATATGTTTGTGTTTACTTTGATAAATGACTTTAGCAAACGCTGTTTACATTTTGACCATGGTTTCTTTTATTTGTGCACTGATGAATACCACTGAAAGGAGAATACAGCATATTTTACATGACTATAAGCTGCAGACCTTTATACAACAGAACCTAAACTACCACTTACAAGCTGTCTTTGTGTCTGTCTTCCACTGGCGTCATCCTATGTGATAAATTCAAATGCTGTCAACAAGTTGTGGATACATTAAATATGAGTCATGTCAAAATGTCAGAGATGATGCAAGTAAGTGTAGGTGCGTACACATACCAAAGTGCTGTTGTTTACAGTCAAAGGATAAAATTTGCATATAACATCAGCTAAATGCAACATGATGAAAAACATACCAGTGCATCATCACACTCTTGTCATTTACGTGTCAGACAGAGGTCTTATGAATGCTATGGGTGTTGCAATAATTTTGTAAAATAAACAGTGCGTTTCCATAATAAATATTTGTACCATTTTTCACTAAGTTTCAGGAGAAACTCCAAGCACATCACCTTTATTGAATCTTAGATCAACTGTGTGATCTGGAAACATACAGAAGTGACAGGGCCCAACAGGATTAGACTGGAAAACAGTGACAAAGGCTTTATTCTTCCAGAGACGTAATCCATCAAGTAGTTTGTTTTATGTTATGACTATCGTGCCTTAAGGCTAAATTCAATGTGCACTGTAGGATTTCATTTTAACATACTCTCCATCCTTTACTTAAGGTTTAAACATAAGGAAGCTTAGCTTTTAGTAATACACGCACGCACATAATTGGTACTTAGTATTACAACTGACTATTATGTTGCTTGCCAGCCATTTCCACACCGGTTATCCTTGATTTCCTCAGCTCAGTGAGATTTGTGAGAATGCTAAAAACAGAAGATCCACTTTTAGTGTACTTTCTCTTCATGATACTGACAAAATGTTGATGAAAAAAATTGGTGATGATTTATGCTTCTTTCTGTCTGCTATATGGGTGAATCATGTAGATTGCGTGCTTATTTGCTAGTAGAGTTCAGCCTAAAGGTTTTGTCAAAAGACACTTTAACAAATTATGAAAAGGGAAATGGCTAAAAGAAAACTGGGAGCAATTTACCTCATGAAAACTGAAAAAGCTCAAGAGGCTTTTTGGCTTATCCAATCACTGTTTTATGTGGAGTCAGAGCTCCCTTAAGCTTTTATGAGCAACATTTTGACTGAACACAGATCTTCTAGGCAACTGATTATTAACACTGCATAAAGCAACAGTAAAGAAGTCTACATACTTAATGGGGAACATGTAATTGGCCTTCCTTGCTTTACGTAACTAAACCAAAATGGAAAAACATGTCTAAAAGCTTAGAAATATTTTGATGTGATTGGTTAATTCTTTAGAATAGTGTCACATCATGTATCTACTAAGATGATTAAAAAAGTGTATAATAATTGTGATCATGGTTTGGCAGTTATTATATTATATATGGAACTGGGAATTATTGCTTGCTGTATCTAGGTTCTGGGCTCCTTCTGAAAAAGACCTTTATAATTTTACACTGAAAACATAAGAACTTCAAGCTCAACAGACTGGAGAAAATGATTAAACGTTCAAAACCTGTCATCTGCAATGCTGTGTTTGGTCACAGTTAGTGTGAATCCTGCACTTACAGTAAATGGCTCTGAAAATTACAGTGATTTAAGTGTGTTAGTTTCCTTGTAATTAATTTCTCTGTGTAAGCAGAGATATGTGATTAAAGACAGTTGTTCAGCATCCTATTTGTTAAAGGAAAAATCCACCTTAATCACATCAGTAATGAGTCAAAGAAACAAACAATCACTAGTTACTAATGTGAGCTGAAGCAGGAAATAAAGCACAGCATGGGCCAGCCAACACTAAAATCAACATCCTGCTTCTCCAGTTTGACTGCTCTGTCTCTTTTCCATTATATCATAAGCGTTATCGTAGAATATTTTATATGAAAAGAGAAAATTGCCACTGCACCTTGCATTTCTAGATCTATTCGTCTTATTTCCCAAGATAAATGGCCAAATTCTTGTGCCTGAAGCTGAGTCCAGCTTTAATGGACTTTTATTTGAGGAGGTTATGGTGCCCATTTGTTGGAATAAAAAATAAAGCACCACTTTTTAGACCCAGTATTTTGTCAACACTTGGCAGGGTTTGTTATGTTTAGAGGTTATGTAAAAAAATTACTTGGATGTATTAAACAAAATTCAGGTAAAAAATATGATAATTAGAATATAATTTGCAAATGAGTGCATTCTGTTTCCTGAAGATTTTTGTTATTTTTTGAGGGACTCTTTGTTTTCTCCCTTCCCGCAGCACGCTGCACATCACCTGGTATTCGTCATACACTATATCATTATGGTAGAGAGCACCTATGTGCACAGGAAAACCTTCCAAAGACACTAATGATTTCCTGAAAGAACAGTACTTTTAACTGTATTTCAGTATATTAGTGTGCTGTACTGTGTGTGCACTACTACTACTACTACTACTACTATATGATTTATGCTTGTATACATCCCCTTGGCAATAAATAATAACTAAAGTATAATTCAAGCTCATCTCATCCTATCTGTCCCATCCTATCTATCATGCTTTGCCATAGATATAGATGTCCTTGCAAGAGGCAAGGAAAGATATTATTTCAGACATTACAGACATATATCTGAATCTATTTTAGATAAAAAATAGTTTTATGTCCTACAGTAACTAAGCTGCCCTTGCTAGCTTCCTCATCAGTTTGTATTGTTCTCTTTATTCTTTCTAAACCCAGCTTTAGCCTTTATCTCAGCATCCATCCTGCAGGCTGACCCTGACCTACGATAAGCCCTTAACCACAAACAGATATCATATATAAAGAGACATTTCATTGTGAAACACTATTTATCACAAGTAAAGACCAAATAAGACCCCTCACATTGTAACACATTTATTGTGAAATGAAGGATCAACAGCATCTTATTGCAGCCATAGAGTAGGCGCCCTCACTGTGATAATGCTTATTGACAGAATGACAAGGCTGCTAAATAGCAACATTATGCACAAGTGATTACTGTGGCACTTCTCAGGTGTTGCAGGCCTCTGCAATTGAATGAATGTAGCTGAAATACTGTTACCTTATCCTGTCCAATCCCATCTAAAAATATACTATCCTACTGAATCATACCCATCTCTCCATCTCTCCATCTCAGAGCAAGAAGAAATACGTTAGCAGTCTCAATTTTATGTGACACCCCCCACCCCCCTATTCAGTTAGTTATAGATGCTTTTGCTCTAATGGCAATCTTGAGCTCGGTGCAAAAAGCGACAGTGAACTTTTTGGATGTACCTGAAGCACATCCTCCACCTCCCGATACTGAGTTTGACAATGCTGCTGGCATGCCAGTGACTCATTGAAATGCAGCTCACTTCCAGCTGTTGAATTCACCACTGGAGTGAATAGATGTGACTTGATTATACTGTTGCTGTTCCCATGTAAGGTAAGGTAAGGTAAGGTAAGGTAAGGTAAGGGAAGGGAAGGGAAGGGAAGGGAAGGGAAGGGAAGGGAAGGGAAGGGAAGGAGCTCCCACTTGCAGTCCCTTGGGGTGTCTTTTAGCAGGCGTCTGTCTCTGCAGTGGAGATAAGTTTAATTGGACAAATAACAGAGGGTTTGCTTACTTTTATGCCTGCTGATAGGCGTACAAAGTTTAGTAGTGTGCTGTAAATCCATTCAGAAACTAGATGAGAGGCATAATTCATCACAAAGGAACAAAATTCAGGGGTAGGATACAAATCTCTCAAACTATTCAGGCAAAATAATCACACATTCATGCTACCAAAAGCAATTTCTATTGTTGACCAGTAAATACTGAGTGCCTCACCATCAAATCACTTTTCTTTGCTCCGATTCCTCCCATGAACATGAACATATTGCACAGAATTGATCCAATTTCTGAATTTTGCAAGCAGCATATTTGGAAGTCTTGCACAATGTTTAAAGACTTCCACAGAGTTCAGAAACTGCAAAATGTTTCACACCTGCTCACAAAAGAAGCTGGTAAAATATGTAGGTGTGATATACTTTTCTACACAACTAAAGTCACAGACTAAAAGTTTGAATCTAAGTTTACACTGTGTCAAACCTCATGGGGCTGTGCTCCATAGCTCCACCTGCTGGTTTTAGGCTGACAAATCGCCTCAGCCCTCACCAACTTTTTTATTTTAATGAATTACTGCTAAATTTTGATAATCTGACCAATATTAAAGACACTTTAGCCACATGTGGGGATATTCAAATTTTACACACACATCATACACTATACTGTGTATGTGTTAGATTGCAACAGATTGTGCTGTAGACGTATGAAACTGCTGTAACGACACAGAGGCATCTCAGACAACTGTGTGGGCCTCCACTGGCTTTGGACTAATGACTAATGGCTGAACTAATGGCTGCATGCGACTGTGTAATTACTGTCTGGACCAGGATGTGTCTACTCTTTGCCCTAATACTTTTGAATTGGGTGTTAATATTATCTCTGTGCAATAACATATCAATCATACAGATTCACACACACATGTGCATGGTCTCCACGGCGTATGAAACTCTTGACTTTGGACTATAACACTGAAAAGGTGACGCCAGCTAATGTGAAACTGTTCCATCACTAACGTAATGGAACAAGTCCTGCAGGCACAAGTTCAAGTTTCAGTCAGGGATGTGTGTGATAAATACCATTTTGTGTCAGACCTGCAGTGCAGTGTGATTAAGTGCTGTGAGGAGCCACCAAGCAGATAACACTGAAAAATCAATGAGAAATAATTAAAGCTGAGCTCAGAGTTTGAACAAGACAGCCAGGTTTTTACCAAGAGCAGGTGGGCAAAATCCTTGATAACTACCTCAAATTATTTTCTGGTATATTTTCTACAAGGACACTAAGAATAAAGTTTTGACTTCAGAGTTAACTTAATACCACTTATAAACTGGATCTGTTGTATATGTTGCCAGTTTTACTCTTTCTTCATCAATTTTCCCAGTCTTTATGTTGAGATAATGTCTCAATTGTAATAACTTATAAAAGTCATGGGTAGGCAAAGTAAATATCCTAGAGAGTTCTTCACAGTGATAAGCATGGTTTCAGCTCTAAATTTCTCAGTACCTTTATGTCTCTAGAAAGAGCCACAGAAGACATTTCCTGTAATTATGCTCAGATACTTGTTGGTTCAAAGGTAAAGACACTGTTTATTGTGTGGGGATCTTAATAACTGTCCTGGCAATCTGCCTGATTGGATAACTGATAACTCTTTAGATGTCAATAAATAGGAAAAAATAATTGCAGATTAAATGGTTGCTAAATGTTGTAAGATTAGTGGTTAGAGACTTAATTTTCCATTAAATGGAACACATTAGTGGATTATTTTATTGTTCATAATGAGGGCCAAACTGTATAGAATTTCATATCTTCATTTCATGCGAGCTGATTTAGGATTGAAATAAATTGCTGCTTATTTGTGATTATCCTTTGATCCTTGGCTTCATCTGATTAGCAGAGAGGGGCCCTAAAGGCAGAACACTTGACTTTAAACTCACTGCTGAGGCATTCTTTGTTATCTCATCAGTCATACTTCTGTGGGGCTCATCTCTGATCAATAGAAAAAACACACAAGATAAGTCAAATGAGTATGGATCCTTGGTGTTAAGAGTTTCACAACTGTTCATCAATCAGGAGCATCAATTACAGATTATATGGAGCAAAAGCCTCACAGAGGACAGCAAGAAATGAATTAGCTGGACTATACCTTGATAAGAAGTGAAGTATTTCTGCTGTACAACATAACATAAAATGGGATTATTTGTCTATATTCTGTTTTACACTATATTTGAGACTCTAAATTAAAGATGTCAAAGTGTCATTTTACAACTGTCCTGAAAGAGGTTTAAGATAGAGTGCTCATTACTGACTGTGTAATGACTGTGTTTCACGTGAGACAAAGACAAACAGAAAACAAAAACAGCTCAAACTTCAGTCTCATGGATGATAAAAAACCAAGATGAAAAGATCAATGTAAACAACAGAATGGATACTTTAAAAAAGGCTTTAAATTGACACGTTATTTTTGAAAGCAGCCAATTCCTTTTACATGACACAAAAATAATGAAGTAGAATCATAATTTCACAGCTGGGTCCGATTGTGATTGCAAATGATATTCATATATTTACCTGCAGAACAACCATCAATCAGAGCATGCTGATGGGAACCACTATTGTGTTTGTTTTTCTTATTACCTAAAGTAATGAGCGCTGTGTTTTCCTGCAAATATCTGCTGGTTGACAATCATATTTCACTTCTGCTCCTCTGACAATGCCTCAAATATATAGTAGTTATTTGGTAGGCTGTACTGCACTATACATTTGGCAAGTGACGACTAATCGACTTAAATTGGCTTGATTAATTGACTTCAAAAAGTAATTAAAATGCCCATCCCTATTAAGTACCATCTGGAATTTCTGATTAACAATGATGATAATAAGGACAAAAATATATCTCTATCTCAAGTTTTTATTTAAAGAAAATGCATTATGTTGCTGAACAGACTTCTGTCTCCTGTCTTTTACCTGACCCGTCACATAAACTTCACCTCAATATTGCAAAAATATCCAAAGTCATATAATTAATAGTGTCAAGTATAATTGTGTTGAGAAAACTCTTTCTAAATTAATTTTAGAAAAAGACGTTTGGAACATGATTGGTAGCTCATCTGACAAGGCTTCACAGAGTGTACACCACTGCAACAAAATGAACAAAAACCTGTTCCCTTCAAATTTGAAATTTGATCCATCTTGACCTAAACTCTCAGCGACCATTTGTGCAGTTTTGTCTTGTCTGTCTCACTGCAGTTTTCCACCACTTTTATCATTTGAGGCCACTTTTCTCACTGACACCACATTGTCATCAATAACATCATATTTAGCTCAGAACTGCTGCCTCAACAAACCCTGACAGATCGCATGTTTTTCTATCAAAAAAGGTGTTGGAGGAAGATTACTGTTACTTAACGCCTATTTCACTGCAGCATTATTCCTCAGCTTGTGACAGTGAATACACCAAAGAAGTGGGAATAATGACTCTCAATGACAATAAAAACATCAGTACACCTCATTTAGAATAATGATTTAATCTGATATTTTCCCCATAAAATGGTATATACTTGTAAAGAAATCTCGTCATACCATTCAGTTATTACATAAAATCCTGTAAATCAACATTTTTCTCACATTCTGAACCAAATTACCTGGTTTATTTTAATGGAGTGTACTGATGTGTTGACAGCTCATGTAATTTTCATGCCGGTTAACTGAGTGTGTGAAATGGTCTTGAGTCGTCCTTAGGGTATTTATGCAACCATTCCTCCTTTAGAGGCTCTGAATGGTGTTCTGCACTGCATTCAAAACAGATAAAGCTGTTGCAGTTCAATATCTGGCCAATCTGACTCCATTTATTTACTTTACTTTGACCATCAGAGACAAAATGCACTGCCCCATGGAGGTATTGATATCTTTTAAAAAATGAGCTTCAATTTAATCTCAAAATTAAGAGAGCTTTTGCAGAGATATGGGTGACATAAGACCACCTGAAGTATCTTATTGTACTATCATTTCCGTATTATTACAAGGGTCAGACCCATGTGGAAATACTTTGAACAATGTTCAAATCAGAGAATAACAATACAGCCTGGGACACAACCAGGACCAGGACAGTTAGTTTTTTCTCCCTGTAATCCTCCTGCCTCACCCATCCAATGTTTTTATTCCGCTTTTTATCCTTTAGAGTGGGTGGGTTGTTGTGGTAGCTCATAGCTCCTTGCTCGCTTCGATCAGTCGTGTTGTCGGCGTCTGACCCTGCTGCGGCCGCACACGGAGACGGAGGAGAAATCAGCGTCACGCTGACGAGGGTTTGTAGAGCGCGTTATCATCGCACCACAGTGCTACGTCCTTATTGGCAGTCTGATCAACAACCCGCGGACACTGCAGTCACAGATTAACAGCAGGAATACAGCACACACAAACACGTACAAAGGATGTCTGGAATCACCGGGAATTTGGATTGCGATGATTGTTTAACTTCTGCACATGTGGCCAACAACACGGAATTACACCTGCACTCCACTGTGGATGAGGACGATGAACTTCTGAGATACATCTGGAAAGAGTACTTGCACCCCAAGCAGTATGAATGGGTTCTCATTGTGGCTTACATTATTGTGTTCTTCGTTTCACTCATTGGAAACTCGCTGGGTAAGTTCCGTCTTACATACTTCTTTCCCCATCCGTGCGTAATGACATCGCACAGTAGAAACACACTTTGAACAACTTTTTGAGACTATGGATGAGCACTTTGCTACAGGGAAAATGAAATCTAATGCTACAGTGACGAAAAAACATCTAAAATAGTGCACTTTTTCCTTTGATGTTCGGCGTAATCGCAGCGGTGCATCTACTGATGGAGAAGGCTCAGGGAGGATAAGTCCCAGAGCGCAGGGTCTCAGTGCGGAAACGCGCAGATCGAAATGACAGCGATGTGTTTGAAGATAGGGATTATACAAATAAAATCGCTAATGTCACAGTGGGAGTACGGGCACGTACAAGCGCACTTTATTCGCACTTAAAGATAAAACATTTTCACTGAAGGTGCAAATTACATTACTTTCTTTTTTGGCATTTCCCCTCAGTTTTATCCAATTTGATCTCCATATTTTTTTTTGCTTTATTGTGCTGTCCCGCTGCTGTTTGTAGTTTTCTGATATATTCGAGAAAATCCGATGCAGACTCAGTAGATGAGGAAAATAGTCTGAGCAGAAGAAATCCTATCATTTAACGTCGACACATTACTATCATCACATTTTGGGCTCACCAAACCCAAGCGGACCTAATTTATCTAGCGCCCAGGTACAGAGCTGTGCAGACGGTACAACCTCAGCTTCAGAGACAGAGTAGGTGTAATGCATACTGGAGTGCATGAATAGTTAATTTATTTCTTATAGAATTTCGTCAATATACAGCAGTTACATCATTTTCTCTAATTTTATGCCACACTATCTCATTCAATCACTTTTTTAAATTCAATTCCAAAATGCAGAGTTAAGCAAATTTAACTCAGTGGAAGAAAATCTTGCAGCCTACTGTGAATGTAGAATGCAGAATAGATGTTGAATTGTGGTGTTTTGTAAAGAACACTAGTTCATTCATTAATAGTGCCATTTTTTGTAGCAACACATATTCTAAATGCTGCAGACAACTCACAGCAGTAATCCATCCTTCTCAAACAGCTCAGTCCAACAGGTCTCACAACCGACAGACTGGAAATAACATGGGGATGCACAAGTTACAATGGCACTAATCAGACACTGCTATCGAACACCCCAATCTTTCCAAATTGATCATTGAACAGTTTCAATTGACTCTGGAAGGTCAGTAAATAATAGGTCCTGGATTTGGCCCTTGTAGCACAGATTACATCAGTATTACTGCAGACTTGTCCTTTATACTTAAACCACACAGCGTAAAAGCCACAAATAGGCAGCAAGCACACCAGTCAGTCGTCTTCCCACAGACACAGAACACACCAGAAGATGCCTGATAATATGTTTTAGTCTTCTACTGGGCCTGCTGTGTGTTCAGATGATGGTTGGTTCAACAGCAGCTTCAATTATTATTCTGTGTACTATGTAGACATTTTCCAGTGGACTAACTTGTCTTTTTTGTTCCTGATGAAATTTGCATCTGTTTGTCTAACAAATCCAGGGGATACTGGGGGGTGATGGCATTTGGTTTCATCAGTCAGGCCATTAGTTTCAGAGCCACTGTTGACAGGTTCTCATTATAATTGTCTCCTATAAACGAGGACGCACGGCAGAAAGTGCAAACAGTAACATGCAAGGCTTTTAAAATAATCTTTGCTTCTCTCCCTTTGTGGTATCATGCCCAACATTTTGTGTTCTATTGATGTTTGCAGCAGCTTTTCCCAACACTGAACACAGAGATGCCATTACCATTTACCAAGTAAATCTCCTTAGAACATGGGTACACTTATACAAGCTACCCTAAAGGTTTTATCAAAGTTAAATAGCAAGCTGTGTGGAAACTTAACGACATCACTAAAATAGTTTGCTCCTTTTATGGGCTAACATCTGGAGGAAGTGCCAGATTTTTCCCTCAAGAGTTGGTGGGGGCCAAAAACAGGAAAAAGGATAGTGGATATATTGGACGTAGATTCATCAGGTAGACATAAACACAGCTCTTAATAAATGATAATGTTGCTTCTTATCTGCTGATTGTGTAAACTTGTGCTAACAAGTCAGTGTTTGTGTTTACAGCTTGCATCTGCCACCCCCAAGAGGCCAAAAAACAAAAACAAAAAACAAATCTGTTAATTCAGTTAATGCAGGTTTAATTATATCAAGCCAATTACCTATGTGTTAAGTAACATTATCACCTTGACTGAGAAGCAAGGGGAGGGTGGTAAATTCTCCTACTGGCATCTGACCGGCCACCCCCAGCATGCACTGCAGTCAATACATAATATATTATTAATACTTGTGTTACAAGCTGATGTCCACCTGTTGCACTTTATAGAGTACCAAATTTCAGCCAGGTTCATGCATTTGGATTTAATGCTAAATTGCACTCATTTAATGATGACCATGAGTACAAAGATGGGTTGTGTCTTTTTTCAATTCAATTCAGGGTGTACATAATAGTTGCTGTGGTAACCACCCACAGCACACCTACAAGAATGTAGGTGTCAATTATCTCCTGGTATATGACGATTACATTACTTTGACGACAGATCTCAGTTCATTCTTTTTTAAGTGTGTGCCAACATCTCAGATCTGGCTTGCTGAGGGAGGATTTCATCTTGTGCTGACATCACACAACATTTTTAAATAATAATTAATTCTCACGTGCACGTATCACTGTAGAATATTAAAGTATTTCATCACAGGTAACATGCAAAGTACATTTTACTCATTTCTGATACTGGCAAGAAGCTGCCTGTTTGTTTTAAACCATTTTGTAGCCTGGGTTGGATATTGATTATATGCCCAATATAATCAGTGTCATGGTGAGCACTCTGGCCTTTAAAGCACTTGCCACTAACATGTTATGCAGTATTTTTCTCCTTATAGGAGCTGTATAAAAAAGTGCTCAATTTTTCCCTCACAGTTGACTCATGGTTCTTTAATATCTGTATGTTTTGATCCAGAAGCCTGAACAAAACTTGCACTTTGGTCTGTAGCATTAGTCACCACGGCAACAGAGATCTGGTTCGAACTCGAGAAAAAGGCTCTTGTTCTAATGGCTCATTTGATAGCAAACAGTTGCCTACTTAAAAATCCAACAGAAACAACACAACATGTACATCCAGTTGGATTGTGTTTGTAGCCACCTGACATCTGATGTTCACTTGGCTTTAGCCTGGTTTTGTTTGGGGGAGTGAAGTCAGCTGTGATGTGGGCCGATCCTTTGGATGATACTGGAGAAACAGGGTTTGAGACTGGAGCCTTTGATCAATGCCTTTATGTCACAAGACTGTATTGATCCTTTTAACAACCCTTTAAGATTTGCTCATACATTAATTTTGGAGTTAGATATACTGAAAGTCAAAATTTCATCAACCCTGGATATTCAGTGCAACAGTAATTTGTTAAATAAAAAAGGTTTTTCTCGACAAAGTGAGACTGCAATGTGCCTGATGTTGCAGTTGTAAAAGTTTTTGGGATGTACTCACTCTACTTGTCCTGTACCTGAAATTAAATTGCTTTGAGATTGTAATTTTCCCTAGTGGTTTGACATGATTTGAAATAGGACACTGAGGCAGGACTTAACATTGAGAGGGACTTGATTAAAGAGGTCAACAATAGGCAGGACAAAGACAAGTCACTGAGGATCAATCAACTCCTCCATCATCTGCTGTTATGGCAGATGGATAGGAGATGAAAAAGTGGTGTGCTCTTACACCCAGGCCTCAGTCCTGTTCAGTTTGAGCTTTTGGCAGCAGAGGGAACAGTGGTTGGCAAGGTTGTAGCAAACTGACACTCAGATTCCCATCTCAGATGCACTTTACTGATCATTTAATGGTAGTCCACTTGGTACGCATACAGGTCAATTGAAAGTTGTTTTTGTGCACCCAGAGTGCACAGACTTTAAAATACTTTGCAGGAAGAGAAATTGTACTTTTATTGTGTATACTGCATGTCCTAATGCTGCTTCTACAGAGAGGGTGAACGTGAAAATGGGAATGAGTTGTTCTGCAACCCACTGCTCAAACAGATTTAAGAGTTCACTGAGGAGTTTTTACAGACTGTCTGATTTATGCCTTCAGACTTTGCTCCAGTTTTAAAGCTGAAGCATTTCCACAAATATAAACCTGATATAAACTTTTGGCACAAAATTTGTTTTTTGACGCAGATTTTGTGAATTAACAATCAAATATGAATTGAGACATTGCTCTGATTTGCTGATTGTCTGTGGAGTATATACAGATTGAACTGCACTGCTCTCACTGCTGGCAAAAATAGCTTAAGCATTTCAAATAAAGCAAATTTGTTGATCGGCTTAGAGATTATTAGATTTTGACTATCTTTATGCTTTTATTGCAGATGCAGTGATTGAATCTTGACATTGTTGCAACTTTTCAGATTAACAGTGCTGATCAGATATGCACAAAAAGATCATTTAACTTGATGGTATCCTATCTTTGATGTTGTGTGAAGTTACAGTCTAGATTTTTCATCGTGCTTATATAATCCACTGCAGGTCTACAGTATCACATTCAAAGTTTAAAGTTTATGCACTTAAAACTGACAGCAGTCAGTCAACACCAGTGAATTCACACAGCGCTGAAATAACAGAGCAGAAGAAAGAACCACAACAAACAGCCGAAGTCTGGTACCAGATGAAAGGACTAAATTTAAGTACTTCGTGCTGCCCTGGTTTATCTCTACAGGTATTTTCACTTATGATCCATTCTCAGGCCTGTGTTGGCACGTACAGATTATTTCTAACTGACATGTCCCACGCTCTCCTGCTCCAGCTTTTAAGACTGGCAGACTTTCATCATTATTATTCTTATTAGTATTTGTGTTTGAAGAGGTAGTGTAAAGGTGAAGTCAGAGTTTGCTCCTCTTTGATTTCAGTGAGGAGGAGAGCCAAACCAGCTTGTTTCCGTTGCAAATTAACCCACGTTATTTACCTCTTGTAAAGTTCACAGTGATTGACAAGCAAAATTACAAGCTTCTTCAACATCTCGCCACCTCACAGTAGAAAAAGCACGGAAGTAATTGATGAAACTAATGAGTGAATTTCATTTAGCTCCTTCAGTTTCAGACAAAATGTTGGATGTGGGAAAAAAGCCAGTCTGCAGCCAGTTTTTGGGGGAGGAGTATGTGGTACTAACCTCCAATTCAGGAAATACTGAATTTTTAAAATTTTAACTTGTAGAATGTTAGCCATGTTGGCTCCTGCGTTTTACAACACATTCAATGCTAAGTTCTCTACCTGCTTTTTGCCTTGTCATGGGAGTACATTTTTGGGGGCTAGATTTACTCTTGCTGCACCAACATTCCCACTATGACTCCAACAAACTTTAACCAGAGCAGAGATCTGATTGCTTTATGGTGCACTGCAAAACTTCACGCACAAAGTTGCATGTCACATAAATCGATGGCTTCTGCAGCAAGTAAATAAAATACTACACCTACCAACACCACTGTCAATAGTACAAACTAATAAACACATGGACTGTAGTAGCTGAATCCAAATAAAACAGATACTGTGTTGTCTCTGCATGTGCAGGAATGGTAGAGAGACACTTAACTGAAGTAGGCATAGGAGGCTTCATTTCTTTGTCTCTTGTACACTGGAACACCTGGGACCCATACTGCTTTCTGTCCTGTGCCTTGTTACTATCCTCAGGCAGTGCGGAGATTTTCCTCGCTGCCCGCTGTGGTTCTCCGTCCTGTGGCCACCTGCAGACGGTTTGGCTCATTCAGTCACCCTGTTACAGAATAAATCAGGATCCAGGTGGTCGTATGCATGAGTAATACGTTTTTCCTACACATTCTGTAGACATTTTCAACAGTGTTCATCAAACAAGAACTAAAAAAGTTGAAAACTTATCAGCATACTATAATTTTTCTCCTGCAAATACTGTATACTATGACACAACACACCAGTATCTGTGAAAACTGAATGGGGAAAGATCAAAATGCTCAACTCCTCACTTACATCCTGATTGTCTGACTTGCCCTGTCAGACACTGCTGAAGTACAGTACGTTGTAACTACAGTACGTTGTAGTGATATACTTTGGTGAGTACAGTGTTATCATACCCCCTATGATTGCTACTACTCTTTAAGACCCCAAAATGCAATAAACAAAACCGATCTTCGTTGTTTTCTAGGTCTTTGTTTCTGTTGTAAACTGCGTTTTTTGACATCACAGAATAAACTCAGTTCTGGCAGTTAACATTTTTATCTATGTCCTTGCCGTCACTGAGCTAAAATCACTCTCATTCACTGATACTCAGTTGACTCACCAGTCTCATTTCAGAGCAAAGCAGATCAGACAGAAATATGACATTGACACGTTATATATTCAAATAACAGTACATGCATTACAACTGCTTACACTGAACATTAAAAACAAACTACACACCCCCCCACCCTCCCCTCAGGGCTGACTGCAAACTGCAAACCTGTAATGAGCTTACAAGCACTGAACTAATTTACAGTTTTTATAATGATACCGAATATGTATATTTTTCTTGAATAAATGATAAACATCACATTGAAGTTCAAAGCCACAGAGGCCATAAAGAATCAAGTAGTTAAATTGTGTTAAATGACTGGTAACGTCCCTTAATCTTCTTTTTCAATAAACTGTACATAACTTTCAAATTTACAAGTTGACAAGTTGCGTGCTTCACCAGGCAAGCCAATTATTTTTGATGCTGACATGAGTTAAAAGTCAACATATTCTGTCTGATTGAGCCTGCATTACAGAGGCTATGATGTGATTTATTCTTTAAAGCAAAACACTGTATTTTTATTCCTTTATATTTGTTTTACTTATATGGTGTATCAAGACACATTTGATATATTTTTACAATTCTGGTCGCTGGATTACATGTAGTTGCCATGAGATCTGTGATGCTGCTACATTTTGATAAACATATTTTTGATACATATGCACAATATGAGGTCTGGATCCTTTCCACAGTATTCATCAGTATTTATCAGTATTTGGCAATAGATAAAGATTCACCATTACCTCGATCCTTTATTTTTTGCTTTTGTATTTTATGTTACCATTCAGTTTTGTTCTGACAGAAGGACATACTTATGGGTCGACTAACAATGTTTCACAGTATGAAACACTGTCACATTAACACATTAAACCTTAATTGTGTGGATGCAATTTCTGAATAATGAATATTTTGCAGACGGGATCAAAGACATAAACATAAATTAAATTAGACTGTATGTCACACTCACTCGCACTCTGCCTGACAGGATGCCTTCAAAACAGTGGTGATTAACATTAAAACCCTTGGACTAATGTGATAAATGTTTTCCTTTATTGAGTCTTTGGGCTCTCTTTAATTGTGCTTTTTTTTTTTGTTTGTTTTGTTTTGTTTTGTTTTTTCAGTTTGTTTTGCAGTATGGAAAAACCGTCATATGCGCACTGTGACAAACTATTTCATCGTGAATCTCTCCTTTGCTGATGTCCTGGTCACCATCATCTGCCTACCTGCCAGTCTAGTGGTAGACATCACTGAGACCTGGTTCTTTGGAAACACTCTTTGCAAAGTTGTGCCTTATCTGCAGGTAAGTGATCAAGACTCACATCATCTTTCCCAACCAGGATATTAGCAGTCTTTGTCAGATCTAAACTACTCCACTTGTGAATGGTATATAAATACAAGCCAAGACCCTTGGTTCTATTATTCTTACACTTTTCTTTTGCTGCATTCATGAAAGTAAAAATAACTTTATTCATATCCCATGAGATGTGCACTGGGTGAAGCCTTTGATGTTATCCCATGGTGATTTAATGCCTTGGGCAAGTCTTTTGCTCTCTCCTTTTTTTCTATTGCAGCCAACATATCTGCCAAAAGAAAGTCATCCAATTTATACCACAATATAGACCACACTGGTTGATATACCTACACGGAGTGTGTGAACTGAAATCCTGCACTATCCTGCGCAAAGCCTGCATCCTATACACTAAACAAATGCATTGCAGATTCTATACACACACACATCTGTATGAAAGTGAATTTGACCTCCATTTCTCCAAGTGTGATTCTCAACAAGATATTCTGAATGGATGGAGCTGTCAACCAAAGCGATTACAAGGACTGAATTTATTCCAAACATGGACAAATCAATGTGTGAGTTTCCTCTGCTGTGCTGGCTTACCACACATATCACACCTCATGGCACTAGATTAACAGTCTATTTGAGGGTCTTCATGGTCACATTCACCCTGTTCGCTATTCTGTGCCTTGCTGCTGTACATGACTGCTGCTTCTGCTACAATATTTGAAAGTACTTCCTCCTGCTGCTTTTATCAACCCAGAAGGATTTTTCCCAAATTAATTCCCACGTGGGAATTGTTTCAGTTCTCCCTGCATTACATATGAGGTTTTCCATGCTGCAGTGCTGCATTGCCTCAAGGAAGATCATCCTCAAGAACTGAACCAAAACCGGAAGTGAAACTTTACTGCTATCTCCATCTGCAATGCAGCATGTTGTAAACCCAATGACATAACTGTTTCCTGAAAGAAATGACAAAATGGCTGAGGAAACTGTGTCATGAATGAACTTGGAGCTACTGAAGAAGCAGAAACACAAATTTAGTCCAAAGTGGGTGAGTAAGTGAAGGAATGGCTCAAGGTAGCAAAACATTAATTCTTACTGCACATTGAAATTCATATTAAGTTCACATTAACTGATGATGCCAATTATCTTAGAAACAAGGATTCCACCACCTACTTGTTTCAAGACTACAGTTACAGTTTCAGATTAATGTACCTGTTGAAATACAAAACATGGTTGTTTTAAGCACGACAGGATTAAATGGTACTGAAAATAGCAGCAGGCTACCTTTTAATTTGAAATCAATGAAAACTGAAGCAAAACAAACTGCCTCCTGGACCGATGAATAAAAGAGTGCAGGACAACTGAACAAAAATTGCACTGTTTACTACAACTGGCTAAATGATAAGGTAACACAACTTCTCAGCAGGTAGTGTAACAGCTGTAAAAATATCAAAATCAACACTTGCAGTTCAGCATTTTTTTAAAACAAAAAAATTAGTATCTATGTGTCAATTATTATTTTCAGAATCAAATTCAAGCAGTTCAAGGAGGTTATAGTTAAGAATGTACACTTTTTTGGTTGATTAATATTTAGGCTGTAAACAGGTCCTTGAGCTGGGCCTTACTAGAACTATCAATGAGCTAGTTTAGTACCCTTCTCTCTACTGCGCACTCCTCGCGCAGCTCTTTGCATGATGAAGTCAAAAACTGCAGAAAATAGCAAACACTGGCATTTGTTGTGGAAATTTTCAGCTGCATGGTGAAGAATGAAATAGAGACTTCTGCCGGCCGACAAAGTTTTATTTTCCTTGCAAGAAAAAGGTCAGTCACCACCCGAGCGGTCAGGAGATGGCAAAAGACCCTGAGCATAGGGACATCTAGACCTTTATACCTGAGGGACCCCTCTAAAGGGGAACAAAGGATCCTTGATCTTGTTGTTCCTTAGCACCCCTTTGTCTGTCACTGGAAGTGGCACCCCACCCCTGGGGTGATCTTTCACACCTGAGGCATCCCACAGAATCCACATCCCGATGAGAATGCAAACAAGCAAATGGTCTAGACGTCACAAATGGTTACAGATAAAGATAAAGAAATTTGCCATTACACATTCACTTAAGCCTTTGATCACTCTGGACCACATGCAAAGTTCCCATCTGCATCAAGAAATTGAAAGATATTTCAGGGGTTATCTGTATTTCTCTAATTGTCAACAGATTCCATTTAAAGGTCCAAACCAACAGTGCTTTTTATGGCTTCCCTGCCCTTTCTGTGGCAATAAGCCCACATCGATTGGTTTCTACATACTGAAGACATAAATCTTTAAAAACACAATTACATGGTTTAATTTATGTTAATATGCCAGGTGCTGTAGGATGACATATGTGGGCTTAACTCAAAATAAACTACAGTGCCCATGTTCCTAGAAATGTAACACATTACCGAGTGCAACAGCGCATCTATATACACAGACATATCACCAGTCTTATCCCTTTATTCCTCTCCAAAGAATGGCAAAATCACAGGGACTGGATTACCCCCTCCATCAATGTAACAAGGAGGAAGGTGCAGAAGATTGCAGTTGACCCCCTTTGCCCTGTCAGTCTAACTGAACCCTGCTAATCTGCACCCACACGAATCTAGGACTTCACAGTGCAGGTGGATCACGGTGTGATTACCTTTAGGCCACTGCTGTTCCGATACAATGGAGTAGCCCAGTCTGTGCTTGACCTCCAGAGATGTTCAATCCTGTACAATGAAAGCCAGCACAGCCAATGTATTTTGATTAATAGGAGTCATTGCCATTCTGGAATAAAAATAAAACACAGGTAAAATCTGTCACTGTGGTGCTACATTGCCCAACACAGTGTCTACCCTGATGCCACAAGTGAAGACCAGATTCAACATATCAGCCTGCAAAATCAAAGATGTTTTGCCATTCAGGCTTACTAATTCTAACCATACTTGTCTTTGTCTTGCAAACAAAATGCATGACAGAGAAAGAATTCATGTCTTTAACTATTTGGTATGTCTCTTTTTATCCCCTGGTATTTCCCATCTAAAAATCTGCAACTCCCTCAGAAAAAGAGCTGACAGTTAAATAGGAAGAATGTAGACTTGCATTAGAGACATGTAATGTCTCAGAGATTTAAAACGAATTCCCAACAACTACAAATTTTTCCTCATTAATGTATCAAATTCAGGTGAATATCTCACAAACCACAGCTGCAACCATGAATAAAACAAGAAGCTGGGGGATCTATTTTCAGGGTTCTGACTTTTAAGCACTGAAAACAACTTTCCCAGAATAGTCCGGTCTCTATCTAACTGGTATTTCTTTTCTTTTTTTTCCAGACCATCTCTGTTTCTGTATCAGTCCTAACACTGAGTTGTATTGCCCAAGACCGTTGGTATGCTATCTGCCACCCTCTGATGTTCAAGAGCACAGCCAAGAGGGCTCGCAAGAGTATTGTCGTCATCTGGGTTGTGTCATGCATCATCATGATCCCCCAAGCTATTGTGATGGAGTGCAGCAGCCTGCTGCCCGAGCTCACAAACAAGACCAGTCTGTTCACAGTGTGTGATGAACATTGGGGAGGTTCGTTTTCACAAATCCCGCTTAATTACATAAAAAATATATGTAAACGTCTGATGCCATTTAGCTGGCATTTGATATTAAAACGATGAGTGCACTATTCAAAGGGTTGATAAGGACTAATCAAGCAGAATGGGTGACTTTCACTGGAGTCTTTATGAGCCAGTCAGGGTCTGTCTCTGATCAAAGTCCTCAAAGAGAAAAAGCTTTTTGAACCCTCACCTTCATTAGGTTACATTGATTGAGGCAGGCTATCAATACCTTTGAAACACAGATTGCATACTTTACTGACACATACAGGTGAAGGTCAATGAAAAAAAAAACAAAATACAAAAATGAAATACATTGGAACTGTACTGTTAAATAAATATATATTGGTCTTGGACTTAAATCAAATAAACAAAACGGTAACTTGCAGATTTTACCAGCTGTGGCTAGCGGTTGAAAACTATGTCTCCACCTGACATTTTAATGTTTTTAAAAGTTTTAAAATTCTATTAAATATATAAAGATATCTCAAAGTGTTTCTTTCTCAGAAACGGGGGAAATAATCATGAGAGTGATGGGTAATATTTCCTCAACAAGATCTTTACCTAAATTATTTTAGCAAACATGTAAAAATCTACAAATAAACATATCTACAAGAAAAAAAATCTGTCACAGAGAAATCAATATTCTAGTTAAATTACAACAATATGGCACAACATTTCTTTGACATAATGTTTTTCAACTATGCTTGAAAGAACCATGTAGCTATGGCTCAGAAAACAATCACAAAACTCACAACAAATGCTACATACCCTCTAAACAAATAATTGGCCAAATATATCTACACACCCGTACAGGTGAAGGCACAGAGGACACAAAATGGCGGCCGTTGTACGCACATACTGTTACACTCAACGAAACTCAACTCTAGTTAACTCAAACCGCTAAATAAATACTCTTTCAACGCTGAACAGGTTAGCAAGTTATTATGACCACAGTAGCACTGTCAATTGCCGAAAACATACCTGCGAAACGGGGAGAAGTTGTAGGGTGATGAGTGATGTTTCGTCAATGAGTCAATATCGCGATTTCCCCACGGTATGTGGGCGGAGACAGGAGCAATCAATCTCGGGCTAGCAGATTAAGACAACTTTGCAGATGGCCGATAATATTATGACAACCTATATTAATTAAATAATAAATAATAAAACAACAACTTTTTAACAACTTTTAAACCATTTTCAATTACTGTTTCTAAACACAGAATTATAATTTTTAAAACCTTTCTCATGAATGTTCATATTTATACATGTCATACAGATTTTTAAAAAACGTATATACTCTATATTACTTATAGACCATGAATTTACTATCTAACATAAGTTACAGACTATGTGATTATCTAACTTCTCTCACCCTCCCCTACAAAATATATGCCCTGACATTTACTCAACTCTTTCCCTTTAGTCTTTTTTTTTTTTTTTCATGAACTTGGCACTGAAGAACTTCTACAAATGTCACCTTTCAAAGCTAATCAACAGTCTAATCGCCGGTCTGTTGACTGGCCACTGCGTAAACAGTCCGTGAGAAGTCTTTCTACATACTTTTGATCAACAATCAATCAATTTTAATGATCTGTATGAGCACTCTGCAAATTGTCCATGACAACAATCTCTGAAAACAATCTATGAATTGTCCATGGCAACGATTTGTAGGCTCATGCTTGCTGAAGTCCTTAAGTGCAGGGTAAAAGCTGAGGTGGTGTAACAGGAAGAAATGCCCAGCTGATCAAAGGTCATACTTCTCAGCAGGCATCTATCTCCTCACCAGGCAGGTTTTCAGCAGGTGTGTGTCAGAGTTCCTCTGACTGATCTCCACAGGAGACTGTGCTGACAGTGCAGCAAGGGCCGGTACTTGAACTGTCCACTTTGCTTCTGGGAGTCAGTGTTCAAAGTCTCTGGTTCAGCATGTCTATCAGATCAGTGTTGGCAAGCTATGATTGAATTGTTCTTGTTACAAATTTGAAAATAATACTGTAGGATAACACCTGCATTCCTTCTGGATGACAGGCTAGTTTTCAGCAAAACAACCACTTGAATGACATTCAAAAAGTGCTGAAATGCCTTAAGTGTGGAGAGTATAGCATATATATGTGTATGTTAAAACACGTTACCTGTTAAGATAAAAAAATATATATATATAGAGTGAGAGCAGATGCTTTGCTGTCCTGTTTTTTTTATTTGGTCTGGAGATGTTTACATTCCAGCAACTCCAGCCAAATTTTTGATAGATAGCATTACATTTACTGCCTGATTGATTGGTTATTCCTCATCCATCATTTTCTCTTCAGCAAAAACACTCTCTGATAAACTTTTTAAAACAATCCAAGTTATTACAGTTATGCTATAAGTAATAAGAAATAACATTTCAGTAATTTTTTATATCTAATACTGCACCATAATGCCAGGACTAACTTGCTCTAACCTGCATTACACAAACAATTAATCTCCCTCTGGATGCTGACTTTCTGCTTTGGATGTGTAATATTACCTCTGTGTAGATTGCCAGACATAACCCTTTACATGATTCATGTTTTAAAACAATTAATCTTAAAAACACTAAAATGTCAGCTGGAGACAGTTTTTTCAAACAGCTATCTACAGCTGATAAAATCTGCCAGTGACAGTCATTATTTCAGCCAGCAAAATCCATCAGTTGTTGGCTGGAAATGAGAAGCCTGCTGTTGTTTATTTCTATGTGAAGTTGAGGATCCTTTGTTTCAAAAAATGTTGTGCATTTTGAGTGATAATGCCACTGAATGTGAAAATGTTGTGTGAGAACGGAAAGACTGACAGGCATAGCAACAGTAACTGAGGGGGCGATAATTTTCATTCAAATTATAATTATGTTTTTTTTTAAATGTTTTTTTTTTTCTTCTTGAACAGCTGAGATCTACCCCAAGGTGTATCACACCTGTTTCTTCATCGTCACCTACTTTGCACCATTATGTCTCATGGTCCTGGCATATATCCAGATATGTCACAAGCTGTGGTGTCAACAGGTCTGTATTCCAGTGCTTTATGTTTTTTTTTAAAGTGATACATCAAGCCATATTCAAACATTAATCTCAGAGTGAACTGATCTTCCTTTGGCAAGTTCACAGTGCTGATGGTATGCACATATTTTGTCAACAGATTCCTGGAAGCACATCAGTGTTGCAGAGGAAGTGGAGATCCATCCAGTGCTCAGCTCCGACCCCTGGCCCAGGAGAGTCTGTGAGGGTCAGGACCAGCACAGTTTGTGCTGAGATCAAACAGGTCCGAGCCCGACGCAAGACAGCTCGCATGCTGATGGTGGTGCTCTTCGTGTTTGCCCTCTGCTATCTACCAATCAGCGTGCTCAATGTGATGAAAAGGTAATAATCTCTTGAGCTCGGCTGCTTCAAGGATCAAAAGCCATTCAAGCAGGGAGAGATCAACAATAGAGGCTGCGGTAAACCATGGCTCACATTATGCATTTCTCTTTTCATCTGGAGCTCACCTTGGTAGTTTCATGTATTTTTAAAGTGGCTTGTTGTCTGCAATCCTGGTTTAAAATAATGTGATGAATAGTATAACATTTAAAGCAAAAACGAATGAATCTTTATCTGATACCATGTCCTGCTTTACCTGTAGGGTCTTTGGGACTTTCAAGAATACAAATGACAGAGAAACAGTGTATGCGTGGTTCACTTTCTCCCACTGGCTCATATATGCCAACAGTGCAGCAAATCCCATCATCTACAATTTTCTCAGTGGTAAGTTTGTAACCTGCCTTATCACTCAGACCAGTTGTATGAGTCCATTACTGTCCTCTAGTGGACAATTTGGCAACAACAATACAACTCACTGCCTCAAAAATCCTCATCTGATAATATGGTGTAAAATGATTAAATATGATGTAGTTACAATGAATCCTGAGTCAATCAAGTCTTCTAAATGTTAGTTACTGATAAAGCTGTAGGTCATATTGTCTATGAAACTGAAAAATGCTGTTTTTGATGCAAGGCATATCAAAGGTTCAAACTGAAAGTGGATTTGATGTTTGTCCTATTTTCCTCAGGGAAGTTCCGTGGGGAATTCAAAGCAGCCTTTTCTTGCCATTGTTACAGTCAAGGCGAAAATCGAACCAAGAGGATAAGAACCAGAACGAGCACAGACAGCCGAAAATCTCTGTCAACCCAAGTAAACAACATGGACAATGTGTCACGCATATCAGACCAGATAGTGTAGTCTTGTAATCCAGGTAGGGAGTTCTCATGACCACTTCAAGCTTTTAAGGACATACTTATCACTCTCACAAATGTCCTTTGTTTTGAACAAACCTCTGGATGGAAAAGAATGTGTTGTTTTATGATTGTTTAGTTTTACAAGGACACTTGACCTCTGTTTTCTGAAGACCTTCTCACTTCTTTTACATGGTCAGGAACACAGGACATGGCAATCACTTGTAATTAACAGAAACTGTCTCTTTATTATCAAAGAACACCATTTGATGGTTTAGTATTTAAAAACTCCTACCATATATATTTTATGATATTATGATATTTCAGTTGTATATGGATAGTTTCATTGCATTGTAAATGTACCATTTTGTATTTAGAAGTTTATTTTTGGTTCAGTGGCCAGAATCAGTATTACAGATTATGAGTTTACGGGTTTTTACAAGCTGCTCAGATTTGTAATTTGTCTCCTTATTTAACAGATGTCTATCTTGAGCCTTAAGTAAATGCCCATGAATGTATGACTATGTGCATTATGTAAATATACACATGATGCCAGGTCATAAACATCCATCAAATTACTGAATATTCAAGTGAATTTTAAAAATATTTCTTTACTGCAGCTTCGCTTTTTTCTGGCACCAAAAGCAAAATTAAGTTTTAAACATCATAAATCATAAAATCAAGAATCTCCTCTATTCTCTAGAACAGTTCAATTTTTCAACACTACGGTAGAAGAGATATCCAGTCAATAAGAGGTGTCACAGTTTCAAAGTTCAAGTTTGAAATGCATTGAGATGCCTCTGTCAGTCACCTCTTCTGACAGCGGCACTGTCCTGTCAGAAAAAACTGTGAATGTCATGAAAACCAAATACCTTCAGATTGATGCTGACCTGGAAGAAACATTATCCTGAAATGTGCTTCAGATATCTGTTTAGATCTGTTTCTACAACATTAATCCTCAGTATGTACATTGACAACAGTGTTGCCAGTAAACAAGGCTTTATCAACTGTTTCTTATTGTCTTAATAATAAATCAACCCTGGACCAATGAAATAGCTGAATATGACGACATAGAAATTTGTTTGCATAAATAATGAAATCATGCTGATTTGACTGCCATCAGAATTACATCCATTTTGTATAAATGTTGTCTGTATGTTTTATGACATACAATATCTTGAATTTGAACTTGAATATTCATCATGGAAGCCTGGCTGAAGCATGGCTTTCACTGTAAAGGAAGGTCATGGCTTCATTCATTTATTTTGAAAGGCCTATAAATATGTATCTTTACCTGAGAGTAAATGCTTGAGTGCAAGCAGCAAGTCATTTACAACATGCATATGCAAGTTGTGGTATCAGGGTGAGATGTGTTTTACCGCCCTAGAGCTGCTGTAATCAGACATCTTTGATTTGGCATTCAAATATGGCCGTGCTGTCTCCTCAAGGAATGTCGCATTCACACCTGGAAGCTACCCTGTATAAAGGCCTCGCTGAAGGCCATCTCAGTGGTGATAATGAAGCAATTACAAGTTCTTTCATTTTCCCCATCAAAAATTCTTTCTGCTGTTCCAAGGACTGAAAAGACAATCTTCCAGTCTCAAGTCTGTTTTTTAAAATTTTTAATTTTTTTTTAGAATAGTTATTATTTTAGGAAGGACAGAGGAACTCCACCTCTATTTCTCCTATTTGAGGCATACTGAATAACTCCCTGAGAGAGACTAAGAGCACAAAACTCCTGTGAAGATAGATACTGTTATGTATTATTCTAATGAATATTTATAATCAGTAATTATACAATTTAATTATGGGTAACAAACCTGCATATGGGCACAATTTTGAGCAAACTCAAAGTTGGCAAAAAGCTTCAAGTTTCAAAAATATATCTAAAACAAAGGTACCCAAGGAAATTTTCATTTTGTTTGTATCCTCAAACACTGAACCTCAGACTCAGATTCATTAGTAGTGGTGACTGATGGCTTCATGGTGTTTGTGCTGGCAGAAATTAGACCCAAGAGCAATGAGCAAAAGAATATTAAAGCAGCCTCTACACACCGTCCCATGCAGATTTTAATAGCAAAAACAGGAGACCTTTTCATCAGAGTAAATCACTTAGACAATAAGGCAAATGGATGGAGTGCAATCACCCAATTCTAATGGACCTGTTTACACTGGAAATTTCATTCAAGATAATTGGAACTTGTAGTTATGGAATCCCAATCCAAAGCAAAAGAATCCAACTGTTATGAAAAGCAAAAGTTATTCAAATAACCATTATACACATAAACAAACACAAAAACAAGTATTAATCATCACTGTAATCAGCAGTATAGATAATGCCTCAGTTAAAGTACTCTTGCTCACATGCAAGTGACACGAAATGAATGAACAAAAATTATGTGTAAATCTCTCATCAAATCAAGCTAATCACATAAATCAATTCAATTGACAACGCAATCAGGCAAGAGTAATATCAAAGAACTGTGCAAACAGGAAAAACACTGTAATGTTGCAGTGACGGAAAACACAGTCAGGATATGATGCTCAACAGTCCAGCTTGACTTCTGTTCAGTAGTTTGTGGACAAAACGAAACTTTAAAGTTACAGTTGATACTTGATTATGAGTTGTGGTTGCTAATAGGTTAGATTGTAATTGGTTAAAATTATAACCCCCCCCAACACACTTTTTCTCCAACTTTAACGTTTACATGAAGTTATTGCATTAAAATCTGTGTTGTTTTTACATATATTTTGTAAAATGTATTATGTATCAAAATGTTTAATGTGTATTGTAACTTTACATTTTGACATGCACTTTATGCCTTTTCCCACTTTATTTATTTGAGTATATATTTGACTTCAGGTTGCACCATGATCAGTATTTGTTGGTTTTGAATGTAATTGATAAATAAATTAACTTGACTTGGGCATTATTCCTATGAGACTCAATTAGTTGTTGTTTGCCAGTGGTCAAGTGAGTGTGTTTTGATATAATTCATCAAATTGCTGTTGATCTTACACAAATGTAATTTTAATTTCAATTATACTTTGTAATTCAAACTATTTACATTGTGATCTTTTCTTTGTTATCACACTCTATCAAACAATTAAGTTAATCCTACTTTTAAACTGAGAATTTAGCCATACTATACATGATGAGTAAAATCATTTGTGATCTGAAATATCGGACTAATACAAACACAACACGGCTGTGGTAATATAACTACTTTTTTGTTCTGTGTTGTGATGCATTTGTTTAATCTATTCTGCACAGATGTGGTTTGTCTACAGTGAAAACCTGCAAGGAGTGTAGCTCCAGTAACAGAGCTGCAGTGTTTGATTTTGCATTTGATGAGGATTTAAGTAAAATTTCAACACTTTGTCAATGCTTTGTGAAAATGTTGTATTTCTGTTATTGGAACCCACTGTTTAAGCAAATGTTTACTTTGTTATTTTTTTTAAATTTTGTATCTAGGAATAGTCACTCAGTGACTGTGTACTTAAGGCTTCTAATGAACAACACCATGACATGACATGGCTTTGGGTTTTACAGACTTTTGAGAGTCAAATGCAGTTAGTAACTAAGTAGGTGATTAAAAATCATACCATGCTGTGAAACAAACATATTTCTGGCTCTCTTTATTAAAAATTAGGATAGTTTTCCATCAGAAGCTGAACAGAAAGAAGACACATTTTCATCATGTAATTGGATTTAAAGTTTCATACGATTGATGGGTGTAGAACATAATCAGCCTATAAATCAGCATGTAAACTGAAATTAAGACATAAAAAGTCACAATGTAGATAATCATCTTTTTGCTATGTTCAGTATATTTATTCATTTATCTGGAAACTCATTTCTTGATGTGAATCCATCATCACAATCTGTTTCACCCAGTTATCCCATCATGCGTCCTCAGCTTTTCAGATTGCTTCATTAACTCTTTGACTTGATGTTTCTGTTCTGGTGAGCTTTAAAAGCATATTAATTAGCTGTCAGTTTATTCCTCATGGTGTCTGTATTCCTGCACATATTTTATCAATAAATATCTGTCTATATTGTTTATTGTCTGCTGTCTCTTATTTTTGGTTCCAGTCTTACACTTACAGTACAGTCAAAACAAACTTTATGCATAAATATACCATCAAACCATAACGTGGGCTTACATATGCAGGATAACTGGCCAGTAGCATTTTAATTCACCAAAAAGGTGGACCAGAGATTGAAAATCATGGAGCAACATTATCATTCATTTGGAGTCATGTTTCTGGCAACCAGGCAAATTTAAGTCAGATAATCAGACTCCCCTGTAAATGTTTTTGATTTCCACTGACCCCCGATACAAGTACCCATTCGATCCACTGTTAATATAGAAACTTTGATTATAGCTTCTTTAAATTAGAGTTACAAAAATAGTAGAGGCTGTTCACATTTGCATTGCATATTAATTGTATAAATATGTCATGTTGTTTTATACTGTAGCTGCTAAGACATCTTAACCTCAACTTCTTAAGTCATTAGCAGCAAATCTGTTACTTAATTCCTACCTTTAAAGAAATACTGTGATACCTTTTAGGCATAAGACCCTTATGTACATTCATTCATACATTCAAAAAGTCACACACACTCTATGTCAGTACAAAATGTTTGTTTTTGTTCTTCTTTTTGGTCAGTTTAGTTTGTGAATTGTGTGCATCATTTCATTATTACTCTGTGCAGGATACAGCCTCCAGTAAATGTGTTACATCCTGTTGACTGTGGGTGGTGTATCCCAGCTTAAGGGCACTGACACCACAGAGAGGCACAGATCAGCTACAGGAGAGCTTCAGGTGTCAGCTCACAGCTTTACAACAGCTATCATGCCACTGACATGTCCGGAAGCTGCAGTCATCCTTGGTGAGTCTGAGTCATGTGTGGAATACCAGATTTTTTGTCTACAGTAAAACCCTAAAACTGAACTGTATTCAATTTAATATTACTGTGCATTGTCGGGGAATATAACTAAAACTATGGCTTTAAACTAGAGCTGCATGTCTTGTAGTTTATAATGCATGCACAGTATATTCAAACAAAGTTGTTTGTACAATCAGGGATGTTAAACTTGCATCAATAATTGTACTGAATCTACCTTTTCTACAAAAGTTTAGAGAAATACTAAAAATATCAAAATGATATGCAGATGACTATAATACAATAAATTCAGTTAGAATTAGATTTCAAAACAAATAAATAAATGACTGCAATGTACTTGTATTTCAGGGATTATTATTCCTCAGATATCCAGCATCAGCATTTCGTCCGCACCTCCTGACTGCTTGGCTGCTATGGATACCTGCATGTCACATTTGTGCCAGAGTGAACGGGCATTTTACAGCGGCATCTGTGACAGTAAAAATGACACATTTCTAATTTACTATTCCCTCTGACGGGGATTGGAACATGTTGTTATCCTTATGTTTTACTGGCATTATAAAAGTAATGATTACATTTCCTCAGGAAGCTCAGGACATGAAGATATTTAATTGAATTGCACTTCTTGGAGTGTGGCTCAAATGTAATAACTGAGGCAATAGCCTGGAGCAAAGTTTATATAACTAAATGAATAGATAATAAAGAGGGCTTCACCTGCCTGTAGAATAAATGCTTATTTTGACAGTGGATACCATTATTACAATGGTAAAAAAGATTTTGTATTCATAAATCTGTATATAAAAAGCCTTCATGAGTAAAACAATCAGAGCAGCATAGGAAACACCTGTTGCACCGCTCCCTTATGGAAAATCTTGTTTTTCTGCCCTTTTGTGTTTGTGTTATTCAAGATGAAGGGTGCCAAATAAAAGGCTCAGAGGTCTGTAATTTGACCATCCAGACCATACTCGACCAATTTCCTTCTCTGCGCGGGTGTGTGTGTGCCTGGGAGGAGGAGCTTTGTGGCTCTGTACAAGAGCTGGCCACACAATGCCACAGAAAGACAGGTGCCGTATTCTCAGTACTCTCTGTGATAAGCATTTATAGATTAAATTACATTTTTGTTTACCAAAGGCGATCTGATGTATGAACAAATTCTATTGTGCTACAGAATGAGTGTTATGAACAGCAGATTGGTTTTAATAGGCATTTGTTGTAGAAAAGCTAATGATGTTCTCTATTATTTGTGCAGCAAGTCAGCAGAAGAGGAGCACAGTGATGGACTGGAAGTCAAGCAGTTTGATAGGCTATGGTAGTTATGGAGAAGATAAACTGATGTATTGAATTCAATCATTATGGAAAGTGATATTTCTGCAATCTAAAAACTCATCCATTACATTTCTTTTTGTAGTATATAACGGTGCTGGATCCTGCTTAAATCAGATGAGTGCTTGCGTCAGTGATAAAGTTTGCAACAAGAACCTGACACCCGTTCTTCAGGCACGGAGGGCAGATCCGTGCGACCGTCACCGTTGTCAGCAGGCGACTCAGCACTTCTATGGCAGCATGCCACAGAACGTTGCAGAGATGCTGGCCATGTGTGAGTGTGAGGCTACGGATCAGAATTGTCTGCTTATGAAAACTGATCTGCACAGTGGCATGTGTGGAGATGAGACCCAGATCTGCCAGTATAGAGTTAACCAGTGTGTTAAGGACAGTAACTGCAGGTATGTTGCCATTCTGTCTGTCTCTATACTGTGTCTGACACTACAGTAGAACCACAGAAAAAGAAATTATTTGAGCGTAGAGGTTCAATCTTGATGCAAATATTCTACTCCATAGTTAAGACATATCCAGAGGAGGGGCTGGAAATTAAACCATTACTCCACTGATTAGTAGAACACCTGATATATCACCTGAGCAACAAAATTTTAAATAACTAAGCCACGCTAATTTTTACATGCTACAGATGCGTTGAATATTGAAGTCTAGATTTACATGTGAACTCATGCATATGTGGCTCAGGGCATTTTACCACATATTTTGAAACCGGGCTGTCAGTGTGGGCATGTTTTTAGGGCACATCCACAATTTTATTAAGCTGAAATGTCCACAAGCAATTATTATTGTTATTATTTTTAAGTAAAAAAGTAACATATTTATGATTTACATACGGTCTGTGCAGTATCTCCTGCTTTTTTCTAATGTTTTTCGTCCGACAATTAAGATTCAATAACAACATTTCTGTGTATTATCAAAACAATAACCTATTACAGGATGTTACAGATGATGAAATGTGTTGTGTATATTTTTCTGTTTTAGGTGCAGTCAAAGCGGCCAGTGACTGCACCTAAAACACGTTTTCTATGATTTACCAGAAACCTTTTAAAAACTTTCCATGCCAAATGCTGGAGCTCTGAAGAGGCTTGGTGCAGTGACAGTGACCTCCAAAGTGGTGAATGTTTAACCAACATGGATCTGGCTCTCATCAATGGTGCAGATTCTGAATGTAAAATGGCCTTCTTAGCTACTTTGGGCACAGCACTTCACCATCCTTGCTCATGCGAAGGCATGCACAATGAGGATCTACAGATGTGTAACAGGATTTATGATATACTTCACAAGAGATCACACTTCAGTGAGTAGGATTTGGATTTACCAGATAGGTATTTTAATGATAAAATGTATTATTATTATTGGAAACATTTTAAGATGTTTTTTTATGCTGGTTTTAGTGGCATCTTGGAAAAGCAGCAGTGGTCCTTCTAAACCTCCTAAAAATAGTGAATCTGAGCATGGTCACACATGGTTACATGGTAAATTCCCAAATGAAATTCAGTACTCAATATTGATTGTGATATCATTCAAATGAATTCCTATATATCAGTAGAGTTTTGATTATACTGAATTACAATTTTGTCTTTTCAGATTATCTACTATATGCTTTTGCAACTGTGCTACTTGTTGGAGTTGTTATATTAATGCCTCTGGCTATTGTCAGTAAAATATGGTAAGTACATCAACAATAAGTCAGTGCAAAAATATGTTAAGTCATATTTAATAGTAATACAACATACATTTTCTTACTTTTATTTCTTTTGTCTTGTAGGATGATGAGAAAAAGAGATAATACAAAATTTCACCATCCACAGAAAAGCAACTCTGTTGTTATTTTCTGATGTTTAATATTTATTTATTAGATGTGTGTCATCAATATTACAAATAATCATTTTGTTCCTTTTTAACTCAAAAAGATTTTAGATGGTTACACTTATCGACTTGATTTTGTTGCCTAAACATCAGGTTTTTTCCAATGTTGATAAAAATATATATCAAAAATCATCCACACATACTTCAATAGGGCAACATTGTGAGATATAACATCATTGATTTTATATGTCTTTTGTAGCGTACCCTGGTCTTGGTAACAAATGACAATCTTCCAAAGAGTGATCACTTCTGCTTTTTTAAAGAAATTATTTAAGGTATGAGTCTCAAAGTAAAACACTGTTCTACAGATCTTTAAAGAAGATGACAACGTGTGAACTCAGAGGATTTTTTTCTTAAATCTCAAAAGAAACCTTTCTCTCTACGGTAAACAGTCGATCTTCAGAATCGATCAAAGCTGTTCAGTCATTAATCTTTTCAGCTGTTTCACTCAGATTTGTGCCATCAATCATTCTATGAAAACAACACATTTGACACGTCTGAGATTGGCTTATGTCATCTGTTGTCTTTTTTAGTGATGATTTATTTGGTGCTCTGGGCTTCCACTGTATCTGATATTAAACTTCACTCTGAACACTTTAATGTGTCATGGTTTGATCAAAATGCTGTACAGTTTCTTAGGGTGGCATGTTGTATTTTGATCCATGGAGATACACAATGAATGACACTCTTTATGCTCTTTGAAATGGTTACAGCAAATTAGTTTTTATAAACACAACAGAGCCATAGCACATGATTTGGACTATCTGGAAAGGAAAGCTGACTGATGCCAAAACATAAAGAGTTGCAGTAATTGAAATCAATGGAAGGCATGGATGATTTTCTCCAGGTCAAAGACACAGAGAACTGTGTGTAGAGTTTGGAGCTGATTCAACCAGATTCAGTTATCTGCTCTATTATGTTTGATGGTTTAGTCGATCAAACTTCAAAGTGGAATCAGAGAGTTTTTGCATGACTTGACAAAAGCAGGCAAGGTGCCCAGAGGAGGGGCAAGCGGGAGGTTAAATGCTATGGTCTGAATGATAGAACTTTGGTTTTACTGTCATTCTGCTGAAGACAGTGTTGAGTCATCCAGACTCCTGAAGACAGTTGTCATCCGTAGTTGAACTGCCTTTCTTATATTGAATATTTGCTTTTCATTTACATATTGCCATTCTCTTTTAACCCCGGATGAAAGTTTTATCTTTCGTCTTTTCATCCTTTGACACGTTAAAAGACATTGGGTCTATGGAGCCCCTGAAGTTCTGAAAGATAATATTTTTTTATCTTGTGTGTCTTATCTAGTGCAAACCAGATTATATGTTATGACTTTGGGAGCTCTGTATTAATACATGCCTACAAGCACAAAGACAGATGGTAAAAGGTGCATTAAGAGTGTCAGGCATTATTATTTTATTTTACTTATCTGTATAAAAACTGGCAGTCATTATGCTAATGAACTAATATCCATATTCATGAGAGACATGAAGCTAGACAGGCTTCACAGCTAGGGAGTGACTAGATTCAAAGTTTCACCAACAAGTCTGAGGGAAGCTGAACCAGAAAAGACCCATGCAAACACGGCCACGACACAACCACATGCTAGCACATGCTAACTGCACACAGAAAGACCCACTTGTTGTTTGGAAGCCAGAACATACCTGATGTGAAACCACAGTGCTAAACACTGAGTCAACCGTGAAGATGAAGGAGGAGGATGTAAACATAGGAGGGGAAGAGTTGGATGTAAGGTGAGGAGTCACTCATGGCGTTGTGCTCTCTCTTTTCCAGACTTTCCTTTTAGGGTTTCAGGGGTGTTGATCTTTTGTGTTTTGCCTCGCATTTTCCTCCCACGGGATGATTTTCTAAGAGGTTAGGTTATTGTTCAAAAAGTAGTTTGTCTAAGTGCCTACGGGACTTTATCTGGAAGCCGGTGTGTGATGCTCGCCCTCACTATGATCCCCCATCACTTAGTTTTGTATGATGTCTGCTGTTGCTGGCAGCTTGCCTGTCCACTTTAATCTTTCGCCTTTTGGCAGAAATATACAGGTAGTATTTAGTGACTCCCACCTTACCTTGTGTAATTCAATGTTACACTTGGAGAGTTATGGGAATTCTTTCACCACATTCAAACAATTGAATGAACTGTAGCTTTTTAGCCATGCTAATGGAGTGGCTCTATGGATGGCAACAATGGTCAGTCGGTACACCATTTAAGTTATTGAATGGATTGACATGAAATGTGGTACTGATATCCATAGCTGCAAGAGGATGTGTTATGGCTGCCAGGGAAGCAGACGGGGGAATGAGAGGGGTGCTGGAGGTGGCAAGGGACAGGTATAGGCAAAGATGAGGGGGAATGGCAGAGTCAGACTGATGAAGGCAGCAGGAGACTGAATGATAACAGGTGGGCGTGGAGCGTGAGAGGCAAAAGCAGGGCGGTAAAGCTGGAACAGGATCCCTAACCACTGGAGGCAACGTATTGGCAAAAGCACAAGAGTATCACCAATAAAAGCACCACGAGAACCAAGCAGTGAAGATTATAGCTACCACTGATTGAGCTGTAACAATGTGGCCATGAGTGGAACGTGACCCGGGGTACTTGGGCTGGAGCTGATGAGGTGATCGAGAGCAGGTGTGGAGTAGAGCCAGGTGCCAGGTGGATGAAGCCACACCCATAATACATACACACACAACTGCATAGACAAACACAGGGCTGCAGCGGGAGGAGACACAAGGGAATACTGTAAGCATGGTCAAGTCATGACAGGATGAAATCTATTGAGTTTGATGATTCCCCTAACTTTTCATGTAGCACAACCACCAGGTCATATTTTTTGATTTTCCAATATTTTGGTTCACAGTGTGATCAAATACTTGCAAAACAAATGTTTTTCTCATGGGGTTCAACCAAGTGCTGCTACTAACTGTTGGTATTCTTACATGTTCAGTAAGCTTCAGTAAGAGGGCAAGTTGAATATCTTTAGCCAACAGGTCAACACACCTTCAGTAATGTGTAGATTCCTCATTTCTATCCCAGTTTGAGTGAGAACCTCCCCATGGGGAATATTATGTTACGATGTTAATCCCCAGCCTCTAGAGAAGAACCAGATAAAAGTGCATAAACTTTTGAAAAACCTTCCTAGCAGAAAGGAAACACTTTGATTAAGTGACACCACATTGAATCACTATTGCGTTATACCACAGCAATCTGCACCTGAGAAAAGTAAATATGTACGTTCTTATATAAAACTGTGACTGAGTTTTACTGCAGTACCAGTAAAGCTGTATTTTCAATGTCCATATCCCTCAAATTATTCATCCTATTGACTGTTTGGTATTTGATCTTCTAAAGTTTCACTCTCAAGTTTGCTCATTATTGGATCACTGTTATCTGATTTGCCTCTGTCTACCACCAGATTTGCATAGACAGAAACAACACTTGTCAGGTTCACTACCAGACTCCAGCCGGTTTTCACTCCGGCATTCTAATTATACTGATTTACTACTGGGATATAAGGAAACACAAATGGATAGACAACCAGAGGTGTCCAGAGTCCCGAGAGCCAGGACAGAGACATCCACAACAGATGTTTTTTTGGTCCTTTGTTCTTTATTGAGATGAAACCAGCATGTGTACATAAAAAGATAATAACCGATGATGATTTGAATGACTGATTTTCATTTTTCTTGTGCACAATATATATGGTATTTTTTCTTTGTCATCTTGTTTCAGATAAAAGGTCATTAAAATTACTGTTTCTATTGTATAATGTTTTACAGATAGCACAGTAGGATGTAAACACACAGCAGAGACATGATTGATATGCAACCACATTTGACTTGCACACAGACAGTAGCTTATGTCACAGTAAAAAAACCAACAAAATGTAACTTTGCTGAGCAACAGCGGCCTCTGCAGCGGGCTCCGAGTCAAAGTGGTTAAGTGGTTTTCATGTACTGAAAACAAACCTCAATCAATCTCTTGACCAGAGCTCTGACTATGTAATCCTGCTCACTGAACTAAAACACAGTCAAACTATATTTCTCATGATCCCTTTAGGATTCTTGATGTCTTGATTCCTGAAGTTTCCTAGCTGGACATTGAAGGTGAACGCTGGTTTTCAATTACTTATAACTGATCCATAGTTTGGCATTACTCTTGAACTTGCTTGGCCTTATTCCGACAGTTTAAGCTGTTGACTACCACTCAGTTAGGCACTTCTCATGGGAGATCATACCAAAGTTCTATAGTGCAAGAATAGCCATTTGGGGCGTGGAGTGGCAATGGCAGAGTCACCATTCTCCCTATTACAAGTCGGTACCATCAAAATTATTCAGAAGCTGTTATTCAAAGGTAAAATAGTTACATAATGTTCTAAATGATCTTTGGCAAACCTGAGGGAAAAAAACTGCTTTTAAATGGTTAGTTTGTGAGTGGAGTCTTCTTTTTGATTGCTATTCATACAGAATCTGTCCAAGGGAGGAAAAGCTGAAAAGGTCTTCTGAGAAGGTACTGTATAAGGAGATACTCATATTGAAAAAGCATGCTTTCTCTTTTTGTAGTCTTCTCTATTTGTTCAAATGAAATACCTGTGGTGATAACAAATTGAGAGCTAAAAACTAAAGTCTTATTCTGTTAAATTTTTTCTTTAAGGCCACTGAGTTGCGCAAAGTAATAAAAGTGACTGACCTTCAGTGGGTTTATATGTCAGAGAAAGATTGAAATTAGAAGAGGATAATTCAGCCATGTATTCATAACTCAGCATATTATCAGCCTAGGCCCCTATCACAGAGGAATAACTGTGGATCATAATGGTCCTTCAAATGAAGTAAATGAACTGAATCAATGAACTAACTCCAAAATGAAATGAAAAATGGAAAAACTTAAATTGAAAGCAGTAGTTACCTCGGACAGTTTAAAAGGAACAATGTACTTCAAATACAGCAGCATAGGCAACAAATTGAAAGGCAGCAACAACAGGGGAAGCACTTTAAAGGGAAGAGATTCAAATATTTATGCACATTCCTTCACAGAAACACATCACGGGGTCCTGCCTCTGGCCTGGGCAACCTTGGAGTTTGTCTTGCGACATAAAGTGTTGCAGATAAAGTCACCAGCGTCTATAACTTTGGCGAGGTTTACACCCTGCAAAAAATGTGTTGTAGTATCAGTTACAGTGTAGTGTGGGTGAGATGAATGTAAAGGCAGGCTGCTCATGGATGTACAGTAAATGGATGTGTGCGACAGGTGGAAGGGAAACTAAACTGTAGTGAACATATTCCACCAGCAGGGGTAGGAATTGTTAAATAAATTGTTCCTGAGAAGGAGCAAGCAACATTGTGGGCTTGTGCAAGTTGTGTAAAACCACTGATATTTTAAAATAAACATTTACAGAGCAGTATGTTTGCACAGTGATCTGTTTATGTAAATGAGCTTTGAATGATTGTATGAGTTTGGCAGATGTGTTGGGATTATAAAGACATAAAATACATCAGGCCTGTCAAAGACATACTTACTGTTTCAATGCCCATGCCATGGAGCATGTAGAGAACATCCTCTGTTGAAACATTGCCCGATGAACCCTGAGCATACGGGCAGCCTCCCAGGCCAGCTACTGCGGAATCCACTACACAGACCCCCATCTGCAAGGACACACAACAGAGACATTCAGCACCTCCGCACGGGCTTCACCTCAGGTAAAACCCAGGAACAAAGATCCTTGTTCCGTTGAATTGTTCTACCCGCTGCAGCGCACCTTTGCCAGGGCTGCGGTCGTGTTTTACAGCTGTTTAGGAGAACTGTGGGCTTATGTCTTGAAGATGAGTGGGCACAGAATGTCCTACAGTATGGCTTAGTCATCCTCTTTGTCAGCTCAAACCACCAGCACCACATAATTACGGCCTTGTTCATATGAGAGGAACATTATAAATGCTGAACAGAACATTTCATATGTTTCTGATTCTCCTGGTTACTCATGTTTTTACAGCACTACTCTGCCCTTAACCATGGGGATTCACTTTTTTGCCACACTGAGAAGAGATTCTTTCCTTGGCCGGATGGTGTCCTCTTACACCATGCCAACAATACGGGAGTTGTAACATTACTACTCAAATGTGCAGTTACTACAAATAATCATAAATGTCATAAATTATTTCACTAATGTCCCTAGGATGTAAGAATACAGCTTTGGTTCACTGGCTGCTTACAATCAATATTTTGAGGGAAAATGTCCTGTTTCTTTCTAATTTTCTTTTCCTTTTTTTTACTGACTACAGTATCAAGTGTCTGGCCTCCATATGAAAATTTATGATGCGTTTTTAGTTGTTTTTCTATTTTTTGGATGGCTTAGCAAATGTCCTAAAATCCCACTCAGGAAATATTAGTTGACTGCTTTGTGTAAACTAATCTCAGCGCCCCAGGATGAGTTCATTTATTGACTTTAAAATTTCCCTGAATGCAGATATCACAGACAGAGACAAAACAGTAGTGCTTGTCGTGTAAGTGTATACCCTAACCACGTATAACCTTGGTTTTTACACCAAAAAATGATGAAGCCAGACCTTCAGTTTTTCTGAATCATTACAGGCTAAGGTCTCGGGATGTTTTCCACATGTCCCTGGGATCGTCATGAGGATATTAAAGATGTTTTCCAGCTTCCGTGGCGGAGCCAGATGTCAGAGGATCCCACAGTGAGACAAAATTAACACGCTGGTCCTCTCAGTGGCATTAAGTCATGGAGGACTTTCACCCCGTGGAGCAGGACCCAGCAAGCTAAATTAAAAGAATCTCTATTGCCCCTTTTTTGAACAATGCAGCTAATTGGTTGCTTTTCCTCCAGACAAGAACCTACTTCTTTCAAGGGCTGTCTGAGCCAGCCGTAATTGCTGTTTGTGTTGGCAAGGGAAGAGGAGGAGGTGGGGTAGAGGGAGGAGGAGATCTGCTCCGGTGTGTGCAGTGCACGAGATTTCCAGACCTTGGTTAAAGCCAGAGCAGGATATTGTACTAGGCAGAATTTTTTGTAGTATAAACACAGAGTTGTAATCTACCATGCCAATCCTCTCGCTTTCAGCTGCTAACCGCGTAAGGCCAGGGGGTATTCAGCATACTGTTTCCTAGAGGAACAAAACAGACCCTTCAACGGCGTGCCCTGTTCCTTTGGACAGTAATCGCGCAGGGATTGGTGGTCAGCAGCCCTAGCTTGCCAATGCTCAGTTAAGTTCACACTGCCCAGAAACCAGATGTGCACTCAGTGTGAAAAAGCCATATCCAGTGAGCTGTGGCTATATAAAAACAATACATTCCTGGATAACGACACAGTGCATTTTAAAACTTGCATGATTCGGGATAAGCTTGTTGACATTCTACACACTGAGTGGACGAGGCTGAAGATGGACATGCTCCCATTTTGGTTTTATAACTGCGTCAGAGAGTGAGAGAAAGAGAGAGTGTGTATTCACTGAAGGATATGAAGCAGCGATGCTTTACCCACTACTACATAAACTGGGAAGCTGAAAGAAAACTGTCACAGGGCCACTGCTGACACATATATAACCTCTCTCCAGGAACACATAAATAAGCTTCCCACTGGAAAGCACAGCCCAGATATTGGAGGGCAGCTAGGAGATAGACAAAACAAACATAAAGAATAAATAAATGACATTTTTACTTCATGATTTATTTGGGCATAAAATGTATAATCAAGCCATTCACCTTCCATATTTACCTCCTCATGGATTACTGAGTTTCATGAATGCAGAGCAACCAATGACCACCACAATTGGTCTTAATATAGCAAAAATTTAGATCCTAATTTAACTTCATTACCGCAAAAAAAAGAGAAAGAAAAATATTTGGTCAGAGCTGCCAGAACTGCAGAAAAATAATCTAAATCTAAAAAATCTACAGAGACAATCCACATGAAATAGTACAAAAACTACTAATTGGCATAGACACAAACTGTGCTGAATACACCTTTGTTTATTGACCAAATCTTAGACATAGTAAAGATATTCTTAATTATCTTTAATAATAATGAATTGTAATATTTAAAAATAATATTACAACTGCAACAACTTCATTGCAATAAAAAAGACCAGAAAGTTGTGTTTGCTTCATACGTTCTTATTATGCACTTGAAAAATTATACTTTTTTTTTTGGTTATTGTGAGTTTCTGAATGTGTTACTGTATGTGCCTGTATGAGTCTGCTCTGTGATGTTTGTTATACAATATATCCTTCCATTTATGCTGTATCCTCTCACATCTGCTTTGATGCTGTTCTGTCTTTTGATGTATAACATCAACTCATCCAGGAGCTGCAGGTGACAAATGAGCCTTTTGATCAATTCTGACACATTTGGATCATATTAATGTTAATTCATTTATGTTATCCTTGATAAATAAATGAATACAGTGAAGTGTAACCATAAAATGTAATGCACAAAATATATGATAATACATGACATCCTGTATGTGTACTCAACTTTTTCAACCTTTTCTGACCTAGTTTGTTTTGTAAAACATCTTTCAGTATTATTTATTATAAATTATGTGGCTCAATAGAAATAGAAATCACTTTTGTATTGGCTATAGAGTGTAGAATTATATACTATGATCATGTTGAATTTTTGCTGAGAACAATAATGGTGATGATGATGATGATGATGGTGGTAATGATCATCACGATGATGGTGATGATGAAGAACAAGATGGTTATAATATGATATCATGTCATAAATAGAAAATATAACATCATCATGTCAACATCTGCCAATGAGGCCAAGCTGCACTCAAGTTATCAACACACAAAACATGGTTACTGACCCTGCACAGCGCATCATGGCTGAGCAGTGCCTCATGGACAGAGACAAAGGAAAATACTGCAGATAAATGTTATTGTTAGCCGAGAGCTCAAGTGTGAGCACAAACAGGTTATACTGTATTCCCCAGCTGCAGAACTACACAATACACCGAAATTGCGGGTAAGAAAAAATAATTTTCCTTGCCAAGCCTGTGAAATCTAAGCACATACATTGTCATTGTGTGACCTGCCAGGAGTAGGTTTGTAACAAAGCCCCCCCAGACCTCCTGAAAAAAAAAAAAAAAAAAAAAAAGAAAAGGTACAAAGACTGAGGAATGTCTTTATCAGGAACAAAAGAGGTGACTCAGGGCTGACAGCACTGGGGGAATTCATTTCTCTCCCAGTTGGTGGTGTGGACTTCTGGCACACAGTAATGAAAAACTATGATAAAATCTTTCATTTCCATCTTGTTTATGGGTGAGCAAATGGTAGGCTAAATATTCCCGGCTGCTATTACTTTCTGTGGCCACGGGGCAGCTGTGATGAATCATTCTAAGTATGATCCACAGAGGAATTTCACCATCCAAAATCAGAGCTAACTTTAAAAATATTTTGCTACTTTACACATGGACATTGTTGAGCTTTACTGCAGCACAATGTTGCAGTGTTAAAGATGAATAGCAGCGTAGATAATCAATAGTGGAGTCAATCAAACCATTTATTCCCTTGAAATAAATGCTTTATTGTGTTTTATGACTTAAGTATTTGTTAATGTCAGTTAGAGTTAGAGATAGTATAGTATAGACGCATCTCTCACATTATAAAACTATGACCTGACATGTATTCACTCTTTGCAATTCTTATCAATAATATGAATTTGCTGTAATTAATGAGTTAACTTTTACTTAATGGATTTTTGACATTAGAGAGTGGGAGCTAAGAAGTGATAACTGACCTACCTTTGTAAATGAAAAAAATACAATATCAGGAAATAAATGTGTGTAATATGTGCCTCCACGTGCGGCACATAACTTATTATTGTATTTTCCAGTGTTAACATTAAGGTGCTTCGTCTTTGGTGGGTGTGTAACTCTTGATGATTAAATATTTCCAGGTCTTAAATCTAGGTCTTTTTAATTCCTGGGTGATACTGTGTCAGAGCACTATAAATTTATGACAGTACCTCAGGAATTATGCAGCAACCTACACAAACTAAAGCATAATTATTCTCTGCAGACCAGATATTTGCAGTCCTGTGAAATAAAATGCTACCGAAGTTTCTTGAGCTAGGTCCGCAGCTGCGGAGCCGTCCATCACGTGTACGGCACCGAGCGAATGAAAGGATCATTTTCCACTGGCCTTTAAGCACAGCATTGTCAAGAGTTCAACAGCCAAGCGACAGATGAGTTAGGAGCCCCCCAGGGCCCTTCTATCCACCTAGCTCTCAGTTGCTTTGTCCAACAGACACTGAATAGGTGAGCCTTTGTGCTGACCCCCCTCACATCTGTTGACCCACCCAGCCCCCAGTGAGCTTCCTCCTCTGCAGTGACAATGTGCTCCAGAGAACTGATACAGCCATATCTGCGTTACCTCTGTTTTATGTCTGGATTTGTGTCAGTTTTGCACTCGCTACGGGGCAAAGTAGTGAAAAACACCCCTGAATAGAGCTCCTCTACAGGGGTTTATAACCTAATTACATTTTTGTAAGCTGTGTATATTGTGTAGTATAGTATATTAGTATAATAGTATATTACTGTAATAGTCCATGAAGTTGTTTTCTTCACTACAATACATGTGTACTGTAATGTAGTAATCCACAGTGTAATGTGGAGGGCCCTTGGGAAATATCTTATGCTCATTAAGATTCTGGGATTTTTTTTTCTGTGGGCAGTTTGTGAATCATCTTACTTTGTGGGGAGGCTTAGATCATGTTTCTTAATGCCCCTCTTCCTTGTTGACTGACGGTTCCTGGTTTTCTGTGTGTCCCATTGTAACCTACACATTTGTTTTGGGCCCTCTAAATAGTCGCCAAACAGAGGATACATTCATAATGTTGTAAACCACCAAATTGTCATTTAAGCTCAGGGAAGATTCAGGGTTACAGTGAGTCATTGTTTTACTCTTCAGCTGCATACTCAAAATGACAATAGTAGTTTAATTTGATTTCAAACAACCTGAAATGGCCACAATAAATGGCCTAATTGATGAGAATTTAACTTCATTTTGCCTGATTCCAGTGAAAAATAAATGCTTCTTCCCACTGCTATCTGTAAAAATGAAGAAAAGATGCTGTCTCTGAATGTACTGCAACTTGTGCCTTAAAAATTGTCTAAAAAGATGGATTGGGAGAAGCTCAACGTATGATTATCCCCAGCAGGAATAATGATTTAAAGCCTCAGAAAAGACTTGTGATCTCTACAATGTTGGCAGTTACTTAAGGAAGTTGAAAGATATCCTGGAACAAGAATCACCACCTCGAACTTTGCTTCCACATCTGGCTGCTCCTCTTCATGTCATCATGAGTAACAACATTGATTTATGCAAAGGCTGGGCATTTATCCATAATCGACCTGCGGTTCTCCACAAGAATATTTATATTCATCTTAAGGAGAAGGACGTGCATGTGAAGGAGAAGGTGCCCAAAGAATCCTTGCCAAGCCACGGAGAGAGTAGGGAGAAAAGCTGTCAGACGATTTAACATGAGAGGATGTGAGGATGATGCATTGCTGTCTTGTGCCTGTGCAGAGGAGAATCTACACTTCCAGCTCTGAGGTTAACACGCCTATTCTTCAAATCATGCCAGTATTTGTAAGCCCTCTACAGACCTCTGCAAAATAAAGTACTGCCACTTTTCACATCTCTCACACAAAGATCAGGATGCTTTTTCACACATTTCTTCTCATAAAAGAGGTGTGAATGAGAGGTATGACTCACACTTGTCCTCCCAGAATTATCAGCGCTCACGTCTTCCTTTTCTTCAGAGCCCTGAGACTTTTTCAACCTTCCTCCCTCTTCAGACATCCCTTGTGTTGGTTAGCTTGTGCCTTTCACCAAGTCTTCAGTGATGTCAGGTTTCTCCTTTGCTCTGTTTTCAAAGACATTTGTTTGGTCTCTTTGGTTTTGAGAATTTTCAAGGTCTTTCCTCGTCATTTTCCCAGAATTCACAGGTCCCCTCCATGCAGTCTTGGAGTGATTCCCCCTCGTTTGTGGACTTCCAGAAATGCCAGGTGCTTTCTCTACCCATAGTTTGGCGGAATAGTCTTGCCAGAGAGAGTAGCATGTCTTTCAGAAATCTTTTTAGATATAAACTATAATTTGGGGGTTTGGGTTTAGGGTCAGGTTCAGCTTGTTTGTATTTTCTTTTAGCTCTTGTTTTTCTCTTTTGCTCTCACTGTTAATATTTATGTAAACAAAATTCTTGTGAATGAAATTGTTCATCTGGCTGCATGGTGTAGTGGCAGTAGTTTTAGTAGTAGTAGTAGTTAGTTCTTACCTGAAGTGCAGTTAGGATGTTGGGCAGTGCCTGACCATAAGTGTCATGGCAGTGAACTGCGAGAGCTTTGGTGGGCACCTCCTTCATCACACTCTGCAGCATCTTCAACATGGAACCTGGAGTACCAACACCGATGGTATCCCCCAAGGAAATCTCATAACAGCCGATGTCATATAACCTCTTTGCTACCTAAAGAATTGTGGGGGGGAAAAAAACCCTCTCATTAAAACAAAATCATAATGTTAACTTAGATGCACGTATTATTTTATGTTTGGTTTTGCAGACGGAACTTTCAATTTTTAAAGGTAAAATGACATTTTATTTTTCATTGTTAAAAACTGCCACTTTTCACATCTCTCACACAAAGATATGATTCGATCTGTAGTTACAGTAGGAATATGAAGAACTCAGTGCCTGAAACCAAAGAACTATGACTCAGCTCTGTCATGCACATGGGAAGCAATAATAATGATAATAAATAAAAAGGGAGTGATTCTTTACAGTTAAACATTACCTTTTGTACCTTAATATGAGTTTATTAATGCTAGACAAAATGCTGCCTCATTCCCAGTGCTGCTGAGATAAGAGCCCACTGTCCTGTAGTTTAATGAAATAAGCACCATCTCATAAATTCATCATGCATATAAACTGAGTTCAGTTAATGTTGTGTGTCGTGATAATATTTCAAAATGACCATTCATTAATATTTTCTCCATTAAATGTTTCAGTAAGCATTAGAGCATAATAGGGTTATGCAGAGTTAGTCTCACCTCAGCAACTTTAGAAGGTTCGATGTGTCCCTCGTGGGGGCATCCAAGGGCACAGGAAACATATCTGAAAGAGAACAAAATTGGTGTCAACTTTAATGTATTTGTGTAACATTTGATAGCATCTGATGCTATTGACTAACTAAAACTAAACAACTGCTGTGGATAGAGCAGCAATTTACTGTAACATGGAAAACTAAAAGTTGCTGATTATTTTATGATTGTGGTTTTTGTGTTGCTGACAGATTTACATGTAGGGCACATTCACTGACATAAAAATCCCCATTTTAAGAAGCCAAATATTTCACTCAAGCCTGTTGTTGTTAGATGGACTAGCTCAGTTAAATAAGGATAAGACGCTTCTGGAACATTGCTGTTGATTCTGATGGTTTTTGGCCTTGTTATTTTGGCTAGTCATCTAGTTTGTCAGAGGGATATCTCAGAGGAATCCAAAAAGATTTAGATGAGATTTGGTTCACAGATCTGTGATTAGATTTTGGTGGTAATCCAGTACTCAGTTTTATGCCATTTGTAAATTATTAAATACTATTTGGCTCTTGGAAAGTGACAGTGTTTGCACTAATCCACTGTGGCGATGTGTTTATTTGTTTTGGTTGGAGAGGTTCATGTAATCTAAGTAAACATACATTATAATTGCAGTGCCTTACTTTTCCATGTATGACAAAAGGCACAACTATATAAAGTAACTTACCATGTTTGGTTTGCTGTAATGTCCATCTGGACTTGTGGTTTTCTAATGCATAGATGAACATCTGGACTTTGCTATAAAGGTATCATTACAGAATTGTGTGTTTTCACTTTAATATAAAAAGAGTATTTTCACTTGTTTTGTTTTCATTTGGAGTAAAAGAATAAATGTGATAATCAGAGTGAAATCAGAACACAAGTGAAATGGTTCATGTGTTTTCTCACCCACTATGTAACTGACATAGAGTATACTAACCCGCGCACTGGAATTTGTCGCTCTTTGGCAGTGTTAATGACTTCCTCAAACCTCAGCATGCTTTCATCGATAGAGCAGTTAATATTTTTTTTACTGAAGGTTTCAGACGCTGACCCAAACACTGCCACTTCAGTAGCACCAGCTGCAACCTTAAAACAGGAGAGAGAAAAACTGAACTTGTAAAACCGCTCTCAACACTGTGTTGGAGTCACACTTACGTAAGTGCAGTAATTATCTGGCATAAAAAGAATGTAGTGCCAACAATTAACTCACATTGACAGGCACGGGTAAACAGTTGTGGTTTATAGTAGAGATCATCAAGCTGAATTGAAAATTAATGCTTACAGCATCCTGGAAGCCTTGCATGTTAGGTGTCAAAACAGGGTACTGAACATGAGGAGCTCTCTGGATTCCTCTGAGTACATCAGTGTGGTCTGCCATCTAAATGAAGAGAGGAAAACATATGATGTAGAAAAATAAACCTTTAACATCATCTTAACATGTTCCAGAGAATACATCATCCTGCACAAATGTTTTCACATGCTTGACATTTCTCAACCAACAGAAATACTACTTTATGTCACATTCAGTGTTAACAAAACACGTTCATGTTTTCTCTCTTTCAGGAAGTAAATAGTGGAACAATTTATGACAGGAAAAGAGAAGGCGACTGCACTTTTATGACAAATATCTTAAAATATGCTTTCCAAGTATTCTTTACAAGGATGCTAGAGGAGCAGTAGTTATGCGGATGAGAAAGAGGGCCTAATAAATCACTCAGCGCTCTTTCTCTGTGCACAAAGAAGAGTTATTACCTGCGGTACCCACTTTGAGGAGACAAAGCTGGTGGCCTCGATCACAGACAGGCCTGTTCGTGAGAGCATGTCTATCAGCTGGATTTTCACCCCTGTCGGAACAATTTCCTGGGGAACAATGAAACTGAAACAACTCTTTCTGGATTTGATTCCACTCAAGATGGGAGGTACAACAAGCAGATATCTGGCAGATTTTTTTTTTTGTTGTTTTGTTTTATATTTGCTGTGCTGCTTGCCAATCGCATTGACATCTATATTCAAACGCCGAATCTTGCACTTGCTGAATATTTTTAGATCTCTAATAATTCTCACAATAGCATGCTGCGGTAAATACAATTATTTCTATATCCAGTGCAATCTGTAAAACAACTGGTGAGCAACAAGGAAATAATGAAGCTGTGACATGCTAAGCAGAGTAAACTAAGCCAGAAGACGTGTCATCTTTCCTATTCAATTTCAAAGAAAATGTGAAACATATGCTCCTGGCAATTATGGCACACAACCCATATGTTATGGATTGTTTTATGCATGACAGATACAGAAAAAACAGGGGGTTTCCAGGGTTGATCGTTTGTAGTAATACAAAACAAGGGCACATATAAATATAAATGAGATTCCTGACTGAAATGACAGTGTATACCTTTTCATTTTGAAGTCCATCTCTTGGCCCAACCTCAACGATTTTAACAAACTCTGGGTACTCGTGTCCTGTAATGGTCTGGAAAAATATAAAAGAGAAAGAGCAAAGAAAATAAGAAGAGGAATAGCACTCAACAGAGCACTGAACACAAGCACTCAGTCATGCTTTTGGCGTGGGATGCTCCGGGACATGTCACTTCTAACATGAACAACTCTCTACCTCAAAGCCACATGAAACCTAAGAAGCAAAACATAACTAAGCCTGTCAGGCCATTAGGATGCAAACTCAGGAGATGTGTCATAGAGAAAAAGCTGGAAAAGAAGGTAAGGGTAACTCCACATAAACCACAAGGGATATTCTGAGGAACAGGGTATTTTTCTGGTCTGAACCTCATAATTCTAGAGAAGATGCTCTGGTTGAACTTCAGTGTAAAACCTCAGAAAGAGTTAAATATTACACAGTAAACATCACATTAGCTTACTTCTTAAACTTCTTACACCGAGTGACTTTTTAAAACACCATCTAGCTGACCAAAAAATATTAATATTTCCAATCAGCTTTTGTCTACTATTGAACAGATTTGGCAGCTCATTAAACTGATATGGCTAATGGATAATGGGGTGGCAAACAGTGCCTTCTTTAATAGCCATGTGCAGACACAAGCATCATTAGTATCCATTAGAGGTTGTTTTACTGTCTACCTGAAAAATGTGCTTTGCTTTAGATGAGTAGTTCTATTTTATGTATATTCATACTTCAGCTTCACTACATTTGATAAGGAAATACTGTGCTTTTTAATCCACTACAATTATCTAGAAAATGTGATAGGCTGTCACAGATCAATATACCCAACAGAATATTACACTAATGTAAAAGTAACAATTTAGGGCTGCAACTTATGATAATTTTCAGTAGGCTCGATTAATTTTTCAATTAATCAATTGATCGTTAGTGTCTTAAATGTCAAAAGTATGTGAGTCAGTATGTGATAAAATGCCCTTTTTGTATCCTAACATTTAAGAGGCTGAAAAATTACTAAGACAATTAATTGATCATCAAAATAGTTGCTGATTATCGTCAATCGACTAATCAGTTATTTGTTTAAGTCCTTTTAGAATTAACTCCACCAAATACAATATAATAAGGAAATATTGTTTGTTAATGCATCAGTAATGTAGTACTTTTACTTCTGATAGACTAAGAGCATTTAGTCTAAAATACTTACTTCTAAAATACATGGCTTTTACTTGTAATGCAGTATTCTTTATGCTGTGGTATAGCTGAGGGTTACAGTTGGAAAGGAACAGCTCAGACTCAAATATTCAAGAAATGTGCAGGCAATAAAAACAAAACAATGACCTGTAAGAGGCTAAAAGAGGTGGTGTGTTCATTTGCAAGAAACAAATATTCTTGTTAAATTATTATCAGATAATCCCAGCTAATGGGGTTAGAAGAAACAGAAGCATCTAGTCTACATCTTTTGTCATATATGGTCCATTAAGAAAAAATTAGCATTCTTAATTAGAGATAATCCCACACATCCTTAAAAATACCGCAATATGTAAAAATAGAGCAGAATTTCAGTTGAAGTGGACCATTACATAAGCAGCACACAGCATTAGCGCTGTCATCAGTGGCTGGCTGCTGTGCAGCCTCTCTGTCATGAGAGAGTCATGTGGCAGAGCATGTGCAGCAGATTAGAAATAAGAAAAACGACTCCCACCTTCTCCTGCAGCCAGCGTCTCAGCCATGGGTAGTCCTGGATGAGTTGCTCATAGCTCAAGCAGTGCTTCACTGTAGTGGGTACGTTACCCATCCGAATGGCTGGTGTTCAGCCCGCTGCACCTCCGTATCCTCTGGGACTAACCTGCACAGATTGCTGCAACTAATATAGCAAATTGAAGAGTCAGATCAATACGCTAATGCAGGCCTGGCTGGTGGAGGGCCTCGCTGCGTGAGGAGATGGAATTAGAGGACGGCTGCAGACGGTGGAGGATGATTCAGCAGTTGCCATGGCAGCCACATCCCTAGCAGGGAGAGAATCAAAACAGAGAGGGATGGTGAGGGTGGGGGGAGTGGGAGTGGAGAGTGCAAGAGAGGAAATGGTGTGAAACAAAGTGGCAAATGGAGCGATGTGGGAGATTAGTGCTGCACTTTGGATGGGGAATTCTTGTGGAAGCATTTTGAGGAAAGATATATTATGTACAGCCAAAAAAGGGAATGCAGGTGCAGGGCAGGAAAAGGGAACAATAATAATAATTTATTAACCGGCTGGGTACTGAGTGCTTTCTTCACTGTGGAAGCATTTAAAACAGGCTTACAGTTATCTTGATTCAACAACAAGATTAGATGCACACTCACCTCCCTGTGCTAGTGAGAACTGAGGGCTTCAAGGAAACATGCTGCTTTGATTGATCTTCTGTGACCTAAACAGTTGAAGGGTTTCCATTGCCAGACGTGCCACTGCTGCCAATGTCAACTGCATGGTGTAATAAAATCCCTTGTTAAGCCAGGGCAACATTTACCAGAGAAAGAGCCATTCTTCTGAACCCAGATGTTAACAATAGAGGGGCTTAATGAAGTCCTAGCATTCAACCATCTCACCGCGCTAAACTGCTCTGTGATGAGAGACCTCTACCTCTCTCTCAGGGGAGGGGGGCGACTCATATGATCAGCCCTGAAAAAGCCTTTTTTGTGGCAGACTTCAAGGTTGATGTCTATCAGTTGCCACCCCCTAAAATTTAAAATGCCTTTTGGTGTATTACCTCTAATCATTTATTCATGGTCTTCTTTGGTACCGAAAAACAAGGAGCGTAGCAGTTTTAATGATTGAATTTTGAAGAATAGACTTTTAAACCTTATTTGTAAACTTTTATTTGCCTTTTTACATTAATCCAAATCAGTTCCAAATATTGTTTTTGCCAAAAATGAATAAAGGGAATTTTTGTTGTAGTTATATTTGCCTGAAAAATATTGTTCATTCATTTGAAATAATTTCATGGTTTTGTTGTTTGTTGGGCTTTAAAAAATTTTTCAGATGCATCAGAGCCCAGAAATCATGTAAACAGCATAGATCATGTGGCTGGGTATGTACACTGAATGTAAAACATTTGAATAAATATGTTATGGAACTAATTTTAGTCTAACAATCATTTATAATGTGATAAAATAAGGTTGAGAAATCTGTTGTCATTACATAATCAATGTAATTCATCATTTATATTTGCTGTCTATCCTAAAGGAAAAGTTCCCTTCTCAGTGTTTTCCTTTCTTCAGTCAATGATAACTGCATCAATCACTTAACCCTAACTGGCCTTTTAACATTTCTACTCTCAAGGAAACTCGGCAGCTGCAGTTTATCTTGACAAATACCAGCTGTGGAGGGTCACTTTAAAGAACTGGCCTTCAGGGGCTTTTCTGCTTTTGGGAATCAATGCAATGCAGGTGAGTAGAAACTTAAAAGCTTAAGACGAGACATAAGAAGACAAAGATCTGACATTTTCCCAAAAAAGATTATACTTTGAAATGGTTCACCTGACATCTGTGGGAAAAAGCTTCTTTGTTAGATGTCAGAGAGATAGATTCAAAGTTGGGTGTGGTTTCAAGATGACCATGATAGGTGAAGCATCTATAATAACATTTTCTGGAGTACATACATTTACATGGTATGACAATAACACATATTATCAGATTACTTTTAAACCAACTGGGTCTTAACTTACAAAAGCATCTAAAGAACGTAGCAATTTTGCAATTGTAAATTTCAGTTTTTTAGAGTGTACACAGGATGGAGGATTTTCAGGACTCTCTGCGTCAGAGTTCAGCATTTGACACTCAAATGAAATGGTGGATTTTTGCACAACAGCAGCACTAACAGATTCACATAGTTCCAGACCTCAGAAATCACTGCCCACATGTTCGATTTGTACAGTGATTTAAATAGAGTAAAATAATGAAGTGATGCTAAATGGCAATTCAGTTTAATCATCAGGCTAGTAACAAATAGAAACAGCTACAGATGTTTTCTATAAGATTAAACTCTTTGTGTAGATTGGGCAAACAGATATGCGTTGACAGGAAAAAGGATGTCTCTGGGCTTGTTTGTAAGATGTCTCCTGAGAACAGTATATTTTACACAAGAGACCAAGCAGATGATGAATGCTTCAAAACATTAAATAAAAATCAAACAGTGCAAATGTCACAACATGTTTCAGCACTGGAAAATGTTGCATATAAAAGAAAGGGACTATTCTCTTTTTTTGTACTAAGAAAGAAACAGATGTGAAAAACAGTACTTTATGGGGTACAGGTTTCGGCATGGCATGAAAGAGGTTTTAAGCTCTCAGATATACACTCAAAACAAAGTGGGAGAAAGAAAACAGGAACCAGATTAAATCAATTTTCATCCTCCATCCGTCTTCAATTTCTACATCATGGATTTAACTGAACTGTAACAACAAGAGAGTCCTAGTGCTGAGCGAGTAGCACATTATCATCACCCATGAAAGCAATAATCATGACATAGTCTTTCATACCCAGGGAAGATGGAAGGGTTTGTTGGATATATAGCCGGACTGATTACACCCAGACCACTTGATAATTGAAACTGAAGTCATGCTGCACAAAATGAAGACATATAAAAATCTTGCACTTGTGTAAGGAAGGCACCAATACTCCATCTCATTTCCATTATATTCCATGAGAAAAACACAACCACAAACACTTATTTTTCAATCAAATGTAAAGCCTTTATAAAAACAGCAGCCTACCTTACAGTTTGTTCAGGAAGGCCGGCCACTCTGAGCCAACTTTCCACAGCTCCCCTTAGAGACAGCATGTGTGTTAAAGATTATCCTCGCAGTAATCACACCACAGAGCGTCCCGCGGTTTTTAGTCACAAAAGCCACTGACCTGTGTGTTGGGTTTGTGTCCACAAATGGTCATATACAGGGCTGTTGAGCTTTAATTCATAAAAAAAAATACAATTTCTCCTGCTTGATCAAAGTAACACTGTGGAACTCTGTGCACCAGCCTGTTCAGAATGATGAACATTAGTCTGTATTTAATAAGAAGTGTGATCAAAACACCTAAATCCTCACCAGTTAATTATCAATAATAATTCATTCCAACATGCTACAGCCTTCAGCTTTTACTTCACAAAGGCACTAGCCAATGCTGCTTTGTTACAGATACATACAAGTGGATTGTTTCTAGCAGCAGCCAGATATTTATTGTACAGATTATATTGTACCATAGGGGACCTCACGGCTGGATTACGGCTCCGGATGGATCATAAAGCACAGAGATTTCCTGCAGTGTATCCATATCCTTGGTGGGAGAAACTGCATTTCACAGGAAAATTTACAACAGCCAGAATTCACATCTACTGGGTTAAGTGGTGGCTGTTGACATCTCATTTTTCTAAATTGGTATGGTAGCATGCTATGTTCATTTTCATGATCATCTGAGAAGATGACAGGTAAGTAAACACCAACTTACTAAATAACACATTTTTGATACCTGACTTTGAGCGACGTGAATACAATCTTTTCTACAAACTCAGTTTTTGTATTTGTGAGCCAACACTGTCAGAGAATATTTATGGCGGATGTTGTTAAGACACACAGCGTGACAGTGCATGTGTCATCTTCCCGTCTCCTTAATTTTCTTTCTAACGCCAATGCAGTGCATTGTGCAAGGTGGATACCAATGAATGATAGTTTCCATTATTTAAACCCGACCTACATGAAAGGCCTTTTAAATACCATACAAAAGCTAAGAGGTGTGCCATACACGTCACATAAATCATGTGATGGATACTATCTTTCCCCCATAATCTGGAAGGGATTGGTTACAAAATAATATACATTTCTCCGCTGGCAGCCTCATGATAATCACCCTTTTGGGCTGGCTTTGGAGGTCACAGCGCTGCTTTATAGCTAGCACTGTACCACTTGCATTACCACTCCCCAAGAGCATGTCAACAGGCTCCATGGGTGGACCCCGAGTTTATATCATACTTGTCAAACATTTATAAATCCGAGACGGTAGTCCAGCAACAGCATGTAAAACATCCACACAGCTCCAAACAGAAATACACAAGGACAACTTGAATTTAAAAAGGCTGGAGGACTTGCAGCTGGAGGAGGAGAAAACGCTCCAACATAAAACGCATTTCTGCATATAGTTGAGGGGAAGAAAAGCCATAAGGTCAAGTAATGGCAAAGCAAAAAAGATTTTCAAGTGGTACATTTATTAAAATACACAACACTCTACATTAAAATATACTTTCCCCAAACGAAAACTAGAATTAGCATGAAGCAAAGACGTCTGCAGCTATGACAGAGTTCACAGAGGAACGAGACAGTGTTTATGGAAGAGATTTACATAAACATGTTTTTTTTTTTAAAGGACATAAATTGTAAAGCATTCATAAGTGAACACTCAACATATTAAGAGTTTCATTCCAAACTGACATAATCCCCTTCTGACAACACACTCGCTTATAAAACGCACACAAAAAAGCTGGCATGGAAAAGGTGAAACTGTATCAGTGCTGAAAGACGGTGACAGCTTGAAAATAGCTTTGGGCAGTTTGGTTTATATTAAGGAACACTCACTTTTTCTTTTTTACCTGTTATCCAATTTGATTTAGAATATTTCCAATAGCCTGTTCAACAGCATCATCTCCCTTATTTATCAAACGAATTTGTGATGCAGGATTTTGTGACATTATTCTAGCACTGAAGAAAAAGCAAATATACTGACCTCCAAGTTTAATTCTAGATAGCTCAGTGAGCATTTATAGTTGTCTATTGGAAAGGGAAAAACAAGCAGAAGGGGAAGCGACCTTATGTATCATGAAGACTCCAGTGAATAATTTACTCATAAAAGTTATCATACAGACGTAACTAAGAGGGAGTATATGCCAACGGACACAAAAGTTATGAGATAACTGGTGTAAAGAAAAATCATTTTGTCCTAATCATTTAAATATCACAATATTCAGTGCTATTAAAAAAGACAGAAAATAAATTAGGTAATAAAACTTTATATACATAATACTGTACATCACATCACACCTGCAGCAGATGTGTTTTCCAGCGATTCCCATACCAGATAGCATAAATTAAAGTTAGCCCAGCCACTAATGGCAACCACAAGACCTAACTACCATATTTCTGTATTTCTTGAGGATAACATTTGAGCTGTCATCAAAGTAAAGTACTGATATTGCGTTGAGCTTGGTTGGGGCACAGCATGGCTTTGGCACATTGTCAGGAAACATTAAATGGACCTATAAATGAGAGCATAGAGTAGGTTTAAAAGAGGTGTGACAGCAGTGAGCTTCAAATGAATTATAACTGCAAAAAATATTATAGCAGCTCAAAACGTGATTTTATTGCCATGCACATCTGCAAAACACTCTAAAGCATACTTACCAAGGTTTGTACAATTGCATGATTTGTTGCGTTCATGTGTGCGTTAAGTGGAAACGCGCATTCACCATCACAGTAAAAAGCAGCATAGCCCTCAGGTGCAATGATCCAATCCTTGACAAAAACAAGACAATTTGCTTATTTTATTTGCGACATGGGCTGTGACTTCTTAGTGTCACCATATAATCTGAATAAAAGAGTTCATCATGTCATTACCATGTGTCAGTTCTAGTTCTCAGTGTTTGTGTGTCTTACCTGCCAGCCCAAATCTCTGAAGCTGACGTAAAGTTCATGTTTCTTACAGGCTTGCTTCTGTTCACTGGTGTTATAATCTGAAAATGAAGCCACTATCCATCATATCTCAATATGATCAATCACTTCAAGTACAAAAATATTCACAGCAGTGTTATTTCAGTTTAATTTAGTTGACATGCGGATCAGACGTGAATGCTGAATAAAACCTCCTTTGTTTCCAAATAACACATTTATAGAAAATCTTGCTCCTGCAAAATGTTTTTATTTTGCAGGAAGAAGCTGTCAAGAAGATTAAAAGTCTAAAGCCGTGCAATTTTGAGTTTATTCCACCCAAAATTCATGGCAGATTGCCCACTTCATATATATATATATAAACTGTGAAAATACCATTAAAATATTATCTTTAATGTTATAGCAATCTGGCCAGTCATTTTGGAGCTTTTCATTGCAGAGACTTAAGTTAGATAGTGTGAGAAATGAATGGACAGTCTGACGCAATGATAGCATGTGGTCAAAATGTATCCAATTTAGAGATTTAATGTCTATAGGGTAAAAGAAATTATAACAGAAAATAAAAAATACATCATAAAAGTGCACATACCTCCAGTTTTTGGTGCCCTTGATGATTCTTGCTGATTAGTGGATTTATTGCGATTGTGATTCTTTTTTTTCCCACCAGCAGCTCTGACAGAGCGAAGTAACACCCCGCTGGCCTTGAAGAAAGCAACCAGGAAAGGCTGTTTGGACTGGGGCCCATTCCTCCCAATGATTCCAGCAGATTTTATGTTGATACTTCGTCCTTTAAAAATCAGCAGGTAAATAAAACTTTCAAAACAAAACCAAAGAAAAACAGGATATTTTATCATTTTATTACTGCTTTCAAGGTGAATCTGAAATACAAAGAATATGACAACTCATTAATCTTTTTTGTGGATTTAGGGCTATTTATTGGTGATAAATTATCAGTGTCAAATGTACAAGTCATTTATCCTGAAGTCAATGAAGATATTAGTTTTTAATCGAATGCAGACATTGTGGATTGTCTCAAAAGATGAACTTCCTGACCCTTTCTAGAGTCCAAGAGTCTGAAATAAATCTGAAGAGGTTACAAAGGAAGGAACAAATGTCAAATTCATAGAAAGAAAAACTGAACTTCACTTGCCATCTACAGTCTCCACACAGAGCTGCAGGCCCAAGTTCTGCTGTGGGTTCATCACCCAGTGGTTACTGGTGGCTGTGATGTCAAACACCAGCCAGCCCCCGTCGGACGCCTGGACCTTTTTGGAGTCGAGCAAGAATGTCTCTGCATCTCTGAAGGTAAAGAGAGACAATGAAACAAACATCTGCACTAAATATACCACAGTTAAAGCACCAGCTGCTACAAAACTGCAAAGCTACAAAAACATCCAGTATGTCTCTTATTTAAAATGTATCATAATCCAGTGAAGATTACTAATATTTGGTCTCTGTGGGTATGTTGGTTTATTTAAGATTATTACTCTTTTTAGAGTGGTGTCGGTCAAACAGATGGTAAGATGAATGTGGTGACTTTACTGCTGTATTATAAACAAATTACAAAACCTCTGTGCCTGATATACTTTGTTAAGCTCTAAAACAAATAAAAACAGCCTCTACCCCTTAATGCTGCATAGCTTTAATGGGACACAAAAAAGAAACCATATGCTTCTTTGAGGGCATTTAGACTGAATCCAAGAGGTCTTAACTGGTTAGACCAGAAGAGATAAACGAGGTATCACTGACTGATCACAAATGGATACAAAACTCTGTAGCAGAAGCCAGAATCTGAGTGGCTTTTATTACTGTCTTCATCTCTTTATCCTTTTGAAACCAAACATTCTTCTCTAAAAAGCCCCTGAGTATTGAGCACTGGTGATTTGGTGTGTAAAAGTAATTGGCCATTTTAGTATGCCAAAAGAAAGAGCACCGCCATTGTTGAAGAAAATGTGACTCGTAATAAACTGCAGGGTTGTGTTTTGAAACATGCTCCAAGGTTTCAGCTATTTGTTGGGCAAAACAGCTCAGGAGTTATGAATCTTGTACATCAGCCTTTGTGTATTTTTAACATGAGCCTGACATAAGGCATCAATCAACCCGAAGTTGAAAAAGCCCCGCTTCGCAATTTGCATTGGATTCCTTTCAAGCAGCAGATCGGATAAGGCCTGTTCAGTTTTTGTGGTTACATGGTGCTGGTCGAAGAGAACCAAGATTTTCCATATGGCCTGAATAGTTCAGGAACTGTTTATGTGTTTGTTACAGGTGTAATAAAACTCAATGTCATGTGGAATTCCACACAAGATGAATCCTTATGAGTGACTTACTGTTGAACTTCCTCTTTGAAATGTACAGAATTAAGCTTATATCCTGTGATAATTTAGTTTGTGTAGGTAAGAATTCACTATTCCAACAGCCATATCCAAGAGGATTTTTTTTAATGACGCTCCTTAACTGTGATTTCTGGATGTGCTGTTCAGACAGAGTTTAACTAAGTGGTTAACACTCAGCCAGGTAAGAACTCTAACCTTTAAACTTTTTTTGTCACTCTTTTGTCTTTTTTTTCTGCTCATATGCCACTATTCTCCCTTGGCAATGTATGTTCAGTACCAAAGTTCAGCAGAGCAGGACATTGATATAGTGGAGTGGAGTGAAATGAGGTCAGGTCGGTGCGTGAGTTTAAAGTTACCCTAAACTGTAGATTACAAATTCCTCTGAGAACTGGCTCTACACATATAAAAAAAGGAAATGTATTCAACATGTTTGTTAGAACTCAACAATTAACACAATGTGTTTAGGTGAGAAATAGTGAGTGTAAACATAACTTGTTTGTCTACAAAAAAAAAAAAAAAAAAAAACTCCACCGGGTACCTTTAACAGCAGCATCTGGAGTTCAAACCTATACTCATAGTAGCGAGTAATACTTAACTTATTTAACACTGACGGCGACCTTTAGTTGACCCTAACAAAATTTCAGCTGAACATGAACTGAGGAAGTTGTTGTTAGTAGTATACAGGATACATCGTCACTATTGTAAAATGCTTAAAATACCCAATTAAGTTACTTTAAGAAAACCATAAGCTAACTATACTTTGTGCAAGAGTGGATTTTTTAGAAATGACGGAATGAAAACCTTTGGCTCTGACCATTTTGAGTATACAATGTTGGTATGTTGTCTGATATACTGAAGAAAAACATAAAATAATGTGTATGGCTTTACAAGCGAATAGTACTCATAACTTATGAATTCATTATAACCTTTTAAGTTGAGAAAAACCCAGAGAAAACTTTTTAAAATCACATATTCTGATATTGATTCTCAAATTTCTAGCACTGGGGAAGCACTGTTCTTCTTTGTGAATACTAACTGAAACATACTATTCCCTATGAAAACTTTAACTGAGCAGTCTTCCCCTTTAAGATAGCAGAGTCCATTGACTTGGACCTTTTCAAAGCCCAGGAGGGCCATATCTCCCCTTCAATCACCCACACACATTTTTGGCAAGCAAATGTGGGCCCACTTTTAAGTACACCCTTGTGTATTCAGCTATGTCATGGTTTAAACTTCCGGAATATTGTTAAGACAGGCAGGTGGTGGGCATAACAGTGATCACGGGAGCACCCGAGGGAGCCCCCTCCCCCTAATATGGTCCCTCATGGTTTCATCTGGGACGCGGCCAGCAGGCAACACAAGACGAGTGATAACTGATGGACCTTCCAAGCTTCATAAGTGGCCAACTTGCTAATGGAGCTCTCTTTATCCGAGAACTATATTTGTAAGGCAGACATGGTGTGAATGAAGGAGAGCAGAGTTGGAGATAGAAGGGCGTTCAGTGTGAGTGGAAAAGTTTCAGCCGTGTAAGACAATAGCTGCTGGAGTATTTGCCTTTTTTAAAAAAAAAAAAAAAAACTGTGAAATAAGATTACAACAGGAGATCAAAGTACAGCTGAAGTAACAGCTATTTCTGTTTTCTTTCAATCAACTTGCAGTTGCAAACAGCTTTGATGCAAGTCCTGAGCCTATATTCGTTTTCTGAGATGTTTGATTCCCCGGGGACTTATATAAGGATTAATTTTCTCTCAAATGTCAATGATCAGGGTCTGTTTATCCTCAATAAATTATGCCCCTAAAATATCCTGTATACAGTGGTGAAAGAAGTATTGAGACCTTTTACTAAAATAAAAGTAGCAGTACAAGTAAAAGGCCAGCATTCATACTTTAACAAAAGTACATAGCAGTAGCAGCAGAATGTATTTTAATTATCAAAAGCAGAAGTACTCATGAGGCAAAAGAAGAGTTATATATATTATGTTATATATTACTGCACTAAGATTACTGATGTGCAAATGAAAAAGCATCATATTAATGTTTTAGCTGGTTGAGGTTGAGCAATTTTTAATAACTTTATATATTCTTAGTGGTCTAATCTATAACAGTACAATATTTGTTGTAAGTTGGTCATATGTCAGATAAATGGTGTAATGGTTGGTTTGGTACTTACTTGTTTTGATATTCCTTGATGACTTGATATATGGTAACCTTCAGAGTAATATTTTCGTAGCGGGCATGACTGCGGTCTTTGTAGATCCGAAACTCTGCAGCCGTCACCGCTTCTCCATCTGGGATCTGAGTCAGATCAAAACGGAACTCCTTGTAGTGTCTTCGTTGGTGAGAAAAATCTTTATCTTTCTCCACTGGGAAAGAAAATATTTTGTGATGAATTTCATTTTTACTGGCAGCAAAGCTTACACTGATCAGAAAATATGGCTTCACCTCCTGAACCGCTGCGTGTGTTGCTCAAAAGAGAAAATATGCCGGCATTAACACACAGAAAAAGAGTAATTTATTACATCTTCTTTTACATTCCGAGTCCAATCCAAACATTTTGACTACCAACAAAAGCACTTTCCAGTTCATTAAATCAGTCAACTGAATACAGGTAGCAGTTCCCAGACAGGCCCTCTACTGTGTGCCTAACTGCATTCTCTGGCCATGATGAATGGGCTGTCAGTTAAGAAAAACAGGCTGATTTCAATTAAAGACACTTTGGTCTGATCCTCAAGTGAGAGAAAAGACCAGACAGGATTCTTCAACGTCATGTGAGCGTCTACTCTGACCTAATTTCTGACCTTATACTGACCTTCTGTAGGTTCCATACAATGAGCCAAGAGTGTTTAACGACCCTTAACCTTTAAAACTAAATATTTCTAATATAATGAGTAAAGTGAGATATCATTTTAGGCCTGAAAAAGTTATTCGGGTTATTTTATATTTTGCTGCATGGAAATGAATAAAAGATATGGACGGTTTGATTTTTCAAAATAAAGTTCTTCAATAAAATGACTTAAATAACCACATCAAGCAGCCTCAGTATATCAACATGATCACCTGTTGACTGAAGATACTCTGACGCTACTAAAAAGTGACCGCCAACTGTCTCACACCCCTGCCTGAGGCATGTAGCTGAGCTCAGTGAATTTTCTGACATCCGTGGTGATATCATGCAGTGCACTTCCCTGATATTTTATCGAGGGAGAACGCCTGCGGTTACTTAGCACAAAGAGGTCAGAGGTCAGGTCTGACTTTTACCCACTGAGCGTGTTCCATTATATTAGCCACAGGCAGTAATCTGAAGCAGAAGTAGAACTAAGAATGGAGCATGGAGCATTTAAAACAGCTAAAGATTAAATAATAATGACCTCACTCCCTGGTAAGGGCGAGCCGCGTGCATTCTTGATGTGTTGCATATTAATTGGGTTCAGCTAGTTCTATGAGGACGGTATCCATATTTTGTTAATAATATTAATAAATGGCTGGTGGGTTACATCTTAACTCCTCTTGTATACAATCTCACTTAAGTGTCAGAATTTTTTTTTTATTTCTTGATTTCTTATTTATTCTTACAGTAGGCATATTAAACTGCATGAGATCCCACATGGACTTTTGTAAAACAGCTGAGGTCAGTAGCTATATTTGAGTGTACTGTAATAAAGACAGAGCCCCATTGAGCACTTCACTGACAGTCACCAGAACGAGAGCAGAGCTTTCAAGGCTGACAGTGTACATGCCCTGGTATAGTGGTAAGTGGAAACAGATGGGCCCAGGCCAAGGTGAGGGATTATACTCCCAAGGAACTCTACACAATTCCACTTTTACATGTTTTGCCATATATTCAAGAAAATAAAATCCTCAACACTACAGTGCCAATGTCATGTTGCATCTGTTTTATGGTGACTTTTTTTTATCATTGGTTTAGGATTCTGCAAGGCTGTATTATATTCTACTTCTAAGTAACTTTTCATGTGGTATGCTTGATATTTTAATTCAATAATAATAAATGCAACAGATAGCTCAGATATGGAGAGTAGAACTCCTGCTTTCTCCTAGTGACAGAACCAGGAGAAATACAGGCATCACTCAATATCACTCCCCTTTTAACAACAGGAAATCATTTAGACCAATTTTCTCAAGGTCAGACAGTCATCTGATAAGTTGCTCTGAACTGCAGGGTTAAGGGTCGTGGCTACTGAACAAACACAATCATCATACAGATCAGCTGCATTTTTTGAATAGAAAGCAGCAAAAACTGATAAGGTCAAAAAGTTTAATTGTGTTGAATGCAAAATATTTCACACAAGGCTAAAGCAACTGAACATCTCTGAGGGATAATGACTGATGTCTGAAAATGTACTGAAGATATTTAAATCTAGAAATAAAAAAATAAATAGAGGAGGTCAACAACTGCAAACGTAGCTTACACACTTGATATAGTTTATAGTTTTTATAGAGCAACGTAGACTAAAGAAAAATCCACATCTCAATCCACATCTATTTTCACAATAAACTCCATGTGCTATATGTCCATGTGCAGTACAACAGACAGGCCAAGAAATACATTCATCACATGAATGCATTTATATGCATTTATATCGGCCTGACTCTTGGGTTTCACTGTGGAATATGTCCTTATATTTATATTTATACTTCAAATGCAAATGAAATCAGGATCGATTGCATCTAATTTGGACTAATCCATTAATCAGTTCTGATTTAATAAGAAAAGATGACAGATGGGACTACTTTAATGTCACTTACCTAAATTGACAAAACTCATGACCATGTCGGCGTCATTGAGAAAGTTGGTGTCGTGCGCTGTGGTGAGCGCGGGGCTGTGGCCTAACAGTGGGGCCGCTCGGTAAGGCTGTGCCACACGGGAGTACCCGGCATTCTGGGGGCTGTAGTAACCTTTCCTGGAGTGCCCTTGAGCCTTGGCACCGAAGTTCTTTCCCGCGCCCTGCGGCACCCCCCCCACCTCCTCCTCCTCCACGGCCATTGCGTTGTACAGGTCGAGCATGAAGAGCGGCGCGGAGGACGCCTGCTTCCCGGGAGAGAAGGGCCTCGGACGGTGAGGCAAGCCCAGGATGGAGAGGATCTCTCTCTGGATCTCCCTGCGTTCGTGATTGCGCAACCTCCTGTAAATAAAACTGGAGTGCACATGGTTGTCACTTAACCCGCAATGAGCGCAGGACAGAAAACTCAAGCAGCTCCACGCAAGTCCAAGCACAGCACGGTTCAAAGGTGTAAGCGCTGTCATCTTGACAAATAGCTCACTTTGGGATGTGAGGTTGAACTACATCGCACCCTGTGGGGAAAATAAAGCAATTTATATCTCTGCCAATACGGAATCATAGACTCTCCATATTAGCCAGAGGCACCACAACTTTCACGGTGGTAACTGAAGAGGTTTTTTTTTTTTTTTTTTTTTTTTTACCAGTCAACCCTTCAACAAAATGAGGTATCAGCTCGCAGAAAAGTCGCTGCTACTCTCCTGTGCGCGAGGCTCCTCCAGCAGTATGTACTCCTCCAGGGTCCATCCAAAGTCTGTGCCACACTAACTATTTATGGAGCTGTGACCCCGTCCCTCACCTTACTCCTCTGTGATGAAAAAACACGTAGGTACGCCCATAACGTCGAAGGATAACCCGTTTCCAGTGGATGAAATGTGTTGAACTGTGTCAAAAAATGAACAGAGAGGAACTCTCGACTCATGCCCCGGCTCGCATTTTTCTTTTTCTTTTTTTCCCCCCTTCTTCTTCTTTTCCCTGAGAGAGTGTACTGGGGCTAGTTGCCCTCTGAGTCCATCCCACACTCAACTTTTGTTTTTGCATCCACCTCTAGCGGCCGCAATAAAACTTCAGCCCGGTCCCATGATGAATGTGGCGGCTCAGGAGTGTAAAAGGAGACACTTGAAATCCGAGAGCCCGTCTTAACGAGTGAGAGAATAATGACAGAGCCTTTTAATCACCTCAAGTTATTGAAGTCCGCGTGTTTATAGGAGAGGGCTCCAGCTGCATTCACCTACAAGAAGAAGGATCCTGTTTTTCATACAGTATGGGCTTAAACACGACCTACTGGGATGATGTAAAATATATATATTCTATTAAACTAACCAACAAACAAGCGGGCCAACTTTTACCGTACTGTAACTAGGAGGATACAAAATTCCCATACAGGAACAAATGGAGGAGCAGATAAATATACCTCAAAGACTGATAGGAATACTGCAGTTTCAGGATTTGGAACCACAGAGCCACTGTGCATGTCTCTATATCCTACAATGATTTTCATTTTCATGAGTCTATAAATTCCCTACAGAGCAAAAAACTGCCTTTGAGTATAGAAAAGTTAATTTAAGGCAAAGAGCCTTTATGCAGAAAGCTCCATTCTCAGAGGAGCGTTAAGTAAACAGTATGTTGAAGTAAGTATGCTGAGATAATTAAATACATAAATACTCAGAGGTTTCCATGTGATGGGTGGCTGCTGTCCAGGATGAAAAAAAGGAATCTCCTACGTAGGTAATGTAACTCCTGGACATGCTGTCTATTGCCACATAGCGCCATCTAGTGTACAAAGTGACAACACTTAAAAACTGTTGGAAGTCTCACAAACACACATACACACACACCGCCTACTGAAGCTTTTTGCACTTGCATCCAAGTTTCCTAACGCTGTGTCCTTAGTAGGAGACCCAGGTGATGATCTCTTGTTTTTTCCACAGCCATCACACTTCATCCTTTTTGATGCTGCAGTCAAAATGGAAACATCTCAACAGCACACACACCACACCCAGACTTTCCAGGAGGAAGATGAGATTGATGATGTGACGGAGTCCTGAAATAAACCTGAAACTTAAAGCCAAAAGCAGAGGACAAACTGAGTTCACACATCATTATGATATTTTAATTCTAGAAAAAAAAAAAGATTCATACAAAAGTCATCTTGACACAAAATAAAATTACAAAAGCTGCTTAAGACATGTCACTGCTGAAATACACAGTTATGACTCTTTTATAAATAACAATAAAATACCTGCTACAGTAATGAAAGGTAAGCCTCTGGAACATAGATGACATAAAATTTCTAATTAAAATGTCAGCATGTTCTTAGACGGTGAAACTTTAAACATTTTTTAACTGGAATAAAATGACATGAATTAACTGGTATTGTAATGGGGGAAAGTATTAGTTACTTTTACACAGTATTAGTCGTTGTAAAAGTTTGCATAAAGAGTTAAGTGCTTAACAGTCAAACTGAATGCTTTAGGAACACAGGCTTACAGCAGCTCATAATCAGCTACAGGAAATCAAACTCACAGTTTTGTGTTGAGACATGCCAATTTCTGACATAATTTATGGTGAAATCACTGAACATGAAAGTTATAGATTATAGAAGTTGTGTTTTTTTGTACTCTTTTTTTTTTTTTTATGTAACATATAGCACCTGCTCGATGTGCTGTGAAAATTAAGACAGCGACATGCAACGAAGCAACACCAGGGGGCAATATGGGAAAATGTACCAGCCATACTGCCCAGAGAGAGACTCAGACACAGATTTAGTACGAGTTCAAGGTGATCAGATGAGAGGTAACAAATGGAGCCAATTACAAATTCTCTTAACACCATTAAAACCTCAAACCTTGTTCAAAGACATCTGACTGATAATACAAAATACCAATAGAGAAAATGTGATAGGATCTAGTTCTATGACTGTCTGAGATCACATAAAAGGTGTTAGAAGAGGTCCGTTTTGTTTCCGTGACAGAGACAAACTGTAAAGATGAGATCTTCCTGAGAATGGCTGTTTGTTCCACATCAGCTCTAGACTGGTGCCTGCAGTGGCGCTGCATTACATCAATAGATTGGCCCTTTGCTGTAAGGATCCCGCCTCATCATGCTACCATAGCACATGGATGGATCACACATCCCAGGCTGGCCAGGGATGCCAGGATTACCACTTTTACCCTCTGCTCCATTTAGACCAGGGGGTCCAGGCTTACCTGGAGGACCCGGTTTACCGTACCCCTGGGGACCCATTGGACCTGCGGAGACAAAAAGACTAAGCAATGATCAGTTCAAAGAAATGGTACACAGTAGTAAAAGGTGACATTAGATATCAGAGGTACCTCAGTAAGAGGGTTTTCTGTAAATAACTCAAATGATAAACTGAATAAAACTATTATTAGTTATTTAAATTATTATTAGTTATTAAATTATTTACCTGGGGGACCAGATGGCCCTTGGTCTCCAATAATGGTTCGACCAGGGCTCCCCTTCTCACCTTTGAAACCTGGTTCTCCTACAAACACAAGTGTTTGCATTAGAGCATCCCCCAAAATAGTTTTAATAACATACTGTTGACTTGAAACTAGTTTTACCTTTGAGCCCATTAATACCAGGGTGCCCTGGCCGACCCGGGTGTCCTGGCTGTCCCCTGGAGCCAATAAGTCCAGGGAGACCCCTGAGTCCCTGGGGCCCAGCTGGACCTGGAGGACCAGGAGATCCAGGCCGGCTTTGGCATCTGGTGCAGCTACTCTGCTGGTTGCTCAGCAACAGTAAAGGCAGCTCACCTAGAATGATTGACAATGAAAAAAATTCAGATGTAAGTGGTGAAAACACAGACACACATCACGAGTAATCTCTAGTATCTCTAATGATACTCACTCTGAAGAATATCTCTGCAAATTTGCCGAATATGATTGTCCGACAGTTCACTTGCCTGTAATAAAGCAACGGATCATATGGATCTGCAGTGAATGTCTCAGACACAACATCATGATAAAAAAAATCAACAACAGTAAAGTTGTAAACACAATGTTTATCACACATACAGATCTTCCTTCAGGTCCAGGTGGGCCAGGTAGACCAGTGTCCCCTGGCAGCCCTCGGGGACCAGGTGGGCCTAACTGACCCGGCTGTCCAGGCCGTCCCACCTGACCTTCTTGACCTCTCTGCCCCAGATCTCCTGCTGTCCCTTTCTGGCAAAAATACAAGCCCAGTGTTAGCAATACATGTGATAATTCGGGTTAGATGGAGGTACAGTAATTAATGCATTTAGTTTAACATACCTCTCCTTTTAGTCCCATTGGACCAATGGAGCCCTGCCAATCAAAGTCAGGGTAAGTCATTAAAAACTACAGCAGAAAGCATTTGAACAACAACCAAAATGTTTTATCTAAATAATGAAAAATCTGCATTTAGATCTTCATTAAAATACACAACAACAGGTCACTGGCATTCATCTTATCTTAGGATAATCTTGAAATATTACGCACAAATATTCTAAAAATTTGTAGAGTCAGAATTATGACTGCTGAGTTTTGCTGGTTGCACCACCTATATGCTCAACCACATCAGATTTCTGCAGGATCCTTTAAATATGGCACCATGTCAATTAAAGTTGGTTACAGTTGTATAATGCATCCAAGAATGATGTGAATTAATGTCAAATAGGTCATGCCTGTAAGTATTTGGCAGCATGTGATAGGAGAGTATAGAGCATCAAATACATGTGTGTTGCCTTTATAGATAGATTAGCTAGGCACTATGTGTGTACAAGGAAACAACGAAAACAAGAATTGAGCTTTAAGTGAAAAAGTGAAAGTGCTTTATAAATGGCCACAGGGCGGCACTATCGACTCTCAAGACTCCTAAAAACTACTTGACCTGACCTGTGACTAACTTTTCCAACAAATTCCACTGAAATCTAATTACCAGTTCTTCTGCTGGTTAATAGACAAATAGAAAGATAACATCCTTGGTGAAGGTAACGATCATCAGCCCTCATACACCAAAGCTGATCAAAAGAAACTCACGTGATCCCCCGGCCGACCATGCTCTCCTTTTTCACCTTTCAGTCCCTGGTCAGAATATCATCAGATTATTGTCACAAAAGCACATGAAATCAGTGTTTCACACACTAGTCTAAAACATCCATTCAATACATGATCACTGATGTATTTTTATCAGCTGCAACAGCGGAGGTGATGTAGTTTTCACCTTGTGAGTCTGTGTCTGTGTGTGTAATCATGGCAAAATGTGATTCTGGACAGAGGTAGTTTTGAGTTGGCAGGTGTTTACATTTCTGTGGACAGATTCTGTCACCATGATAGCATCACAACTGTGCAAAAATACAGGTGCAAAACTTTACAGGTTTGTAGTTAAGATCAGAATGAAGGCAGAGTTTGAAGATGGGTGTGGTCCAACCCATGACTATGGAATACTTATGTAATAATGTAGTAATAACTACTGAGTAGGGCGGTGTTGCAGGTGGAGCAATGGTCTCTAGTTATAGTAGTGTTTATGAGTGTTAATGTGGTTTAAATGCACCACATCAAAACCCATTAGATTTGATTACATAAATATGATTGCACTTCCTCATTACCTTCCAGAGTTGATTTTGTTTTTGTGTCATGAAAATTGATCCAGTGTAGTGTAATGGAGAAAAAGCATGATGGAAGGTGGTAAGAATGGCAAATATTCAGTTACACTTCCAAAAGGCAAAATACAGCTGATATGTGACTGTTGATTTTTATATCAAAATAATTAAAGACAATATATTCCTCCACTAACAGAAGTTCACCCATGCAGACTTCCACACTGAGTCTAACAGACCAGTCCTTCTCAAATAGTGGGGCGCGCCCCCCTGGGGGGGCTCGGAGCAATGCCGGTGGGGGGGGGGGGGGGGGGCCCCCGGGAACATGTTTTTTTTTTTGCCACAGGAAGTAGGGGTTTTTGCACCGAACAAGAGCACACAGCACAGAGCAGGAGATATGACGTGCAGTGAACAAACACCATGGAAAAATATTTAACAGGGATGAAAAGAAAGGCGGAGAGAGACGGAGATAGTGAGACAAACGTAAGTCTCCCGAAAGCTAAGACGAGGAAATATGACGAAGCGTATGTAGCGCTTGGCTTCACTGTGACTACTGTGGGAGACGAGGAAAGACCGGTATGTTTACTGTGTCTAAAAATGTTGGCAGCGGACAGCATGAAGCCAAATAAATTAAGGCGTCACTTAAAGACAAATGGTCAAAAAATGTTTACAGTTTAAATAAGGATTGAATTTTTTTTCAATTTCAGGCAAATTGACTTTAAGTCTTTTCTGTTACAGACTAAAAAACAATGTTAATAAAGTTATTCTTTGTTGTAAGTTGATCTATATTTCTTTCTTTCTTTTTGTTTTCTTTAATATTAATAAGGATACAATATTATGCAGAGGTGTACTTATAACAATTTTATAGACAAATGATACTATTTACAGTCGCGGCGGAGAGTTGGGGGGCGCGAAATGTTTACTTCTTCCTAGGGGGGGCGTAACAGAAAATAATTGAGAAGCACTGCTTTAGGACCAAAGTCTATCTTAATCAAGCACTCAGTAGTGATTATTACAGATTGGCATTACAGAGGTCAATAAGATCATTCCATCATCTGCTTGTTTGACTAATTATGGGTTGATGGCAGTCTTGAGTCTTACCATCTCTCCTCTTTCACCTGTATTTCCCCTTTGTCCCTGGCAAAGAAATAAAGACATGCATTAGATGTTTTGCAGCAGGAAAACAACCACAAGTTCCAAATGATTTATAGAAAAAATATATTGCCAGAATATATCCTTATACTCCATATCACAGTGGAGACTTCTCACATCTGGCTTATTTAACCATCTTTTATAGAAATGTTCAAAAATAACATGTGGTAATGAAATTAGTTAGAAAAACTACTACAGCACACTACTACTAAAAAGTGATTGTGATGTAAATCAGTTGATGATATGGAAGTTGAGTCATTACTACAACTAGAATTTCTGGCACACTAAATATCAGTGGACATACTGTAACTTTCTGTATGATCAGAGTGGGTATAGCTCTGGCCAGCAAACAAAAACAAATGATGAATTTTCATGATCATAAATCATGTATCTGAAGAGGTTTCAACTGGATAAAGTGGTAGAGAAATGACAGTGTCACTGTACTGGCAGAAAAAAAAGGTCACAGTAGAAATACCTTGCTGCCCTTCAGGCCTGGCATGCCTGGGTGCCCAGGCTGACCTGCTCTTCCTGGTTCCCCTGCACTCCCCTTTAAAAGCATTCATTTAAACATCAATTAATTAAACCAAGAAACACATGATAAACACATGTTTATTCACTCACAGCTTTACTTGTTCAATAAATTACTGAAGTAATTTAAGTCAGAGATAAAGGCACCTGGTTCATATTAGATTATTTAAACAGAAACATACCACAGGCCCTGGTGCTCCTTGGATACCTGGACTTCCACTTTCACCCTTAATCCCCTTGATCAAGAAATAAAACATGTCTTTTGTTACGGAAAACATACAATGAAATAATATCCTCTCTACATAATATCACTGGCTGTAGTGCAGTTAGTATTTTCACTTTCTTAACATAATTCATTTTCGTTGATGCATGCAGTAATTTAAGCATATTTTCATGGGGTTTTGGGATATTGCTGCTTGACGTTTAATTGTGTCTACTCTTATGCTTTCTTTTCCAGTTGAACAAGCCTCATTAATTGCAGTCTGAAGCGCAGCCATAAAATCAAAGTATTGCCTGCCTGTCCATAAACTAGGTTTTCACTTGTGTGCCATTTACCAATACACATTGGCTTGTTAAAGGCAGATCAGCTAATGAAAAGTGATTAGGAGACAGAGCGTCCAGACCAGACAAGCCCAGACTGCTTACATTTCCACTAAAATTCCACTGACGAAAGCAGGAGGACCGGATTGTAGCTTAATTTAGCACTGCCGGTGTGGCCAAGAGATCGTTACTTATGCTAAAGTGTATTTTAGAAAAACAGTGACCAAACAAAACATGTAATGCTGCTGACCCAAGCAGCTTTCTATGCATTTCAAGAGGGCTACAAAGATTTAACCATATCCAAAGTAATGACACTGTGCACTGTGATGTGCTTTGTGAAGGCTGGACGACATATGGCTCGAGAATCTAATGTCATACAACATCCAGTACTTGTTGGCAGCTGGTTAACTGCACTACACTGTGCTTAGAGTCAACTTAAATCATGACATGTCTCAGCTTGTATAGATTGATCTGCAGTATTGACTTTTCTGGGTCACAGTTTGAGCCGGTGCACTTACAGCCTGAGGGATGTAGAGGGGGATTAATTCACATTATATTTTGTGCACAGTTTATCCTTTTTAAAGCCTGTATTAAATCTTTTTGCTGTCTGTTGGTAAGATGAAAGTCAGTCATTATTTCTGCCAGATTCATTGTAGCTTTGCATTGCTCACAATACCACAGTCTGAAGAGGCTCAAGGGGAATTTTCTAGCAGGCATGAATGATCACCTTGGGTCCCATCGGTCCTTTTAAACCAGGTGCACCAGGTAAACCCATCTCACCCTGCAGGAGAGTGAAGAAACAGTTTTGGTAACTCTTCAGATTCAATATTAGCACTTTGATGTGCACTGAAATTATGAACAAACAGTCCGACAGATGTTAACTTACGGATGGTCCAGTCAATCCTCTGAAGCCCCTCGGTCCAGTCGAACCAGCCTCCCCCTTAAATGAGAATTATATCAGTCAAACATTATCACAAAGAAATGTCTAAATCACAGATCAGTTTCTTTTGCACATCTGTCGGGAACTTGTTACCTTTTGACCATCCAGGCCTGCAGTTCCTGGCAATCCAGGTATACCCTGGGAGAATTTGGGAGAAAAAACATGACAGGAAATTGTTTGTAATGCTTCTTTTTGTCTATTAATCCAGCCCTGAGTAATGTCTCCGTATTTTAAACCTGCTCTAATATGCACTTGCACTATCTACTGCTAGAGTAGGTATTCAACAGAAATAATATTTATAAACTGCAAATGTTTTCCTATTCAGTGTTTCAGAATTGATACTAAAAACAGCATGAAGGTCTACAGGTTCTAGTTTACATCCTTTCACAGTTCTGCAATAATTACTTCATTGTGTCAGTAAGAACTGAAGCCAGTTGCTCAATAAAAGCTTCTGATTGAACTGGTCATGGTGCACCAGGAAATGTCTACCAAAATGTTACTCTCCCCAGTTACATTTTGTAAATATAATCACTTCCAAAAAAAAGAAAAAAAGAAAAAAAAGAAAGATAGAAAGAATATTTCATTTCTTCGTCTAAACTGCATCGCTCCATGTACTATTGAAGCACTGTCCAAAGTTTAATCAGCATGTCAAACTGTACGATCCTCAGATGAACCACATGTGTTGCAAGTGGACTGTGCACGTGTTTTATTTGCTGATAAATGCAATGAGACAAAAAAGTAGTTGCTATTTAAATTTCACTTGGAGAAATAAGTGACAGCAGATACAGATTTATAAATAAATGGCTTCATACGTCGAAAGTTTATTCGGTTCAACACATGCAGCAAAAGTACCCTGGAAAACCTCTTTAGTTTTTTGTTTTAGTTATTTTCTTCTGAGATAAATGCTTGCAGATGCTTAGTGGTTGCCTCACACAAAAGTTTGAGTAACATATGCGCATAGTGAATGGATTAGACAGGCAGGCAGAGCAACAGAAATAAAGATAGAGGCACCAAGATGGTCAAACTCGACCTATAGGAGGAGAAATCCCCACATTGGGGCCTACACTGAAAAGCGAACTTCATCCTGTTTTAAGTTGAGGAAGTACAGTACTAATCCTGTCTCCCTGGATACACTGCTAACTCTATTGTTCTGGTGGGGAAAAATGGCTTACAGCCTTGTGGAGCAACTGACTCATCTTTTGTAGACCCATCTCAAACTTTTGGACGACACTTATAATCATGATCAGTGGGGTGGCTGCCCAGTTGAAACACTTTCTTCCTAAAACAGATCTGCCAGAGCACCACAGCATTCCCTCGATGAGTTACTTTCACTGCCTTAGATTATAGCCTGAGCCTGCTTGTTACATAACAGGGTTATCCTGGGATGAACTACAGGGGAAATACCCCTAATTTACTGGCTGTCAGGGGGTACTCTCTGTACTGCTGACAATATGTTAACACACTGCAGTCTTGCTATAGTAAAAAGCATTATGCGTCTATTTTACAGTACGATTTCATGTCAGCTTAAATTTGTACAGCATTTGTCTGTTAAGAACTTTATGAACCGTAATGTAAGGTATAATATACATAAAGTTTTCCTTTTCTTGTTTCAAAGCGCTCTGCTGAAAAGTTTAAACCTTAACACAATATGACAGTCCATTTCATATTTCAGTCAAGCACAATTTGCCTCACATTTTGCATTGAGTCTTAAATTTCTAGGAGTCCAAGTAAAGATGTAGGACAATACTAACAGCACTAGCAACCTACAAAATATGAAACATGTACCGTGAGTAATATGTGTGTTTGCTACTCACAGGGTGGCCTTCCCTTCCATCAACACCAGGGATGCCACTGGCCCCAACTTCTCCCTAAATACATTGGAGAGGCAAAAACATTATTGATGCATTTCATTTTCATCCAAATTTCTAGTTCTGAGCCCTTGATTTGACACACACACACACATCACTGTCTTATACATTTTACATATCATGTGGGATCTAAAACATGAAGAACACCTTTGATGTTTACTGAAGTTGTCAAATGTGGTTTGGAAAAAGACAAAGGGGACACCAGCACTGTATGACTTCATTTCCATGGTTGCCAAACATCAACAGCACAACTAGTGGGAACAGTAAAGTCTTCTAAGACACGCTCAGCCAATCTCATGCCTCTATTATATCCCTGAATATGCTTTGTAACTTAACTATTCTGTACTGTCAAAACAAACAGACCTTTTGACCAGGTCCCCCTGGAAGTCCATTCTTTCCCTCTCTCCCAGGTAGGCCCTGAAATCAGAGAAAAGGGTTTTACACAGAATTATAACAGCACAATAACTCTGGATTTGATTCTGAATTGTTTTATACATACAAGTTTTCCCGGATAACCAGGTGGCCCCGGAGGTCCCATACTTCCTTTTTCTCCCTGGAAATATCATGCCATCCAAGTTAAAGGTGTTATATATCTTGTGTCATGCACAGTAACATAACAGTTTTTTGTTTGTCTTTAGGATTGTCTGCCTTACCACTTGGCCAGGTTTTCCTGGTAACCCTGCTATTCCTGGGGATCCTATAGAGCCCTGAGGAAAGTTAAAAGATTTAAATCATAATTAGATGTGATAGAAAAATAGTTCCTATTTTTTACGGTCTACGCTGCACTGACTTATCTTTGACAGCAATAAAAAAACTCAGCCAGATCAGGAGGCACAATTCACACAAGTGTGGGACAAGAGCACTTCACTGACCCATTATTAAGTCCACACGGTAACAAATATGCAGTCAGCGTTCGACATTAGTCAGCATTGGTCTTCTTCTTCTGGGATAGACAATGAATTGAACAACTTTTTGGACTGAAACTTGAGAGTGTGACGTGTTTCACGGCGTCATTCTGGTATTTCAAAAACTGCAATGGTTGACCAAAAACTAGATGTTAGTATTTGATGAATGTTGCCAAAACTTAAGGGAGCGATGCGTCACTGTAGTTTCACATTTTCAGAATTAAAAAAGCATGATTTTGGAACAAGATAGGACGTTACATTACATCATTTGCTCTCTCCAATTTTGCATTCCAGCACTCAAAACATGCTAATCAGCTCAAGAGGGAACAAATTATTGTTCAGTGTAAAACCAAATGATGCTGGCTCAGGGACTTTTTTTGGGCGACAGAATTTTTATTGTGGCCTCATTTGCAAAAATATTTGTTTATACTATATAGTATATAGAAAGACAGCCAAGAACACGTATTCATGTTCCACTGGTATCAAAACATACAGCTAAAATCTCTTTAGCTGTGGTTGCCACAGCAGTTCTGTTCATGAGTTGGATTCCAGTCCAAAACAAACGAACCATGATGAAGGGATTCAGAGGCTCAGGGTGCCAGTGACTGGCAGCACTGCAGCCAGGGCAGTAAAGGCACAGACATGGAGGCCAACTGGTAGTGTTTGTGCTGTTTTTGTCTTCATACTGCAGTGAGTTTTACGGTTTTATAGTACTGCGTTGCAAAATCCTGGTTGATAACATGGATCATAAAATTTGGATAGGTGTTAGCGTAAGTAGTGTAAGCTGTGACTGGTGTGTTCTTGCACCTGAGGTGTACAGGGAAGTCTGCTTACAGTAGGCAGATGTGGGCTGTGGGTTTTCCAATTAGGTACACTGATTTCTGTTAGATTGTATTCTGACTATGTAGTTACAGTGTTGATGAACTACAGAGATCAATAGTAGAGACCACATGATTAGCTATAAGATGTACCTTCAACAGGTGATGAATGACTGTAGTCATGAACAAGTATCACAGACTGTGAATACACAAACATAGCCAGTTTCTGGCAAAGTGGCTAACAGTCTTTCTTCCTCTTGTACTCTTGAATTATGTACTTTTGACTTAATTTAGCAGACATCTCATGTTTCCCTTCTCTCGAACTTATGCCAGGAAAATGAGACTACACCCTTTGGTGGTCTTACAATATGGGAATGATTTGGCATGTTGTAGTTTGTAGAAAATCTTATGCTGTGCAAGATGAGGATTCACTCTAACTTTAAGAGAAGTGGCTCCCCATTGGTCAAAGACCTCTTGGTCTTGAGAGATAGTTTTCTGTTGTGTGGAGGCTCTTTAGAATGTAGACACCTCTTGACCCAGACATGAAGAAAATTCAGTTTTCTAGACTGAACATCATGAAACGTTTTCACTTGGCCACTACAAAGAATAAGTTAAAGTTGAAGTTTGAACTGTGGAGGTGCCAAAGGCATCTGTGCTCTTTACAGATTCATGTGTAAGAGGTGCTTTACATACATTTTTCATATACATACAGGGTCATTTTATTGGTGCATTTACTGTTCTGGGTAAAGTTGTTTTTGGATCAGATGTGCTAGTTCAATATGAGCGTGACTTGTATAACTGATTATGTGTTTATGTAGATGTGGATGTCAAGCACTATTTCTGTGTATTATGAGTGTCTTTGTGTGTGTCTATGACTTGCATTAGAAGTATATGTTCACTATGATTCTCTGTGATGTACTGATTGATCAGGATAACTCTGAATTTAAAAAGACTACATTTGATTTGTGGTGCGCTCACCTTTTTAAAAAATCTACTATGGTGAATATTTTACCTGTTTGTTGAGGCTATTCCACTAGAGCTTTTATAAACTTGCACACATTTGGCAGATGTCTTGTTTTACTGTGTAAGTGATGGAAAATCACTTGCAGTGCACCTTCTAGACGCTCATCTCATCATTCATGCCTTAGACCATTACACTAATTAGATGCCTAATTATGGGATTTTAAAAGAGCGTTTTCATAGACCAGTAAAAGCCACAATCCTTTTATGTTTAAGTGTAACTGGAAATGGGATAAAAAGATGCAATAAATCCACCTGATCTTTAGAAATGCAGTCATCCACTGTGTTCTCTCTCTTTGTGTTTTTGTATGGCTAAAAGTATTTGACCTAATCAAAGAAAGTTGAGGAGACAGTATAAACACTAGTAAAAATTGATGCATCCTGGACCTGTGAGTGAAATTATAATAATGGGACAGATGGTACAGGAGGATTTGCTCCAGGTGCAGACATTTGTCTGCAGCCAGCTGAGACCATTTTGAAAATGGCATTAACTGCTTCAATTGATCTTCACTTCAGCCAACTGGCAAGGGGGTCCCCTGTGGTCACACTGATTACAAGGTAGAATGATATGACAGGGGTGATGCAATCTCATAGGGATGCATTACTTCACTGTACACTCAAAATAACCGTTGCTCAGATGAACATCAAAGCAATCAGAGGAAAAGAACACTTATAGAGAGCCTTGCTTCACTGTTGCTTGGACTGTTTCTGACACTATTAAGCTCACAGTTACTTGTGACTTGTCCCTGTGGCTCATATGCTATTTTGTTACAGTTGACATCATGACAGCTGACACTAACACACAGCACCAATTTTCTTGTATGTTTCCACGTCTGCGTGACTGGACAGTGTTAGAGGCAGTTATCTAGCCGAAGCACCGCTTACTGTGATCTACCTCAGATATTGTATTGATTTCCTAACATCTTGATATTTTGGCCACTTTTACGGTCACCTACTGCTTTTATATATTGTAGAAGTCTGTATGAATTCTCACCCTAGTCTTGTATGTGCAAGAACTTGAGCTGTCAGGTTTTTATCTGAAAAAAGAAGATTAATTCACATTTTACTAGGACCATTTTATACATTTATCTTCTCACAAATAATATAGGGGAACACTGGAGCAGGTGATGTGCTCTGCAGCCAAGTTGGTCTCCCTGGATTGCAAGGTTTTATTTCTAACGGATGGCCTCAAGTTAGAGACAGAGTCTTCCCTGTGGGGGTGTGTTCTGTTGTGTTAGACTTTCTAGGATCTCATGTTGCCTTGATGTACATTAATCTCCTCCATGCAACTCCACTGCAGATTTCACTGTGACTGGGGAGCTAAAGAGCAAGGATGAGTGAGGGCAAAAAACAAGGCGACGAGAGAAAAGAGACACACCTGTGGTTCACTAAAAATAGCAAAGAAAGTAGAACTGTTTGAGCTTACTGGGGGAAAAGAGCAGAACAAAAGTCAGGAAATATGAACAAATTTAAAAAGTTTTTGAAGGCCCTCATGCTCCCTCTGCAAAGTGCTCTTGTCCCACAGTATAGAGGCTGCACTTTTTACTCTCCCGAGGGATCTGGCTTTATATTTATAACATATGGTTTGTAGAGTGATTGATGCAATAATGTTCAAATGCTTCAAGCTGATGTGTCTAGCAGGGATTTCCTGTTAATCCTACATTTGATCTCATAAAAATAAGATTTACCTTAACAATTTTGTGTGTGCTTTGTACTTTTTAACAATCACTATCACTTTCTTTCAGTTTTGGTCAGTCAATAATTTGAGTAATGCCTAACTTCAGCAACATCTCTTGGAGGAATCTCTGAGAAAAAAACAAAGAAGCATCTAAGGCAGGATCATTGTGACAAAGATATGGTACAGTAATATGGAGTAGAAATGTGGGTGACATATTGAGTAATGGATATCACCACCTTCTCTCCTCGTTGTCCAGGCGATCCTGGTAATCCAGGCATACCCCTCTCGCCCTGAAAGTACAGACTTGTATTACAAAAACTGATTTTCAGTTGTCCAATATTACAGCCAGGGCATGACAATGAAACCCATCTGTACAGCAAATGTGCTTTTTGACCTTCCTACCGAATCACCGGGTCTCCCTTGCTCCCCTTTGTACCCATCTGGCCCACGTGGCCCCTGGCAGAGGTAAGAAAAGAAACCAGCTTTAAATATTCTACTCTGAATCTGAATCTCTGAATACTGAATCTACCATTAAAGTAGAATATGTGAAATGCTCTTTACCTCTACCCCTGGTGGACCTGACAGCCCTGGACTCCCTCTAACTCCAGGGATACCCTTAAATTCAACCAAAACAGGCAGAGAGAAACACACACTTGGTTAAACATTTGAATCTCAGCTGTTTGCATGTTCTCTGACTCTAGGCTGCGAGGCGGATTCTTTCTCAGAGTTTTTGATCATGCTATATAACATGTGGTTCACTTTTTTGTTGGTTTTCATCACACAAAATCACCACTGTGCTGCTGCTTTAGCTATAATCAGACATGTTTTTTTTATTTACCCATTGGAAAAATAAGTAAACAGGCATATTTACCACTGTGTGTGTTTGAGCATTCTGATGCAGTCTTGACCACATAGCATTAACAAGCAAAAACTGTCATGACCTAATGGATACATTAACTCAATGGGGTTTGGCATTTTCTCAGATGCTACTGTGACACTGTTGTTGGCGGCTATGTACTGTATGTTTATATATTGAACTATGTAGTACTCACAGGCTTACCATCAGCACCAGGAGGTCCAGGCTGACCAGGTTTGCCACTGTTTCCTTGTTCTCCCTGTAGAAAGCAGAATGAGGCAACTTAATCATGTGTAACTAAAACAAATTGTACTTCTTTGTCAGTCAAAGCAGCATGAATTAATCTATTCATTGAAAACATCTCTGGTAACAACATGCTTTCTCAAGCATAGAGTGTTGATTTAATTTATCTATAAAGCATCTAAATGTAGAATGTTCTTGAGCATCATGTGGGGTTACAAGGAACATCTGCAAGCCAGCAATGGCCCTAGCATTTTGGATCTATTAGTAAATGTAGTAAAAGCATAGCAGTGACCTTATAAACACAAACATGCCTGAAACCATGTAAGTTTTATTAACAAAGACTTTTGTTGCTAAGGTAATATATCTCTCTGAGGTCCTCATGTAAAGGGTTTTATGACTGGGGTTGCTATTATTTGGTTGATACCCTGTGATCAATAAAGACAGAGATGTAGGGTTTATTCCTTAGTTTGGTAATTTTCCATTCTAACCGGTGTTTATCTTAAGCAGTGGTCTGGTTTGTTTTCAGCAAACAGTACAGTACAACAGGCTCTTACAAGACTAAACGTGACTCACTCCCAGTGGCAAGCCTCAATTTGCCTAAGTGGAGAAAAGAGGCTGTTTGGTGGGTTCATAATTTGTAAAACTGTACATTTTCAGCAGGTAACTGTGCATTTAAGAGATAAAAGTGCTAAAACCTCCCACACAGCACTTTTTCTGGCACAAAGATGATCCGTGTTTACAGGCTGTAATGACTGTAGTTGGATCTGACCTATTGGTAAAGTGCAACATCATTATTATCTGACATGGAGAGCAGGATTTAGACATCACCTGGGAATGCAGTGCACATACACACTCCTAAAGGCCAAGCTGTAAGAGAGAGAAAGTTTGTGCTTTGTCTCCCAAACAGAAGCAATTTAGACTCTCTGTCATTCTTGAGTTTACACACAAACCAGCATTATTAAAGATTAAGTTATTTTTCTCTTATTTAATCTCAACAGACCACCACTGTTTAAAGTAAATATTTAACCAGCTGTCAGAACACGTGGGAGTGCTGGAGCAGGAACAAACTCTATTGGCTGATATCCAAGTGTGTGAGGTTAATGTTTTGCGATGTGGTTTTCGATGTGGTAGTATTTTCTTATTCGATATATAAAACAATAACATGAAACAACAACATGACACAAGATAAAGAATGAGAGGAATAAGATCAACTGACCTTCATTCCTGGAAGTCCAGGGGGCCCAGGAGGACAAGCACAAGGTTCTTGAGTGGGTTCAGTGTAATCAGGACTGTTAGAGCACTGTAATGAACAAGCATAATTAGATATTATGTACAATTCCCATTATTTTCACTGATAAATGTATTTTCTTGATTAATTGATTAAAAATGTCTATTACAATTTTCTAAAACCTGATTTTATGTCTTCGAATTTTGTGTTTTGTCAAACCAATATTTCAAACTCTGGAGGTATCCGGCTTAAAATTATATAAAACAGAATAAATGCCAATTACATCATACATAACTTGCTTCTCTGTGTTAATAATGAACTTGTCAGTGATTATGAGCAATGAATATTGTTCTGTTTTGAAATCAAATGCTGTGAGATTTTGCCAGAGAGGCATCTGAGCCTCCATTCAAACGGAAATTGATAACTGAGCTTGGAGATTCCATTGCAAATAAGCCATTGAAAAGCACACACAGAAGGGAGAGAAGCAGTGGTGTTTGGAAAGCTTTTGTCTTTTTAGGCTTCTCATCTTGTCTCTTTTGATATTTTTATCCAACAGCTTCACATTAAAAACAGTAATTTGGCACTGGTTTTGTGGTTATAGCAATTTCCAAGCCAACATAACAATGGGCCACTGCTTCACAAACACAGTTAATGCCAGCAGACAGTAAAAAAAAATACACTGAATGCAGTATATGTTTGAAGATGAGCCATGGGGTCCTCCTCCTCCAACAAATTATTTTATGCATAAACAGATGTGACTTTAAATGAATATGCTGAACTTACACCTTCACTACACAATACTACAATACCCTTGACTGGCGAAATATAAAGCGTGAAGGCCTCATCTCATGCCATGCAGTGAGGGCTGGACATAACTGACAATGAAATGACTGGCTGCACCATTGTGAGGTGTGTGTCAGAGCAGAAACAGATGTAGCTGGATAAGGTGTGAAGTAGGTATTAACATGTTATCTCTGTTGTTTTTGGACTGCAATGCAGAAGTGCAGAGCCAAGCAGACTCTTATACTTACAACTCCAGGTATTTCACATGCAGTCTCTCGGTTATTCTGCTCAGGGTCACAGTAGATGCGAAGTTTCTGAATTTCGAACTAGAGAAAAACAAAAGAAGACAAAGAAGAACTTCTTGTTAAAAACACAACCTCCACTGTTGGAGACTCCAAACAAGCTCAAGCTAACAAAACAAACAAACTGTAATACGGGGGTAATTTTGCAACATTTAGTTCAGTTTTATCAGTGCTTTGCCACTAATTAATTGAAATTGCTATTGTATAACTGTTAAAGCAAAGATAAGTGCCCTCACTGGGCACTGAGCAACTAGATGTTGCCAGACCTCCCTCAGCGGTTGGAAGTGTTCTGCAGCAACGTTACACTCTTCTTCCATTATTTGGTATTTTGTTGATGTTGGTGGTAAAATGGCTCCAGTACATTGACTGTTTCACTTCAGTTACCATGTGAGCAGAAAGATGATCATCACATTATGTTATTTCGAACCTCATCAAAACATTAGTACGACTGCACGATCAATCTAAAACAATATGGTTTACATTCTGTTAACAGTGGCTTGTATTTAGTTTTAAACATGATAAGAATGTCTGGTCTGAGGGTTAATACTATTGTAATGTTCTTTAAAACTGCATCGTGGTCCAATCATAGTGTACTTTTAAGGGTCCAGTTACAAAAATCTGTTTCCAGTTAGAAGTGTGTTTGTCTTACATAAGCACATTCACTTTGTTAAATGGTTTAAAAACTTCATGATCCACATAACAGTGGGTCAGTACACACAATAACATTCCCTGCCAAGCTGTGTTCAAGTTAATATCTACAGCTATAATGATGTGTCAACATACTGGCTGACATAGGAGATGTAAAAGTCATGAATGAATCATATTCTTTCGTTCTTTCTAAACAAGGGATCCTATGCACAGACCTCTCCAAATATTTCTCATGGTACACAGTGCTGTTTCAGATTAAATCATATTTTCCTTAGTATATATTATAATTCACTGCCAGATGAGCTGAGGGTTTTAGTTTAAAATGGCAGCATTATTCAATTTAAATTTATTTTACATGTATTTTATTTCAGTGACCATCATTATGGCCACAAATGCAACAATGCCAAACCTTCCTAATTGCTTACATATGTGTAGGTGGTATTTTAAATGGTCAATCTGTGCTATTGTTTCAAAAGGTGTTACATCATATTGACAATTAGAATAAAAGAGCATCTTTTGCAAAATTCTGATTTCCTTCTTTTCTATATGTATCATTACATAAAAATGCAATACTGTGTTTGCAGAGATGTATTTGTTTCAATGTCTGATAGAGTCCTTAATATATAGCCTTCTGCAGAGCAAATTACAACACAGCACAATTATGATTTATTACAAACACAGCATTTTTGGCGCAAATTATGCCAATTGAGACAAATAAAACAAAGATTAATAAGACCTCATGGAGAAAAAGACTCATTTTTGCCAGGAATTTATTATCCACAGAGGTAAGCGTGTCTCTTCAGAGACAGCAATAAACCATGCAGTGCTGTGTGATTCTGTTTGAAACATATATCAGTAGTGAGTTTCCTCAACTGTTCCATCTTTCTATAGTCAGGTTGACGTACTGCTGGATTGCTTCTCTGGGAACCAAACAACACATATTTTATGGGTTGTTGATGCTGATAAACTTACTGGCACTGTTGTTTCCTTTCTGACATATTTTCCAACTTGGGTTTTTCCATTGATGAAAATGCCAACAGGGGGCTCCAAGGGTAGCGTTTCTATTTCCAGGTCATCAACGTAAAGTGTAACATCCTCCTCAGTGACAAGCAGCCGCAGTTGGTGCCATTTCTCATCAAACAGCTTCTTTTGTCATTGAAAAAGAATAGGAAACAGTAGTCATTAATACAATGGTACATCCTGGAAGCATTGTAATAAAGACTTTTAGAAAACAAACAATAAAACAGAAAATGTTGAAAGGAAAAGGGTGTGTAACTTTTTTAATAAAATACAATGCAGAACTGTCCAACACAGTTAAATTATATGGTAGCATTACTTCTTCAAGGGCAAGGGCTTAATCTGTTAACCATACAGATGTACAGCAGCCTCCACTTCTGTAAAGGTTAAATAGACTTCGGAAGCTCTGCAGGCTTATACAAGCCATCTTGATGTGAGAATGGGAGGATTAAGTTTTATTGCTTACATAACAAGTGTTACGTGTGGCTGAAAGAAAATGTTAAAACTTTGGGAGGTGCACGTATTCTGCCAGAGCTGTTTTATATAAACTAATGAACAGAAGATGACAGAACTGGGAAGAACCTGACAGAACCAGACTGTTTTATCCAATGCAGGTTTCTATTTTCTATCAAAATTTGTATTCTCTGAGTCCAAGTATAGATAACCCTGACAAAACTCCACATTGGAGCTACATTACACATATGTTCTCACAGGCTGTGTAGTAGTTCCTGTGATGTGTAAACTAATCCTCATACACAAAATAAAAATTTTCCTTTAAGAGTATTTCAAGGTGATAATAAGCTCTATGTTACCCTTGCAGTCTGTTGTGAAAATGTAACCGTTTGCGTTCCGCTTGGTGCTTTGCTGGTTGTGGTGAACATGACGGTGCGGTCCAGTCCATTTAGAGTCACCGCCATCTGCGGTCTCCCATCACGCGTCTGTATTCGCCACAGGTCCCACTCCTCAACTGTCACAGATCCTTTATACCTCAGTGTGGCCACAAAAACATACGATGGAGGGAGGCCATCAGGGAAAAGGGTCCTGAATGACCAAATGATAAAAGTCAGTCAACTCTGAATACACTGATGATGATGAAGAAAGTACAAAAGCAAGATGATTACCGTGTAGCTTCACTCAAGTCAACACGGGAGGTCACTTCATAGGCCTTACTGCCATAAAATGCCCCTTGTGTCTTCTTTGTTTTTTTGGCCAAATTTAAATGTAGCAGAATATCAAAACCCTTCTCATCACGGGAATCTACAGGAATTCTTGCTGGGCACACAGTCTCTGCAACAGAAAATAGAGTGAAATAGACAAACATAGTGACAGAAAGAGTAACAGACCTAATGAAGACAAGGATAAGAGTCAGAATGCAGTAGTCTGTGAACAGATACCACTTAAGCTGTCATGAAAGCGATATTTGATATTGTAAGCTGTCATGAAAGCGATATTTGATATTGTAATATCTGTGCATAAAAACACTTTTAGCTCCAGACATTGATCAGCAGTGCTTACCTTCGCACAGTTTCTGACGTATGACCTGTATGATCCTGGAAATAGCTTTGTAGTCCTCAACAGAGAAGACATAAGTTGAGTATGGTTTGTTCGCAATGTCCCTCAACTCGGCCTCTTCTGTCTCTGACCCAACACCAATTGCAAACAGAATTACTCCTTTTTTCCTTGCTGCCTCTGCTGCTTTCAAAACCTCATCTTGAGACTTCCCATCTGTCAGGACAACAGCAATTCTAGAAATGCCATGTGAACCGCGCTCAGAGAGGCCAAACAGTTTGTCTGTAGCAAACTTAATGGCTGTGCCTGTCCTTGTGTTTCCCCCCATGTACTCAATGGACTCCATTGCTTTGATGAGGTCTTTGTTAGAGGAGTATTTCCCCAGAGGTATTTCTAAAACAGGGTCATCGCTGTACTGGACGACTCCAACCTGGGTAAACTTCTGTCCGATGTTGAAGCTTGTTGTTATATTGACAAGCCATCTCTTTACTATTTCAAAATTGACATCTTCGACACTCCAGGAGCCATCTAGAATAAAGACCAAATCACATGGCGCGGTCCTACAGCCTAAAGCAGACAGGAAATGAACAATTATCAGTGTACAATAATGGTTTCAGTGAATCACATCTAGTGTGGTGGAATACATTAAATGAAATTCATGAAATCACCTTTGCCAGTTGTATGCATTTGACAGTTTTTAATGTATGGACAACAAGCATAACAAAGTGTGAGAAAATGAAGACAGAAGCACTCTTACTTCTTATGTCTTCATCTTGAGCGGCACTAAACAAATGGAGAAGCATGAAGCACAGGCATCTTAAGACACAATGCATGGATGTCGCTTTGTAACCCATTATGCAGCAGTACCAAGTTCCAATTGTGCACCTACAGGGAAAGGGAAAAACATGCTTTGTATTGCAGTGAAAAAGAAAAGGACAATGCAAGCATTTGTGATATGTGGTCCCTGAGTTATTTTACCTTGACAGACTATTGTTTTTCCATTACAGAGATGTTTGGTTGTCATTTATTTTGGCTCACTCTGTTTCCATAGACTTTAAGATCAAAAACCTGGCCACACAAAACTACCCCACAACCTGCGAATTCACACATAAGTAAGGACTTTGGCTATGTAGCCTGGCTCTGCAAAATCTAAAATCAAACATTAAATAATTCAAGCATTGTATACACATGCGAATTAGCAGCATTTGTGCACTGAGGTCATGTTGTCTCTCTGGATGATGCACCAAAGGTAAACCTGAGCGTTAGATGAAGGTGATCTGATTAAGCTTTTTATGAATATGTATGACTCAAGCATGACAGCAGGAAGTCCATGCATACATTCACACTTTAAGCATTTGTTATGACTCATTTTCAAACATTTTTCACATTAATTTTAATGTTACTAGTTATTTTTAGTTTAGCTTTTGTGACTCAAACAGTTCATATCCTGGTTGATTCATTTAATATTCATCCATATAATTCATTCAATACAAAGATTTTATATTTTTAAGGCAGGAATTTGACATGTCTTGATTTACATTTTTTCATCAACTCAACTGTGCATTTTGAAGCCCAGCTACCTCCGGGATAGGCAATAGCTCAGAGAAGCGTGCACATACAAGCTGAGATACTATAAGGCCCAAGTCGAGCACAGAACAGACAGTCCATTCATTGTTTGTGGTCACTGAAATCTTTCTAGGTTAAGGTTATACAAAAAAGTAGAAAATGGTTGCCAAATGTCAAAAGAATGACAAAAGATACAAAGCAATTAATCTGAGAAAGAACAAATAGTCTAACTACTTAAAATTTCATCAAAAGGCCCAGTCTCTCTTAAAACTGTATTATTTGATATTTTGGCCACCAGGGGGCAGTGCAATAACATTGACCTATCATCACTTTGTAGAGTTATCATGGCAAATGTGCTAGCAAACAGTTGCTTATCATTTACACATGCAGCTGACCTCATAAGTTCTCATTTAGAGTCATATTACTGTCCACTTAGTGAATGTTAGTCCAATATTCACTCTCTTTGTAGCTCTGTTTTTGGTCACTACCAATGCTTGAGCTGCTCTATGTTCAAGAGCTAGTCGCTAACTATCTGCAACGAAACAATGAGCTGAAAGACAGTAATACATTATACATAGTTATTTGATTGACTTTATACACCGATCAACCACATTAAACATTAAAACCACTAACAGGTAAAGTAAATAACACTACTCATATTGTTACAACACAATGTTCTGCTGTTTTGCGGCCTCCCCCAGCAGAACAATGCTCCCACAACACAACAAAAACTGCTAAGAAATGTCTCGAGGAACACAACAAAGAGCACAAAGTGTTGATCTGGCCTCCAAACTCCCCAGATCCCAATCTGATCCAGCAGTTTATATCCACATAGTGATTAAAGCAGTTTTAAATTCCAAGTTAAGTGCCATTTATTTACTTGTGGGGATCTCTGGTTTTGACACTTCTCTGGTGAAGGCATCAGTCACAGTTAACATGTAATGGAACAATGTTGTGACATAACTCTGGACAAGTATTAACACTGAAACATGAATCATATTGTCTCTCTACAGTACTTAACCACAAAAGGAAACCATACAGGCCACCACACTACTTTGAGGAAAGGCAGTACTACTCATCAGCCACCTACTCTAAATATGGTTGAATGCCACTACGGCTCTCAAGTGCAAATCCCATTGGCCCATGTTTGCTTTTTCCTGAGTTATATCCACTTCCTACCTCCCACTGCTGCCACAGACACTGCTACACACAAGTCCCTAATTCACTTGCTAACCACTAAGCTATACTCAAAACTCTGCATCCATCCTGCATGTGGTGCACTCTATCTTTCCAATGTGGCTGCATGGCCACCGCCACCTCAGTACACCTAAGCATTTTCCTTTCAAGCCTCATCAACCACATCCTCACATGGCAATGTCAGCTTTACAAAATAAACAATTCCCTGAACCTCTGACCACAACTGCCCTTAAACCAGTGCTCACTGTTTCCTGTGGGATTATCAGCTGTTTCCTCAAATCTGCTGCCTTTTGCCAATCTTTGCCCACCCTTGGCCTGGAGACAATACGCCTGCCCAGAAAAGCTTCACTCCTACACTTTTCCTCCCTCATGGATAAAACCAATTGTAATACCTTCCTTCCCATCAGCACATGAAGTAATTTTAACCAGTTACTCTCACATGCTGCTGAAACACTTACAGTAGTTATGTCACCTGGTGTGTAATTCTTTGAGTAATATTATTTTACACCCTGGCAAAAGGTTTCAAAATGCTGGCATGTCTGAACATATTGGACACTGACACTTGAAGATGTAAGCAAAACAATTTGCACATGATTAATCTCTTTTGGTTTGCTGCCATTTTTTCCCAATTTGTCCACCATGCCAGCTCTGCTCAAACAACCTCGTTCTTGCCCTAAAACCATTCTGTTATTTACATGACTGACTGACTCAATCTGTAATGATTTTGCTATGCTCAGCCCTAAGGCTCCCCACATTACACCTGCACAATAATATCTTTGCTGACTGCTTCACTCCAGAGACTCAAAACAAAGGAATTAATATCCCCATATGGCCTCTATGTTACATGACTGTCAGACTAAATGATGGCATTCTGAAGCCCCACATGTAGAACCTAAATACAGTAACCTCTCTCAACAACAAGTTCTCACACCCAAATTACAATTAATGTCATTTGTCAAGGCTCTTGAAAATAATTCAGCAATTCCCTGATGTGGTGTCCTCATCAGTAGAAAAATTGCCTCGCAGTGCATGCAGTGCCTAACCCAAACTCTGTAACAGCATGATTAATGTAAGGGAAAATTGTGTTTGTGGTTGAATGAAACCACCATTGACTGTTGGTAAGAGACAGGATGCAAACAGCTCACTGTGGTGACAACATCGGAGGGCTTGTTCGTCCCACCATCCACACTGACAAATTTCTTGACAGATGATACACATTACAGTGCTGTGAAAGTTGGTACAAATATCGATTTTTTTTTTTAACCAAAGAATGTATCCAAGTGACTTTGCTGAGTCCCTGACGTTTCACCTAGCGCCATCGTCTGTTCAAAATTTCAATCTGTCCATGGACTGCATGCTTTAAGGCAAATGTTAGCATGCTAAGATTAACACCTGCTAAAATTAGCATGTTAGCATTGTCGCTGTTAGCATGTGAGCATTTAAAACAGCGTACTGACTCTTGAGGTGTTTTCACACCTGTAAGTCCGAACTAACGTTCATGTTTTTGTTACACTGTATACATTTAAACCCGGTTAATTTTGGTCTCACACTGCATTTTAACGAGCGAACTGAAGAACTTAGCATGACATACCTTCCTCCTGTTGTCATCACCCGCACGTGTTGCGTCTCCATATACTTGACAATGGTTGATTTATAGACGGACTGTGTTGGCCTGTTATCAATTCAACTCATTCCGTTAGAAAATAACTTATAAGTTTCCGCATTTGTTTCAAGTTCACTACTGACTTCGTCGTCAGACCAATTTACAATCGAATATTTCATATCCTCCTCTAGCCACACGCAACATTGCATGACGTGCACCCGCGATTAATTTTTACTTCTCTTCCGGTTAACTTTCTTCTTCTATTGTTTAATGGGTGACGAGCCTGCCTCAACCTCCTGTGATTGGTCGGAGAGCCCCGACCATCCAAAAAAAAATAAAATAATAATAATAATAATTTTTCCGATACTAACGAGCCGCGCCGTGGTTCAGATAGACCCGAACCGAGACTACCTGTATTGACTGGATCAAGTTTTGGATTCAGACCGAGGTCCGAGGCACCTTTTACAAACAAAAAACCCAAAACACAGCGAAAACACCCTTAGTCTTGTTCACTTAAGGACAGAGGGGCCAAGCCATTTTAACAAATGACCAAATCTGTCCTTTTGTTCTGTGCTGTTCTTAATGTTAGAATTGCCAGCAACTTAGAAATGACACGAATCCCACTGTCAAGGCAAGTACAACACATGACAAAATGCAGTTTGTCCTTTTACATCAATTAATGTCAAATATAAGACAAGTGTATGTTACATACATGCTATTTACTATGTATGTATTTAGCAAGTTTATTTCAGTAATAGCTGAACACTAATATTATTGTATATGCTGCAAACAACATGTAGCATTGTAGTGGAATATAATGATGGTTATGTTCGTGCTAATGGAGTGAGAGATGAAATGAGATATTAAGAGCCATGTAAGACAATGAAAAGAGTCGTATTTTTATTTGCAGCTAGAAAGTTGTGTGTCAGCAGACATTTGATCATATGTTGTTTCTGTTGCTGCGCCATTTAATTATCTTTTGCAGTATTTTCCAGCACGTGTAAGAAAGAAACTGCTGACAGTCTAAAAGGAAGCAGTTGCAAATGAGGACCAGATATGCTGCATACAGTATAAGAAACAAGCCTTGTGGAAGGAATTTGATAGGAAGGAACTGACAGCACACTTTATTCATAGCTGCTTCTCATTGTCACATAGGAAGGTCAGCAAAACAGTGGCCAGGATGTAACCTTTGGCCTCCCAAATGCTTTTATTCCTATGCAGCCAAAGAGGGGTCACACTCTTTAACATGACTGCATTTTTCCACCGTGTAAACTCAGCATTGAAGTAACACAGTTGAAGGAGGCGTTAAGCTGCGAGCCGTTTTCTTCAGAATTTTCCCCACTAGAGAACTGGAGGAGGTTGTTGGAAAACCCCCTCACTGGCAGCGTACAGCCAGAATGACTTTCCCCTCGACTGACTTTCCCCAAACTGAGTATTTCTACACCTCTGCTCGAGCCACATGGAATTCATTTACACCATCAGACAGTGAAATTCCGGCTGTGGACAGTGACCAAACACATGTAGTCATGATGAAGGGAAGCAACCTTCATCCAGGAATAAAAACGCAACATTACACGTGCTGTGCTATAATGCTTAAAGTTGGAATGCAAGAATAATGTAGCAGAATTAACAGGTGCACTTGTGATGCAAGTTAGTACAAGACCCAAGTGATTTCTGATGTTATTGGAGCAGCAGAGACACTTTGTATCTCTAGGTTTTAGTTATGGTGATGGAATAGTAGATCTGTAACACTGGTATGCAGAATATTAAATTTATTTTGAAAATAACTACCACATGACAGTTACTCTGCAGAGTTAATAAGATTTATGTAAGTTTAGTAGCAGTTTGTTCCAGCTGGCTATGCTGTTCAGGAAGCTGCTGAACAAATGATTTCTCACATTTCACCAGATAAGATTTCACTTGTTCAGGGTGGGCGACACTGAGTCATAGATTTTAAACAACAGTATCAGACCACAGATTTTGTGCTCAAGGAGTTAAACCATCTGAATTACTGAGCTCAGAAAGACAAAAATAGATTTTTCTATTTGTTTTGTGGCTGCAGTTTATGTAATGCAACTGCAGGCTTTAACTCCACATGAACTGCTGAAGTTATAGTTATCTGTTGTAAATTTGGCAAAAGGAAGTTCCTCCATTCCAGAAACAACAACTGCTGTTCAGCATGTACAGCAGTTGCCAAGATCAGGGGGATTTATTGCTGCCAAATTCTTCAAGCAACAAGGGAAAGCCAAGCCCCACCAGTATTCCATAGAAAACTGTTCAACTAATCCACACAGTTGAATAATGTCTTGTAACATGTCAGTTCATAGCGGTCTTATCTCTTTTCAGCCAACATGTCCACTCTCAGATGCCTGATAGTTTCTTCTCTAGTCACAGAAATATTCTACATATTTGTGCAATTTTCATATCTTTAAAAACTGTATGAGCACAATGCATGCAGTGCTTTAGTGCACTATCCAATATGCTGGGGCAGATTCAAGAAATATGAAAGAAAAATCAATTTACGACAAGTGAAAAGGCCAGGAAAAATCCTGAGATGATTCCATTCATTCTTTGCATGACAGTAGCGCAAACAAGGGACTGATAACTGAGCTTAATGTCTTCAATATGTAACGGCTGCAGCACAAGAGTGTAGGACACTCAAATAAACGTTGACACAGTGCTAAACTGTTACTAATCTGAACAGTGTTCCTACATAATAACTAAACATAAAATAAATTAAATCCACAAAAAATCAGCCCAACGGTTCACTTTGATGATCAAATGATCAACAGCCTCCCTACAATGTTATACTCTCAAGTTAGCTGTCTGATAGTTAAAGAAATGTGACAGTTCATGCATGAACAACACCCACAAAATGCAAATCAGCATCTCTAATTTTCATAAATATAACATGTTGCCTCACAAAATTCACCCATAGTAAGCAAAAAGTTACCAGAAAGCGTCCAAGCCCTTGTGTGAATCCCTGCTAATCCTCTCATTGAGAGCCAGTGATCAATACTGTTCACAGCCCTGGGTTTACAGAAACTGAATTTGGGGAGAAGCGCACATGTTTCTCTGCTGAATGAAAGCCTGCCCTTTCCAGCAGCTCCCTCTGTCTTCTCTGTTTCTGTCCTTCTTCCTCTTCCCCCCCCCCCCCCCCACTCACTCCGGACTTTTACTGGCCTACAGCCACCCTCAATTACCATGGGTGGAAAGAGAAGCAGATAAGGAGAGCATGAAATAGTGAAGCAGACAGCCCATCTCTGACAGTCCAAAAGGAAAATAATTGTAATGAGCACAGCCTCCTTCCAAGTGTTGAGGGTTTGGATCATGTGAGGGTTGCTAGGGGCATTACCAGAGAACATGGAGTATTCTGGATGCAGGACAAGCACAAGTTTTACTATACTGAAACACATATACTATAATTGTTACAATACCTTCAGCAGGACCTGCTTAACAGTGCATTACACTGCTCCCCCGTCATTCCACTTCATCACCCAAATGGACAGCAGATTATGTTCGACAAGTCAGCAGTGAACAAGGTGCGAAAAGCTACTGCAGTGCTATTCCTGCACAGACAGCTGGGAGTTATTAGAAATACAGAACTGACTCTGCTATCAGCAGAACAGGCAGATCTCACTCAAACAAGTTTTATCATGTTTGTGCTCAGTGGCAGCCTGCTCTGCATCAACGAACAAGAGCCTCAGTGTTTGCAGGCTCTCTTAAAGGCTCCAAAAAGCCTGATAGAGTACTGAAGACAGTACTGTATAGCACTATTTTATTCAGTTTAAAATAAAAAGAAGACTGTGTTGCGAATGACAGTGCAGTACAGAAGACACTGTAACACTGATGTTCTCAATGTTTTAAAGTCATTTGCAAAAAGTCATGGTATCAGTGAAGAGTCAGATGAATGACAGATATTTTTAGATTATTACACTTCCATTTCATTATAAGCTTTAAAACAATAAGCTTGAATCCCTATTTGGAAAACAAGTTTCAATCAATAAAAGTTTGGATTTGTGTTTTTGTTCTTCAGTGGAAAGTACATTTACTCAAGGACTGTACTTAGATATGATTTTGGGGTACTTTTACTTTGTACCTTTAATGTTCTGACACATACTTGTATGCCGCTACATTTATCCAACAGCTATAGCTTTACTACTGATTACATATTTTGATTGTACATACAAAAAATACATACGTATGATCAACATAGAAAATCATGCATTGTTAAAGTATATAAAGTACTGAATAGCAGTAGCATTAACATGTATTCTGCATCAGCAATAATAATCCAAAACTGTAAAATACAGTATATCATTATAATATAACACAAGTGAAGGTGGCCATTCTCTATAGCATGCACTTCTATGTTATGTTTTATACTTTTTGACCACTGCTTATATCATACCTTACATGCCCAGGGTAAACAAAAATCATCAAACATCCCTGTGATGAGACATAAATATCATGTGATAGGTAGTGCTAAAGATGTAATGAGATGTGATCTTATGCTGCGGCTGAGCTACAGTGGTTTCCCTGATGACGACCTGGTTGACCCTGAGTCCTCAGCACACTCTGGTGGATCACACAGGCAAATACTGACTTGGTGTTTGGTGTTTGGAGCCTGGGAGTGGCCAACCTGCTGGTGAGACTAGACTTTCCAATGCTGAGTAATCTTCTGTCTCCACAGACTAGTGTCTGGTTTGTAACCAACAGGAGGTGCACATGAAGGAAACCCTAAGGCAGAAAATCTGCGTGTTCTCATTGTGTTTTCCTTCAAGAAGCCACTTTGGTTGTTTTCTGAGGCTGACACATTGATCAGCATACAGTAACTGTACTGTGGTCATATCTGGAAATGTGATGCTGACATTTAGCAGGGACATTATGGAGATTACATAATTGTTAATAAATAAGTGATAAATAATCTTTGGCCCATGCAAGGAGAACAGGAAAGACTGTTTTATACATTGAACTGCACCCAAGAGTACTGCAACGAATCTGAAGTCATTAAATTAAATTGCCACAGTATGACAAAGCAAAGTAAACTGTTTGGTACCTAGGGGAAGTTTGTTTGAAACTTGCTAATTAGTCATAACTGATTCATTATATTGATGTGTGGGAACAAGTGAAATCATTTGTTTAGATAAGTTATGCAAAGTTAAGAAAGTGAGGGTACTACTCAAGCAAAACAGGATAGCTATAATTATCTTGTGCAATCAAATCCTATCAAGTTCATGAGCTCTGATTTAATGTGCAACTGTGGCTTATTATCTATTGTTCAGTTGCTCCTGAACTGTGACACAGTGGTCACCCCAACATTTTTTGTTTGTGACCCTTTGATTAAAAGCAGTGCTGACGTTCAACTCCTCATTACTCTGTGCATGTCTATGATGTACGTGCAGTTCAGTTAAAAGTGATTCTTCCTCTTTGGATTGTTTCATTTGAAGAATTTTTAGCAACCTCCAGAGGTAAAACTATCCAGTATTTGACATGAATAAGTCTGTGAACTTTATGTTAGATTTTCTTATTTTCAACACAGGTTCCTCTTGCAGCTGCATTGTGTGGGTCCCGACCCCTCGTTTGTGAAGCACTAACCCAGATTGAAAATGGTGTTTTCTCAAAACATCATATAGTTTGTGCATACTACATGCTTTTCTGTGTGTATGATGTATTAAATGTTCACTCGTGTTGCATAACAAGCATTAAAATAGATGTTGATAAATGTTGAAATCCACTCAATTGACTAGATATTTCTTTTAATAACATATTCGCCTTCAGGCAGTCGTGGGAAAAAGACAGATCAAAGATGCTCTAAAATCAGTTAAAAGTGTCTTTTCTCTTTGGCTATTTATGACTGCAAGTTAATAACTGCTCACATGATACAGCCCCACAGCTTCAGACAAGATGAATAAAAGCTTTTTAGCAGATTTTTTGCATTGCCCTTTAACTCTTTTTCCCTCATGATCATCAGAGGACTTTTTTGGGTCCAAAACTCAACCCCAGAGGACAAAATAAACAAAACAAATCCAGTGTCTTGCCCCTTTTTTGCAAGAGGGTGAAATCAGTTTGAAGTCTGTTTGAACAAATATGCAGTGGGTTTGTGCACATGATAAAATTGTGCATACAAATATAATGAGGAGGCAAATTAACCAGAAAAAAAGTTTATGTCATCTGCCCACCCAGCAGCATCTCTTTCTGCCAATATATGTTAAAATGTGCGAATGTGGTAAAAAAGTTGTGGCAGTACAGTTAATGAAATCTAGAGTTGGACCTAACAACATCAGCACTCTGCTCACTTTCACTTCGACAAAACACAATAACACATTTGGGTTATTACTTACACCAACTAACATTTACAGTGTCTGGCAGTTGCACTGAAACTTTTTAAATAACCGCCTGAGGACAACATAAAACCTCTCTGTCTAATAACCTCTGATTCTGTGCCATCACTTTGAAGTTCAGCTTTACTGGGTTGTTTTAATCAGCTCACATGCATTAAGCCGTATTTATCATGATCACTTGGTATGGTTTGCCACAGAGATAAATAGAGAGCATGTCTGAAGCAAGTGGTTGAGCCCAGAAAGAAAATTCAGAGTATAATCGTATATTAGTAATAGTTTCCATGACAGAAGTGGCCATAGCATCCTTTGATGGAACAAAACAGAGCAGCATGGCACACATGATGCTGCAGTTGCAGAGGGGTGGAGGATGACGATCTACAGTCGATGGGCTTCTCAGAGGAAACAAATGTGAGCCAGGAAAGACACTGAGAAGAGCCACACGCGGAGCTCCCAGTGTGTTTCTCCCTCTAGAAGTGTTTCTCCATTAGATTTGAGCTGTGGAAAACACTCATTCAATTCAACAATCATTATTTTTCTCAACTCATTAACTCCCCTATGGGCTGCAGGAAGGCTGGAGCCTTTCCTAGCATACATTGATCACAAAGCAGGGAAATGCCCTGGACAGGGCGTCAGCCCATTGCACGGCTAATACACATAGACAGGCGCGGCACCTCATACCCTAGAGCAATTTAGAGTCTCAATTCCACTTGACCAGCAGGATTTTCAGTTGGAAAGTCCACAGAGGCCAGGAATCAAAGCACCTCTGTGTCGCTGTGAAGCAACAGCGTTACAACAGTATCTTCCAAGGAGACCATGTGGGAAACGTTGCTGTTTGTGTCATTGTTTGTTGTCATCACTACAACAACTTTTGTTAAAAAAAATTTTTTTTAAAGTAAGCACAGGTTGGAGGTCATAACTTTTCCCTTGACAGCTAAACTCATGTATAATCTCTGTAGTCCAATGAAACATAATTAAGATGTGAAAGCAAATTGTTACCAGAAATCATAATGATAGGATGTTCAAACCTTCCATTAGAGGTAAAGTAGAGAATTAATCTGTCTGTACTGCATTACATGGGGGATAAACATCAAAGTATTAAAAAATTCAATGTTATATTCCAGTTTCCAGTTGGCTCACCGCACACATGAATGGTATGAAAATAAGTACTGATTCGGCTCTTCTGGACTTTTCAAATTTTATTGTACCAAATGGATTCAACAAAGTGTCATTTGGTCTTTGTGGCATGCAGTAAAATGTATTCAGTTTTTACAGCCACTCCAATGGTAACGATTGTGAATGGAAAAAAGTATTTTTGGGAAAATATGCATCATGTGACACTACATTGCAGAATATGACCACTAAATGAAAATCGCTTTACAGCCCAGAAGCAGGATGTATTGCCGTCTTTTTTATACCACCACTTGGAGGCAGCAAAGTTGTATGTTTTACAAATTGTATGTTTAGCGCTACTTCTTCATCCTCTCATGTTGGACCAGGAGCAGACTGGACACTACAGTGACTCACTGTTGTAAAGTGGATGGGACGGGGCTAGCTGGTTAGCATGCTACGTCAGTTGAAGAAGTGACAGAAATAGTAGCAAAACAAGAGTTAACATTGGCATTGCTTTTCACCAGTGGAGACAGCTCTTGGCAGGTAAAAATGAAGTCTGATACCGGACTCACAACATTTTATCTAGACAGGTAAGTAAACAGCTGTTAATGCTAATGTCTGCTACGTAGCAATAGCAAAAACTTACATAGAGCACCTTTAAGAATACTATTACTTTCTAAACACACCAATATCTGGACGGTGTAACATCCAAGTTATGACTAAATTTCTAAGTAAAACATAGTTACAGTGTTTGCACTAGTAATAACAGTCGCTCTAAAATTCCATGCTAGTTATACAGTAACTGTGATCTGTGAACCTAAAGCACACAATAACATCAATACCATTTTTGGATTTTTATTATAAAGATCAGGTGTTTAAAGACAAAATAAAACTATCAAACGAAGATGGCCTTTTTATACAAATATATTTTGTTAGCAATCTCCTTCAAACCACCTAAGTGTTATCTTTGTTCCCAGAAGTTCAGTTCAGGTTTCAGTTGCATATTTACATGAAAATTTCAATCTATTTGAACAAACACATATTAACAAAAACAATCTATCATGTTTTCCTCCTTTAAGCTCAATATTCAATTCACTGTCCACATATATGCTTTCTCCCTCTATGGGCGATTCCTCAACCTCCGTGGTGCTGGCTGAGGTGGTGTCCCATTGGTAGCATTGAGCTGAGGACACCCAGAGGTAACACAGACACCTGGAGATCCTCTGAGACCAGCGTGGCCCCTGAGTCCAGGCCGGCCTACATGTCCCCTCTCACCCTGCTTGCCTGGCTGGCCATTGAAAGCTCTGCCAGGACGTCCACGTTGACCTGTGTTTGAAGCAGAAATGTTTAGGCTTCAGACTTCCCAGTCTGCTCACTTAGCTGAGTAAGACAAAAGTTTTCACATATTCCAAGAACAGAGCGTTTACAGAGAAAAATCATTTTGTTTTTGGCAAATAACACACTCTTCTTACAGTAACATGTCTCCTCCTCCCTTTCCTAGGATTTGAGGCACAGACTCAGCTGAATATAGTTTGAAAAATGTTGCACAGTCCCAGATGTGGACAGCCATTAATGGCTCATTTTAACCAAATCATCAAACAACATTAAATTCTAAAAGACGAAATTACCCTTTGGTCCCTGATCTCCAGTGTAGCCAGGTAGGCCATAACCCTTGGCTCCTTTATCACCTTGCTCTCCTGTGTCACCTGGAAGCCAGACACAAACACACACGCACACACTTTTCACTTAACAGGAATGACAGCAGACAGACTGAAATGTTATTTCCCCAGGAGAGACCTCTATTCAAGAACATGCTGTTCATGTTGATTAAAGACCATATGTGTTACTGAGATCATTGTTAAATAAATGTTTAAAACACCTTGTAAATATTCTTCGATTTCATTGGCTTGGCACAGGAATGTAGCATGAGTGTGACATCATGCCTGGGCCGCTAACCATAAATTAGAGCTGCGAATGTACACGTTAACCTATGGGTTTTACTATGCTGCTATATAGTATTTGATTCAGCAGTTTCATACAGTGTGGTTCATGATTAAAAGAAGTCACATGTGTTCTTTGCAGCGCTGGAAAATATCTTAATTACTAATTACTAATTACTTAATTAATCACATTTTTGCTTGTTCATATAATATGAGTCATTGTTGTAGATTTAACTCCACAACAGTACTTTAATATTGTACTTCCATAAAGTTGGGGGACCTGTGACAGACAGATTTCAAATTTAATGGTCCAAATTGATGCAACAAAAGCCAACATATCCTGACTGTTAGTCCCTGCTACTAGTCCAGCTCCAAAAGTCTGAGGAAAGCACGACAGCATCTTTTGTTAGACCCTCACTGCCTGGCAAGTGCCCACATCTGTCAAACTTCATGCAGCCAGTATTGCAGACTGTCTCTTAAAAACTCATGTCCAAGCGCAGGCCGAGATAACCCCCGATGACATCACCATGACGTCACTAGGGTTATTTTTCTCAGACTTGACAAAGGGCCACACGACTATTGTACGACTATTTTCACAGGCTGTGTAGTACTTCCCATAACCACAGGTGAGTAAGTCAGTAAACTGATCATGACATATAAAATCAGTGGTGTGCCTCTTTTAACTTTCCAGGTAGCCAGAAACAACACAACTCAAAATGAATTTCATTTTGCTCCATGTCTGTGTTTGCCAGCATGTTTCGCCATATCAGTTTTATAAGGTGATAATATGTTAGTGATGTGTTTATAGCTCGTTGTCCTGCCTAAAAAGATCAGTTAAGGCAGGCTAGAGTAAAGGATCAGAAGATCAGAATTCTTTTTCCACCCCTGGTTCTTTCTCTCTAAAACAAGCACTGGTGAATTATAGGTTTGTTGTTAATTATATTCATAAATATGTTCTGTCAGGTTTGTTTTTCACACCTGTTTCTCCCTTTCGTCCCAGTTCTCCGGCTTCTCCATAGAATCCCGGTGGGCCCATTTCTCCGTCAACACCATCATTACCAGGGTCACCCTGACAACATCATCAATAGGAAAATACACCATTAATCTTTTGTGTGTTTTTGGTATAAACTTTGCAGGATGTTTTTTCTTCTCAGGTGCACTGTTCAAGTCATGAATCAAGGTTCCATTCACCTTTGACCAGCTCTGTAAAAAAAAGTTTTTTTAGGTGATCCTTCAATACTGTGTTGGGAAAACGTTCAACAACAATGGGACATCACTATTATTGGTTTGGCTTTAGATGCCACAACACGAGGCTTAACAGCCATAATCTAATATAGTGGAATATTTTTATATAGTAATGGCTTCAAGAGCATTTATCAGCCGGAGAGTCCTTGTGATTAAAGAAGTCGTGGAACATGAATCGGTTCTACACTGTATAATAATGTGGAAAAGGCTTTCCAATCCAAGGACAGCCTTGATACTCTCCAAAAACCATTCAACACAGACCAAGTGTCTAGTCTGTGACTCCTTATTTGTCCTCATGGAGACGTGGAAAATCGTAATGTTTTCATTCCAAGCTTTTCTGCCAAATACTTCAGCTCTTTTAGTCCAGTCCAGACCTTGCAATGTGTTTGCATTTTACTCAGCCAGAGAGACAAAAACTAACAATGTATGGAGAATGTACTGCGCTCCAGCAGTGTGTCTCTGCTGAAGGTCTACAGGAGGTGGGGTGATACATGAAGCAATCATTTAAAAAAAAACAACAACAACAAGGTCCCTACAATGTCTGTGCAGGCTGATTAGCCTTAAATAATGAACACTAAAACCGCAAAAACTCACAGGAGGTCCGGGAGGTCCCTGCTGTCCACGGGGACCAGGGGCACCCATGGGCACATCCCCATAAAGAGGACAAACTGCAGCACACGTCCTCTTCACTGAGTTGGCAAAGGTGGACATCTGCTCCAGTACCACTTTCTTACAAACCTCGATCACATGTTGAGCGGGGAGGGTTGGACCCTGTGTGACAAATCATTACCACATCCATCACTGGAGGTGACCCAAGTGTGGGACATGTACTATGGAATATTATGGGACAGGGCATGCTGAAGCAGCGGCTGCCTCTCAGAGGAAATGCAGCGAACAAATAAAGCCAGCAATATTTCCCGAGGCTCATTATGGATTTATAGCCACACTAAATGAAACCCTTGCTGTGAGTCACTACTAACTACAGGCTAATGAGAGACTGTTTAAATGTGTTCTTGACACTAAAGTTGTTACAAAACACGGTGTGTGTGCCAGTCAGTGTAACTATGAGTGCAAATGATTACTCTGCTGTTTCTCTGCCATCATTCATAGATAGATGAAGTTATAGCAGAGACTGAAGAGCCGTGCTTTTCATCATGATTGCATAAACTACCACTCTGTGCTCAGCATTGTAATGTTTGTCGAATCAGTCAAAGTTTCAGAGTCTTGTATTTTACTTACTGGTGGACCTGGGGGCCCCTGAAAGCCATCTGGTCCTCCTTCACCTCGTACCCCCTTGACTCCTACAGGACCTGAACGTCCAGGTGGGCCTGCTGGGCCGCGTTTCCCCCGTCCTCCCTGGGGACCCTGCTCCCCCCTGTCTCCAACCTACAGAGCAGGTTAACAACATCAGCAGAACTGGATTCTGGACACAGCCAGAGCAACCATCTGAATACTGTGAGAAGTCAGTTTTGAATGGACACAAACATCATGTAACAACTTAAGATGAATACAGTATTAATAAAACACAGTAACTAACAGGACCGTGTCAAGGTCAAGCAAAGTAGCAAGCAACAGAATCTCAGCAATAAAAATAAATATCAGTGAACATGCAAAATGCAGTGGAAGTATGATATCTGAATGTGTAGACAAACTACAGATGTTCATGTAAAAAATCCAACCTGGTTTAGAACACAAGATTCATTTTGGTGCAATTGTAGGTGTTAGTATCACATCAACAGATGCCTAAAATATGTTTGGAATGTTATCTGATGGATTTGATATTATATTATTTTCAGACAATTCACTTTGCAAACAGAGAATGTGAAGAATGTAGAAATCTTTTAACCAATAAAGTATTGATAGTCTGGCAGGAATATCATAGTATTAGGAAACACAAACCTGCATGATTGCTCTCTTCAGTGACCCAACTCATCACAACCAACAAGTTATCTTTTAATTACATCAGTTAAATAGACTTACTTTGAAAAAATACAATTATATGTCACAGCTCACCCTTCCTTTTGGGCCCTTAATTCCTTTTTCTCCCTTTAAAAAAAGAACAAAATCAAGTTATAAAAAAAACAAAAACAAGAAGAGGACATGGTTACGAACAGAGATGATGAAATATTTAGGGCAGTACCTGTGCACCTTTAACTCCTTGGATTCCCTGGATTCCTGTGTCACCCTGCACAAGGCAAATGAAACATAAATAGTATTGAGACAACTGCAAATATGTGCTATATCAAGATTTCACAGGTGTGCCACTCTATGAATAGACACAATTTTCATTCACTGGTGAACTAGAGTATCTATCAAATGAATGTTGGGTCTATTAGCATCTTCATTGTGTGTTATATTTTATCTACCCATCTTTTGATGCTTTTTTCTGCAGTGAGTTTGTCTCAGTGCTGATTTTCAGAGCTGCCTTTCAAGCCTACAACAGGTGAATTCTCAGTTGTTTTTATGAGTCAGGTACTCCTTTAATATCTTATTACCACTTTCACTCTGAGGACTTGTGTTTAAGTAATGTTTCTCTGATTTGAGTGGGGTGTTACAGTATCAGTCAAGTCCTTGGGTGTATTCAAGTCACATTGTTGTCCACTCTGTGTTAAGCAAACACTCCTCTTACATTAACCTTGTTTCATTCATTACCACATGCACAGTTCCCAACCCTGGTCTGGTCTTGGGTTGTCTACACAGGTCACTGGACACAGGACCACACGTGAAACATGATTACTTATCTGTACTACTTGTCACTGCCATTCCCCTTTTTAACAATCAATCCTATATTAAATATCTCAGAGTTTATGATAATGTAGACCAGTCAACAGACCAGTGCCAGCTTTCTACTCCAAAAGATTTTTTGTTCTACAGCATGCCACAAAAACATAAACAGCTGAAAAGTGGTTTCTGCAGAAATATCTGCCTCTTTAATCAACGTGGAACATTCAGTAAACACCAAGAACAGGTCCTGAGGGGGAGTTCAGCACAAGTTGAGACCTCCTGTCCAGATGGGGAGAATAGGAATAACTGAGCCAACATGGCCTGAAGGTCAGCCTCTGAACTAAATTATTGAATTGTCCTTGTTTTGCCTCTTCACAGTGCTTTATTATAAGTTTGGCCACAGATGAAGCTGGGTGACAATATGGTGCTCAAAGGAATGGTTTTGGTAATATTATGACGGCTGACTAGTATCACATTTGACCTGTAACTGTTTCTTAAAATAAAGTTCCAAATGTCTAGTGATAAAACCTGGTTTTGAAAAGAGAACTCATCTGCAAATCCAAAATTTTATGTGGCCCATTGACCCAGTAAATAATCCTTGAATAGTTACAGTAATTGTGCCATCAAACAGTAATTTTGCCTTCATTTTTTATCTAACGGATAATGGATGAGCATGTATTACCTTGGGCCCTTGTTTTCCAGGCACACCCACGTGTCCCTGTGAAGAGATGACATGGTTTAATGGCTTGTAGAAAATGAACTAGTGTTTGGAGGAGTTTAGAAAATTCATCTGGAGCACTTACAGTGGGTCCCGGTGGGCCGATAAATCCAGGTCTTCCTGGCTTTCCTGCAGAACCCTTGTAACCTCTTGGGCCCTCGAGAATAAAACATTTATTAAACCGACCTAAGGGGCTGCTTTATTCTTTGTCGTTTTCCTTTAAGATGGCAAACTACTTTACATACAAAATGCATTATGTGCTTGTCATCTGTGATTGAAATGCCTGAAAAACAGACTTACAGTACGGCCTTGGGGGCCCATTTCTCCTGCTGGCCCCAGGGTGCCTTTCTCCCCCTGTATAAGACACAAATGGGAACAAATTCATCTGCCAAGAACAACTCATTTTTATGTTTATTTACAAAACCAAATGAGATGAGTGAGTTACCTTTGTTCCAACTCGTCCAAGTTTCCCACTAAGACCTTGTGGTCCTTGATAAGCCTGTGAGGAAGGGATGACACTTATAATAACACAAGTACACTGCTTCCGAAATTCAAAAGAATCATTATCAGCAGAATATAATACCTCTATTCCTGGATCGCCCTCTCTGCCAGGTAAGCCCGGATCACCAATTATGCCCTAAGGAGACACTATTGTTATTACAAAATAGCCAAATTATTGAGTGTAAGTGAGAAACAGGTGTGAGGTGCTGGGTGTGTCAGCAGTGAACTACCTTTGGTCCGATGGTGCCAGCTCTGCCAGTAGGTCCTGAGATCCCCTAGTGTTCAGACAAAAAAGGATCCATCAGAATTCAAAATAATGTGTTTTGAAATCTTTGTGGTGTTTGTAGATCAAACAAAATCAAAAGAAATACATAATGTTCATGTCATTGTAATTATATTGAATACATACAGGCTTCCCCTTCTCTCCAGCAGCTCCCTGCTCTCCAGGATCTCCCACAATTCCCTGTCAAATTATCATTGGAAACAACAGAAGTTTAGATTTTACATTATACATACGCAACACATTTTATTCAGTTGAAAACATGGTTAACCAAGGAGCCTTCAATCATATATAATAGAGTAGGTTATCGTTGTGGTTGGGGCTCTTCTCTCAGTGACTCACAAGCTTATGTTGATATAGTTCAGGCCCTCAGATCTCAGCCAAAATCCAGCCACAAAAACTAACATTGTTTATGGAGACGGCACAAAAGCCAAAAACATAGCTGTATTCCAGTGTTTTACCACATTAAAAATGATTTACTGGCTCTCCACGCTCACATGAGGGGATTTTGAAGGTAGTAGACACAGAATTAAGAGTGTCCAATTATGGATTATGGAACAGGGAATCCCACAACCACCCACCTGTTTTCCTCTGGGCCCAGAACGCCCCTTTACCCCAGCAGTCCCTTTTGCTCCCTAAAAAGAAAAGCATGATGGAGTTAAATTACAATATTGATGATAAAATGAAGACAGAGAAAGGAGGAAATATGAGTACCTTAACTCCTTGAAACCCGGGAATCCCTTCAAATCCTCTTTCGCCTTTGCTGCCCTTCAAGGAGACCAAAATGTCAGTAATACAGTAATTACATAATCACTTGCAAAAGGGCTCACCACTGAGTCTGAAAGGTTAACTTACAACTTCTCCTGCTTTCCCAGTCTCTCCAATGTCTCCAGGTGGTCCACGAACTCCCTGTAATTGCAGTCAAAGTGTCGAAATTGTTGTCTTTAAAGTTATAAAACTTTAACAGTAAACTGTGCAGGAACCCAGTGAAAGGTTTGTAACTTAATTAACTGGATGCCTAATTAAACAGGTCCAATTAAAGCCTGAACCCAGTGGGGATGTTTACCTTGAAGCCTGCTGCCCCTTTTAATCCTTTGAGCCCCTTAAGACCTCTGTCTCCCTGTTAAGACAACATCTCATTAATACACATGTAACATTTCAGGGTTAAGAAAATGATAAATCTGAGAGTGAGATAAATTACCACTTGGCCCCAGAGTCCTCTCATTCCTTTCTCGCCTTTGATTCCTTTTTCACCCTGAGGATGTTACGTGCAAAGTTTCATTAATGCATTTTGAGAGCACGCCAAACTGAAGTGTAAGCCCTGACAGGAGCACATAAACGCGGATCTTACCTTTGGGCCTGTCTCGCCAATGTTGCCATAGTCTCCCGTGTTTCCCCTGATGCCCTGGAAGACATATTGAACTTAATCACAGGCAAGACTTAAGCTTAAGCTAGTTGTTTGTGATTCGACCAGCTTGTGAAATGGAGCGTAAAATGTGACCGTTTCCACTGAAAGAAACAGTCACTAATAACTTCTGAGAGATTACTTTGGATCCATCAGACAGAGAAACTGTTCGGTCATGACTGCTTTTGCTCCTTAAATAAACATTTAGAAAGTAACTGCTGATTTTTCTGCAGACAGCATGGCGAGACGGACAGGGTATAAAGAGAAAAGAAATAGTTGTAAAGTAATAACTCCACATACACTAATTAACTTTCCAAAACTTAGATGAGGCATCTTGTCTGCATGGTAAATACGAAGCTCAGATCAGGAAAGGTTAGCTGAGCTTAGCACAAAGACTGGAAATGGGGGACCAGCTCATTTGGCTCTGTCCAAAGGCAACAAAATCCAGCTTCGAGAACCTCTAAGCTAATTAACATGTTATATCTCATTTGTTTAAGCTGTACAAAATCTGAAGTATAACATTAAAAAATGATAGTGACAAGACTGCAGGAAGTCAGCTGAAAAAGTTCAGCACATAACCTCCTGTAAAACCATAAATAGTTGTTACACAATAACTAATCATTCCAATATGTCTAGGCGGACAAAAAAAGAACTACTCTTACTTTTATAGAGGCCCAGGCTAGCTGTTTCCCCCTTTTCCTAGTCTTTGTTCCTAGCTAAGCTAACCATCTGCTGGCTGTAACCTAAAAAGCTTTTTTTATTCTAAGCTAACCATCTCCTGTAGCTTCCTATTTAACACTTGAACATAAGAGTGGTATCGATTTTCCCAGAGAGTCAGTATGTGCACTCCCAAACTATCACACAATTCTTTCAACATAAGATGTAAAAAAAAAAAAAAAGACAAAATTATGATAATTTCATCTTAAAGTGAAAATGCTATAAATTTCAGTCTCCCTCCCATCAGTCACATTAGTGGAAAATATACTCCAGCCTTTTCAGCAGGATTTAGGAAACATTAGTCATTAATACAACAAAATGGACCAGTATTGTTTGCACAGATGCTGACTTCCTTCATAGTAGAGGGACGAGTGTTTTCCAGTTGGCTGTATTTCACTGAGTCAACAAACAGATTAAACAAGGCTAGGATGCCTTTGTGTTGTCAGTTTATTTGACCATCTCACCTAACGCTGTTTTTAAGCAGAGTCAGCTGGGCGGAGGCTAACCTCAGAGATGGCCGACAGTACGGCGAGAGGCATGACCGTGAACTTTACAACGCTTCTAAGGTGGGTATAGCCCCGAAGAGCACAGGACCACCCACCACCTGAGATGGACGTTTCATATATGTGTGCCAGGAAATGCCCTCCTCAGATGCCAGCAGGGGAGGAGATAAACATGTTGGGGCTCTGTGATTCACAAGCTGGCAGGAGGTCAAAACTCTAACAAGTTACACAAGACAGATGTTTATTCCCAGATGAGCTACAGCTGCAGTTCAGGGCATGAATATGTAGCATGCACAGCTCTGGAAATGTGCTCTGAATGTACGTCGCTCTACAGGCGAACATTTGTGTGCGCTCAGGCAGCATGGGGGATTTCCTTGAGTGCAAAGGGCATGTTAAATACCAAACCATCACACATGCATTAAAAAAAACCCTTCCTCCTTTAAACACATGTTCTGTTTCTGAAAGACTCTCAAATCTGCTCCAACATAACAGCAACTGCTAAGCATCAAAGAGATTAACAAGTCATAAATTTAAAGTGGAAATAATCACGTCTGCGGCTCCCTGAAGGATACCACTGCGAGTGTATTTGTTCATTCACTGATCCCTGTATAACTGGCTCCTGCAGCAGAATACTTTGTTCATTATCATTTTCCCAAACCCTTCCTCTCTGTCTTCCTGTGGTGAATTAATTAGCCTTATCCACAAAAATAAAAACATTTCAGAAACAAAACATCTGACAAATCCCACACAATAGTTAGGCAGACTAATGCCACTCATTACCAGATACTTGGAGGGTACAGTTATTGCTCAACTGCTTGGTTTTCCTGTGTGTGTGGGATTCATTACATTTGGCTCAGTCTCTTCCAAATGGAAAAGCAAAGCCATTACAAATCCTGTGATCTTTGGCCAGTTTGAATTAAATCCTATATTCTAAACCAGCAGATCCCATGTTTTAAGATTCAAATGGCTATTTCAGAACTGCAAAAACAAATTTATTGTCACTTCCGTATTGCTTCATGTATATCTTGGCCTCCTCCCTAAATCTTTTGCAAAGCGGATATGAGTTTTCAAACTATGAAAGGAGCCCCTGTGTTTACTATCGCTAAGCGCTTCTGCTTCCAGATTTGTTTCCATCCTGTCGTGTCTCAGTTGTACTTCTGTTGCCATTTTCCGCAGCTTCACTGCTGTCTCACAAATGAAAGTTTTACAGTGTCACAATTCAGTTTAACTCTTTATCGTCCAGCTAGAGGAAGTGGGTGCTGCTCATGCTATACACAGAGTAAACACACCAGAACATGCATCCATTATGACTTAACGTTTGATATTTTAATGACTGAGAGACACATTGTGCAATTATTTACCCAGTTTCCTTGTCTTCCTGGGTCTCCGGGTTCTCCTGGAAGACCTCTGTGACCCTGCAGAGGAATAGAAAATATGTCAGCACAGACTCAACTTGTCTTATCAGTGCATTTTGCCAACTTTCACCACGCAGGTACATTCACCTTTGGCCCGGGACGTCCCTGAATGCCTGGTTGTCCGTGCATACATTTGCAAGATGCTCTTCCAGCTGTTAGACCGATCTCTGCATATCCCCCACACTGCCATGTACACATAAAGAGACTGATTTTGTAACTCTACACACATCTGTAACAGAGGTCATGAATCATAGGTGACTCACCACACTGGAGAGTTCACAGCAGCCCTCTGAGTAAGCCTGCTCTGGGTCACATGACACATCCATCTGCTGGAGGTCCACCTGGAAAGAGAGAGGAGATAATAAGAGAAATGAAAGTTGTAATCCAAATCAAGGGAAGTTGAAATATATCTTTAGATATGAAGAAATCCAAGCTGTCAACATACAGACACAGAATGATCTCCTGCCGCACGCTTGACAATGGAGGTGTACCCTCGGCGGATGACTGGCCTTGACTCGTCAATAGACTCCACGCTGACCTCTTCACAGTCTATCAGCAGCTTCACCTGCCTGCCTTTAACACTCAGCGCCAACTTGTGCCACTCTCCATCAAACAATTTTTCCACACCATGGAAGGTCCTCAGCATCTGGCTCCCATGGGGGCTGGTGTAGAAGAAGTCTAAAGAGCGTGTGTCACCTTGGAAACGCAGGCCAACTTGGTCTCGCCCCTCGGGGTCGCTGACCTGCCACAAGTTCCAGGATTTCTTGGCAGTGTCCTTGGTCACCTTAAATGTTGCAATGACTGAGTAGTCGGAGGGAAGTCCATCTGGATACACATCACTGTGGTGATGACAGTGGGATTTAGAGAGCCGTATAACATTATACAGAGGCTGCTTTCTTCACAAAACAACAATTAAGGTCTTTTATAGGAACATAAGGGTTTTATTTTAGAAGAATGTGCAAAAATTGAAACAGACAGACTTTAACTTTATGCTTAAAGCCTACATTAGCATATGAGTTGGGACTAGTTTCAGTATCCACATTTGTTTGTAACCTTTTTGTGAAAATGCTTAGCAGACTACCACTCTGTGTTGAACAAAGCGCTAAAAGCACTAAACCTTGCATTCATTGTCTGGGAAACAGAGTTCAAAGAAAAACAAGACTGAGTGACCCTACAGCCATGCTAGCAGCTATATGAGGCTGTAACCAGGCACAATGGTGCTTTGAGCTAAATGCTAACATCAGCATGCAAACATGCTCACAGCGCTAACATGTTGATGTTTAACAGGTGTAAGATATTGTGCTTTCAACACAGTGCACAGATCAACATGCCAACAGAGCGAGGCAGCTAGTGAGGCCAAAAATCTGTGCACTTTTAAGAGAACTAAAGTAGGCTATTAAAATGAAGAATTATTTTTATGCTATTTAAGTGTTAATGCTATTTTTCTTAGTTTCAAAATATGCATCATGTACATTTGGACTTGCTATCAAAGCTCACAAATGATAACGTATTAAATAACAACTTCACACCCCCTAAAAATCTTGTTTTTGTTCAACTCCAGGGCTTTAACTTCTCAACCTTGCTGCAGTGATGTACAGGTGGACCCTGTGACATCATTGCTGGGTGGGGTTACAGGTGCAACACTGCTTTTCAACCTGGTGTTAAGTTACCCTTTAAATAGTAACTTGACACCAGGCTTGAAAGGTTGAAAGTTTAATGTCTGTCTCACCTCTGACCACACACAGCACCACTAATGAGTGTGTTTGGGTGTGTTCAGAGGGTGTGTGTTTTGAGTGTGCTTAATTGCACCTGTAACCATACCTGACAGTGATGCCACGGTATACTGACACACTGTGGAGTACACTTATACGTCAGTGCAGCACTGAAAGTATGCAAAAATGAGATTTTCAGTTACTCTAACACTGTACCTCATGGTCTTCCGTAGATGGATGGAGGGGTTGACGCGGTAGGCCACTGCCTCTGGTTGAGAGCCATCCACCCTCTTCACTCCTCTCGACTCAGGCACACGAAACTCCTCCAGGAGATCAAAACCTCACAGCACAAACACTGAGCTTAGTCTGACATCACAGTGATTCACCATCAAGGGTGCTGGCCTACCTCTAAATCTTATGTCAGCGCTGATATCACTGATTTTTTAAATAGTTGCATTAATCATTGTCATTAATGGTGCCATCACTTCACGAATGTACGATGAGGTAATTTATTAATCCCATTAACATGAAGAGGCTGTTTATTTTCCTTTATGGGTAGATTTGGCTACTGAATTCTAAACACTGGATGCTTTGTGCTGCAGTTTGAATGAGATCAGCATGGCTGCAGTGTTTCCTGTGAGGTTAAAACATGTGGATGAAAGATTCTGATTACAAATGTTCAGACTCGAGTGGAAAAGAACTCAGAATATCTACTCCTCAATAATGAAAAACTTGATACCTGCCACTGGAGCATGTTAACAAACTATTCCTTTGATTTCAGTGTGCAGGGAGATTCTTTTCTGTTTCTACAATACACATACTGTTTCTGCTGACAGACATCCTCATCTGTGTGCAGGACACAACAGGTAGAAAAAAAAACATGTATATACTGATTATTTATGGTAACAAGGAGACTCTGTTGCAAGGTTTCAAAGGTTCATGCACACAACTTAACCCCAGCATGACCCTCTGACCCCTGAGTGTCTACATAGGCAGTGAGAGCAGGAAATATGACAAACAGTGACATCTACAGGTCATAATGCTGGAGTACAGTGTTCAACCCGGAAAACTTGAAGTAAAGGTTAATTTATATGACATAACAGAAAAATCTGTAACAGCAGTGTTCTTGCAAAGGAAGTGGCAGCACATTATACACATCCACCTGTAGGCAACTATACAGAACCAGCATACTGTATGTGTGATGACCCAGTGTTAGTGTCATTTCTATGTAGCAGGAAAAATACTGTAGTCTTCAATTAAGTATGAAAACATTCAAACTTACTTGGCAATTTTTGACAATGGGTCAATCCCAAGATGACAAAGAGTGCTGCAAACACCAGCATATCTTTGTAGGCTGGCATTTTCTAATTCTGGAAGTCAGGAGCTACAAGTGCCTGCAGTACAGCAATTAAATAAATCAGTGATTCAATAAATTAAATAAATTGAAACAATTGTGTTCCAAGACTGCACATTTCGACTGTATGCATAAAAGATTTAGAAAGAATATAGAAAAGGAAAAATAAAATAAAATAAGAAGATCAAATCAAAGCTAGTTTTCACTCATTTTGAATATCAAATATTTGAATTTCTTTCTTGCAGTTATCTTCCTATAAAAAACTTCAACCTATCTACAAAGGCAATATCAAAAGCTCTATCTCCTCAATTGTTTTGTCCATGCAAACATTCCCAAGTTTCACCAAATTAAAGGACACAATTACACAAATCTGCCCTCTGTTTGATTAGCAGCCTGATATCATAGACAACCACAATATATATAATTTCCCAATACCTTGACTTATTTAAAAAAAATATTGCAGATAATATGAGAATTACTCACATATTCTTGAAAAAGTCAGTCCCAGGGCTCCTGCAGATGGATCTTTTCCAGTTCCTGGTGTGAGGATATATTCCGCTCTAAAGTGCCATCCCCGGGCCAGTGTTTGAGCTGAACAGGAGGACCATTCAAACTCTCGCTCTGGGTCTCAGAGGAGCCTGGCCCCTGAGCTCCACTCCACCTTTGGTCCCCAGGGGATCTGTCTCTTCTCATAGGCCAGTTACACCTAGATAACACAGTCCAGAAAACTGAGTCATCATATGAAGGAAATGTAGGTGAACACACCAGGGCCTTTATGTAGGTTAAAGCTGTTATGAGGAGAAAATAGCAGAAATATTGAAGAATAAGCCTATACTTTGTTATACTAAGTTTTGTTCACTGTAGCTGTCAAAAAAAGTTATGTATATTTTACTGTGTATAGTTTTTGTATGTCTCTTCATCCACTGGTACAGCTAGAAAAAAAGTTTTGTGGAGACTAATGAAGAAACTACTTACTTTAAAAAACAGTCACACAGTTTTAGTGTATGTTCATTCAAGATGTTTTACCATCTGTCTCACTCAGAGAAAGATGTAGTATGTCACAGCTAAACACAAGATGCTCTGCAAACATTCCACCCAGGGCAAACTGCACCTTCAATCTAAACCACCACACTGGATCTAGGCTATAGGGAAATTGCGGGAAGAGTAGATAACAACCTCAATATATGGATACATATAGAAAATAAAAACTGTTTTTTAAGTGTTGTAATTTATCAAGCAAGTGTCCCTAATTTTGCTAATTTGGTTTTGTAAGAGATGAGAGCAACTGGTTTAATAGACCAATTACCCAATAATTGCTTTCCACTCTTTTAAACCCATGTCGTGGCCTTTCATGCCCATTGAATTATTTTAGTTCAGCAGCATTAAAGAGAGAGATGCGAGAGACTGAGACATGGACAGAGATGAGGAAAGGAGAAGAGTTTACAGACACAGCAGCTCTGTGAGGCTGCACTTAAGCTAAATACTAACATCAGTGTGTTAACCTGTTCACAGTAACAATGCTAACATTCTGATGCTTGGCACATGTTTACCATATTCACCATCTTAGCATGCTAACATTTCCTAATTAGAGATGAACACAAACTACTGCTGAATCTATCCTGATGATGGTGTTATATGAAAGGTTAAGGGGTCATTAGGCTTCATCCTCTGGGAACCATGCATGTCTGTACAAAATTTGGTGCCAAACCATTAAGTATAGATATTTGAGTATTTCATTGGATGTTAAATCCACAGTGCATAACTTTTGTCTCCCCCTTCCGGCAGTGACAGTAATGATAATCCCTGTTTGTCCTTGCTGTCAATCGCTTTCTTTTTCAGACTGTAATCCTTCCTCTGAATGCAGAGGTTTTTAAATATGTGGAGCATCAGAAACTTTTCTTGGATGCTCATCTATCTCACTATGGTTGCAATAACTGCTGGTTGACATAAAACACATCACTACCACACACCAGTGTGGGAATGTCGCCACAGACACCAGATTTAAAACTGCAGTATACTGTGAAATATACTGTGAAATATAGAAAGGTTTACCTGGCACCAATAGGCTCAATCAGTATTGTGTGAATTAGTCTGACAAGAGCTTAAATGTAATGGATGATCATTTATATGCACTCCAGCTTTAAAATTTTGACCTGATGTTGGCACTAAACCCCTAGTGCCAGATCCAGTGTCAGTTGATCATGAAAGCCAATAGGACTCATCTTTTGGAAACCACAAACACCTGTACAAAATGTCAAAGTGATCCATCCAGTGGTTGTTGAGATATTTCAGTCTGGTTCAAAGTGGTGGACTGACCGATGCTGCCATCACTGCAAAAGTAACTAAAACAAGCAACGCAGAGAGGACTCTGTGGTTCACACCAGTTTCTGGTGGCTTTCTGCAAGCAGGTTTATTACAAAGTAATGTTACAGTAACAATTTCAGCTCTACCGAAATTAACAATACATTGACATGGATGCACACGACAATGTCTACATGGAGTGGCACCTCGTTAAGGTCAATGCGCACACTGCTGTGAAGTGGTCAAACAAAACAGGGGCTGCAGCTGCTGACAAACAAACAGGACTTGAAAGCTTCATGATTACGAGGTTTCTGCTACTTGTCTTAAATAGTGTTTTCAAAGGTTTCTGCAGTGCGTACAGGGGTTTATTGTAGTATATTGCATTGCCCTTTAAATGCATGTTGGCAGTATATCATAGCACTTAAATAGATAATTGCAATGCCTCAAATGGTACCATAATGCACCACCTACTCCAAACATCAGCAAACATAAATTAAAGTACATTCAGTAACTCTCAGAGTGCTATCCTGCGTGTTGCCCTTCATTAGTGTGTAGAAATGTTAGCTAACCGTACAACGTAGTCGTTCCCAGGTTTTCTAGTGTTCATCGAACCTCTACAGGTTTTGCATCAATAAAATAAAATACAATAAAAACAATATGACATTTTTTCACAAAAAATAAAATACATTAAAAACAAATACACAAGGCCATTAACATTCCATTCTCACGTAAAATTAAACCATATTGCCTCTCAACAGAATATTTTACATCTTCGCAACAATTTAAATAACACTCAACACATTTGCAGTCTTTTAAGTTAGATATCTCCAGTGTCCGTTATGTGTTTAGGGTGCAACTAGCTCCTGGGTTGTTTTTTTTTTCAAGGCCACTGACTATCGCTTGGATCCCTTGGCCAGTTTGCTTGTGGGAGTGGTTCTTCTTTGCGGAGTGGGGATCTTGGAGGGCTTTCCTCCACGTTGGCGGGATGCAGAGCGCGGTGTCGCTCTGGTGGACTCACCAACTGTCTCAGACACATCTGAGCACACCGACTGGATGTCTGAGATGTCGAAGTCAGAGGCGTCACTTCCTCTGCGACTGCTCCCTCTGCTTCCGGCTTTACTTCCAGGTCGGCTGGAATTTTTTCTAGAGTCTAAAAACATAAAATCAAAAACAGTAATTAATGGCTACTGACAGTAATGAACCTGGGATAACTTAAGTTTTTGACCCCTTTGGAGGAAGCTGTGAGGACAACACTGACAGATTATTATCTTTTAGGTCAGATATGGCAAACAATTCCACATCCAGCCATGGGGAACATTATAATTTATTAGGAGTCGTGTTTCTGGCTGCCTGATGAATGACAGCCCAGTAGTCACTCTCCTTTTAGCTCTGTTTTCGGTCTCTGCTCTCTACTCACCACCTATTGTCTGTGCTCGAGCTTTCAGTACAGCAGCGTTGATCAAGGTTCCCTCCTCACCAGACTGAAATCCTTTGCCTGACAAGTACCCAGGAAGCCGTAATTTGCTGCCTTGGACTGGTGTACTCTGTGAAAGACAGAACTTTAATTACTTTCATTTGTAATCAGTTGCAGTTAACTGTGCAGTATAAGGACAGTGTTTTACAAAACCTTCCTTATCAGCTGAAGAACGAAATAAGTTGTACCCGAAAGCACTACAACAGTTACTGAGTTAGCTTTAAATTCACGAAAAGCCCTTTTAAAATGCTTATTTCTGCAACAACTGGGACATTTCTTTTAGAAGCAGTTAGTATTTGAATTTTATGTTAAACCAAAAGAGTTAAAAAAAATCATTAAACAGTCATACATGCACAGATCTAATAGTTTATATTATAGTGGCATTAAAATTAAGCAGATATTTTTGTCAGGCGAGAATTAAATATCCAGCCTGTTAGTAATCAGACATTAAAGCTTGTAGACCCAACTGAAATCTCTGATAAATACATCTTAAACTTTGTATAAGTCCAATGTGTTTCAGATGAAATGGAAATCATTAAAACAGAAATATTACATCTATGAGTTTAGATTTACATGATTTTATTGTCTCTGTTTTCATAAACATGCAGTAGATTTCATTTGGGTTGTAAATCTGAAGCGTTCCACATCTTTTATTTAACTATACCTCTGAGGATGAACCTTGGCTCCCAAAGGAGTCTGATGATTTAAGAGGAGTGGAGGGTTTGCTGTTTGTAAGCCAGGGCTTATCATAATTGCGGGTAATGTGTTGGGGAGTCTGAGGAACAACGGCAAATCAAAAAACACAGACATGGATTCACAAATCAAAAGCTACCAGAAACACTAGATGGAAGAAACACAAACAAAATAAACAGGAAAGTGATTAAATAATGTAAAATAGATAAACTGAGGTAGATAAATGAGAGAGTAAAATCATAATGGGGGATGATCAATCTCAAGTGTGACAAACAACCCAACAACAACTGGCTCTCACAGCAGGGTGGAACCTCTCACCTTGGGTGTACTGGTCACTGCTTGGTGTGCTGGAACCGGACAGCTCTGGCTGGAGGTGGATCTGTTGGGAGAGGCCCCCCTGGATGACGGCCGAGATCTCCGGCCTCGGTAGCGGAAGCTCGCCATCACCTGAGTGGTGCCTTCTGGGAGAATGAACTTCTCTCGCAGCTCTACATTGGTCCTGCCTTTAGCTACAAAATCACACTCCAAATGAGTCATGCAGCATAAATATAACTATCATTATTTTTAATTGGTATTTTTGTGTTGATGGTGATGTGAATTAACACTTTATTTTCCACTTTAAGTCCCTGAAAATTTCCCAATAATTTCCTGGGATGTTTTCTGGAAATTACTATTTCATTATTCATTTACTAATAGAAACTTCACTTTTAAATAAATGTTAAATTGTGTGCTTGGCTGTGGAGAAATTTCACATTTTGGCACAGTCTTTATTTTCCCTATAATTAGAGCCACATTAGACAGTGATTTCCAGGAAAATTCTGAATAGATTATTAGGAAAATACAGATCCTGTAAAATAAAGTGTTACCATGATGTGGCAGCCGGCTTTTTAAAAAAGCAAATCATTTAAAATGAATTTAAATAAAAGTTTGGGTTAAAATATTGAATAATAAATGAAAACACAAGACTCGTGCAGTGTCGCATCTCATTCATACTGTCAAAGAGACTCCAATTACTGCTACAACAGTAGGGGAATAAACATTTTGCCTCTCAACCAGCATCACGTCTTTGTTTGCTTGGACCGCTGGTCAAATGGTGGAAAAATTAAAAGAAATCAGACTGCACCTAAACACTTAACCACAACTGCCCAAATCAGAAGAATTACAAAACCATTAAAACAAAAACTACACAAAATAAACCAAACAGACTTTGCACCAGTAGTGTTAAAAACAAAACTGGCTTACATGCAGTTTTAATCACTAAGCCACACTGTCAAACAAAGTAAATGATGCAGTTAATACTGTTTCAGTTTTGTTGTGTGTGTTCTGTGCAGACAGCTTAATCATTGTTCTCCACTGACATTGCCAGACAGTTTTATTTTTAGAGGTTATATTGTCAGCTAAGCATCTCTTGAACCTTTTCACATGGTCTCACATGGTGTTTGTTTGATTGTCAAGCAAACCTGAAAAACTGCAAAAGAAGCTCGAGGGGGAAAAAAAGAGCTATTTGTGCGCGTCAAGTCCCAAACAAAGTGCCTCAGAGAAAGGTGACAGTGGGTGATGTGACTCTCATAAACAACTGCATGCATGAAAACCAGCCCGGAGATGAACGACAGTTGGTTTGTGAGTGGAGCTGGTTCATAGTATGAGAATGCCATTCATTCGTGATGAGCGCTCACACACAGCTACGGCAGTACACACCAGGACCAACGCAAGCAGCACACACTCGGCTGTGCAGACACACATACCACTGGTGGGTTCATGGAGCAAGGTGAGAAAGTTTGAGATTTGCCAACCTATAGGAGACTGAGTAATTGAAGAGTTTGATTCCGAGCGCAACATTTTGCTCCCGTGGTGATGAACTAGAAGAAATGATATCATTGTTCAGCAGGAGGAGGGTAGGAAAGCAGGAAAAAAAAAGAAATTGATAATTAATAGAGAAGATAGCAGAAATAAGCACATAAAGGTTTTGCACTAGACATGGTCATGGAGAGGAAGTTTTCATGCTGATAATTTTCAGAGAGTAAATAAACACTGACATGATTCCAAAACACAGTACAAGTCAGTCCAACAAGAGGAAAAAGAAAAGACAGTCACAGGGTTACTGCTACTCATATTTAAACTGAGGATTAGACTTTTAAGCTCTGTAAAGCCTTTGATGGATCTGGAACCTGAGAAAATACTGATCCTTTTACACTCAGTTATTCTGGATTAATATGCTATGTAATGAAAACCAGTGCAGACACTCAATGTTGCACATCATTTAGTAAAAACAACATCACTAACTGAATTTTCACACAATATCTATTAAAATATTAATAAAATATCTTTAGAATAATAATATTTTTTTTATCAAGAGTAACTATCGATACAGTGGTAGTACACAGAAATGTTTTTGCAAATCAGAAATTGTACAGTCAAAGTCAGATTGATGGAGACCTCAGCTTCCTAAAGAGGTACAAAATTAATTAATGGCCTGAACTGTTACAATAATCTTGTCATTGTATTGTATGCTCTCCCATGGGTCAAACCATTTCTGCACTCAAAGAAAACATAAGTGAATACAGAGGTAGAGGTATGTACATTTTTCAGTGTTGTCAGGCAGCGCCTCATTGTGATTTCTTGTGAACATTTGAACTCACCTCGACAGGGGTCGTTCTTCACCAGGAACTCATCCAGAGCCATCCAGCCTCCTCCCACCCGCACCATCACAGTGCTGCGTAAAATGCGTACCAGACGAAGCTGCTGAGAGTCTCCAAACTACAGCGGGGGGGGAGGGAAAACAGAGAGGGGACGTGTGAAAATACTGACCTGTGTGTGTGAACTCTCTCACTGCAGACAAGAAGCTGTACAACACCGGAAACCAGACTGGTGTAGAGAATCAAATTTACTCCAATTAACTGATTTACCATTATGTCGCGTGGTTTAATCAAGAACTTCATTAATCTCATTAACTTGCAAAAATGATGCATCCATCAAAGATGCTTTATTCTGATTTCCTTTCCATGTTGTACAGGTTTCACAAACAGGAGTTTGACACAACATCAATTTTCAGTTTCATTCTCAAAGACACAAATTACACAAAGGTCAATCCAACTGGTTTCCTTTATTAGTGTGTGTTTTTGTGTGTTATTCAAATTTATCGCTACAAATTTCCAAACTTATGTGAATGCATTATACTAAAGCTTTTTTTTTTTTTTTTTTTACATTTTATCATACATTTCCTTGAATAAGGAAATGAAACAATAATTTGCTGAGTCAATATCATTAGCTGACAATGGCTCATTTCAAATACTGTGCTGTATATTTCACTATCACGCTATTTCAATCAATGTCTACCTTAATATCTGTGTAATATTATTATTTCAGTGATTTCTGCATGTTTGTAGTTTTGGGTTGTATTAGCTGACTTTACTCCGACAGTGTCTGGCTTCAGTTCGCTGCTTTTACTGCAGGTTGAGCTGTGAAAAAACACATTAACTGAAGGCACATTATTATACCACCAGGAGGCACTAGCGTATAATAATTTGCCTTCATCTTTCCATCTATACACATACCAAACATAAGTACACTGAGCATGTTATGGATGTGAATGGTTCAAGCTTTATGAGGTGACACGAGGCACAAGTCAGCCAGTTGGATATGACCATGAGGCATTAGCACAAAAACATAATTCACACAATCACGGCCGCATGCTTTCTGTCAAAAAAACAAAACAATTTCACATCATGATCAAACGGACAAACGGCAATCTCCTGCAATCCAGCACTTTGTTGCACTTTCTACAACTACGACTCAAATGCTCAGGATGCATTGACACTGATGCAGATCCAATGCAGCTAGCTCCAATCAATGACACACTGAGAACAACATGAGGAATGGTTCAAGTCATTTCTGTCTAATCCACCACAGTGTGACACGCAGACATGACCAAACACTGATGACCCATCACTAAGTGCCTATTATCTTATGATATCCCTTAAACTGCTAAAGAAATCTTGCACTTGTATGATTATCAGAATGATTTAATGCCACTGGTGATTTTAGTGATCAAATACATTAAAGGTGAGGATGATCTGGAGGAAAAAGAGGCACAAGAAAACATCTTAAGAATAACCATTTACCAGAATACAGCTTTCCAAAACTGCAACGTGTAGGTGGGGGGTAAGATTTTGATTTTCCCTGTTTGCTATTGTCTCATCGCCGATTAAGGAGTCATGTAAGCAGTGAACCAGACCAAACTGTCAAAAGAATTATTTCAATTCAATGTTGTGTGATACATCAATACAAACTAGTTCATAATACCACCACTAATGCCCCTATCCCCTCTCACTAACATTATTCATCTTAATCCAACAAGCTACAGAAAGCATGTGGCATATGAACCCGTATCAGTCATGAATTTTACATTGCAACATGCAATTTGTCAAGACATATTAACTCAGTAGGTAAAATGAAAAGTAAAGTATTAATTGAAATCATCAAGGTTGCCCCAGCTATGAAAATAAATTAATAAACAGTGTCAGTTACACAAAAAAGTGTGTCAGCCAATGTTGAGGTAAATCATTCCCATGATACTGAAGCGCCAAAGGCAAGCACACAGAAAGCATTATTTTCCAAAATGCCCAGCAGATGAATTTATGCCCGTGGACCAATAAAAAATATGGGCTGGAATGGTACTGGCACATTAATATTGTATTCTCTGAAACTCAAAAGCAGATATATAAACATTTACTATTCTAATTTTCACCTGGACTGTCTTCTTTTTCAACAAAACAAAAACTTAAGTCATCAGAATAAATACACAGGTACCTTTTATGCTTCTTTCATTAGTCATTTTAAATCAAACTTCATGATCAGATCATATTCAGCTACCATAAATTGTTGGAGCAAAAAACACATCTTAGGCCAGTGTTCCGTGTGGATTAAATCAAATGGCCACAGATCTTTATTTCTACTTCTGAGTTCCAGTCTATAAACATCAGCCAGGAATCTGGGCAGAGAGTGTTAATTGGAGAGCAAACATGGTAAATGAAAAAGGACGTAAGGCTTGATAAGGTACAGAACAGAAAGATAAAAACAGAAGAGGACATTCATATGTACCTGGTTTCCAAGGTAGAACTGGTGATGTGAAGAACAATAAAAACATGGAAAGGTTAGAATTTTGATTGACACGTTTTTCAGCATATTCAACACTTACCTTCGCAGATCTTCCCATGAAAACTGTTACTTTAGTTTTAAAACATTTCATAATCATGTGTATATTTGATAGGAAAGATGAATGATTTGGCTTTTAAATAAGCCCAACGGGTAAAAATCTGCTTACCCGGTATTTGTTGGCACCAATTTGCTCCACTTGGAATCGTTTTGGACATTTGCATTTTGCCACTTGACGTGTAACCTACAAACAGAGAACATTTTATTGAAACATGATACTAAAAACGTGACGATTTGAAATTCAGGGCATGAGAGTTCATATTACCTCATCTTCAATTTTGTCTGCATCTGTTAGTGGTTTGTAAGCATCTTTGTTGGGATGAAGAGCTGCCACAAACTCATAGTAGTCAATGTAGCCGTCACCGTCTCTGTCAAATATGTCTGCCACAGCGCTCATCTCCAGACGACTGGTAGGGAATTCTGTTGATGAGCCATTAAGTGTTAAAAAAATAAGCATTTTGCTGACATGGGTGCATGGTGTTCAGTTGTGATTCTGTATAATGGTCACTTACTGGAGGAGAGAATGCCCTCTATGAACTCCTGCCGGGTCACCTTGCCATCTTGATCTTTGTCGATGCGGCGGAAGAAGTCCATGACACGAGACTTTTTATGGTTCATCCAGCGCATGTAGCGCTTCCGCCACACATCAAAGTCAAAGTTGGCAAATTCCTTCAACTGCACAGAAGAAATATGGTGATATGATGTGGTGGTATGAACATCCTGAAAAGCACAAATTTGCAGAAAAAGTGTGCTCGCAATAATTCTGAGAGCAGGTCTGAGTGCTGGATTACCTCTTCCAGTCTGTCCAAGGCATCATTGAGTTTCCTCCTCCTGTCCAGAGCCAGCAGCCAAACGTGCTGCCACTTAGTGACCAGCAGGTTGACCCGGGGATTCTTGGTTTCAATGGGAGCTTGTGTTGCTGACGCATACATCGTTTGTGTGGGAGACCGTTTTCCTGCAAGTGAAAGACAAAAACCTTCATAGTGACTCTAATCAGGAGGAATAGTTTAGCAATGACATCATTCCAGGTGCTAAAATGGCACAAGAGGAGGATGTCGCGTCACCCTGTGGTGACTCAACACTTGGCCAGATGGCTCAGGTCACGCTCTATGAGGGGTATTTGTGGGATACATACTTCCAGCTCTTCCTTTGTCAAGCACAGGGATCTGAGACTGGATTTGGGGTTCCACAGCAGCCTTCCTTTTGTGTGTCTTGGTGATTTTGTCAACATCTGGTTGCTTCCTGGTCATTTCCTCCATGAACGCCTGCAGGGAATAGCAACAAGCATGCTTCCTGTTTCTATCATGTGCTCTGAAGGGTAGTCAACTACTTTAATTAGAGATAGCTAGGGTACATTCTTTGTGCAAGGTGCTCATCAAAATTTTACCTGATGTTCTGCTATGAGGCTTTTGACCTCTTCGATCTCCTGCGGCAGCTGCTCTTTGTCCTTATCATTGAGGTTGGTCTCAGCCCACTGTAGCCACGTCAGCAGATTCTCCAGCAGCTCCTGAGTGGCTATCAGCTCAGTGAGGGCTGTGGCCAGTCGCTGCTGATGCTGCCGGGCCCAAGCCTGCACCTGTAACAGCAACATTACAAACATTACGCATAATAAACAGAGCAATTCCTTTTGTGTGATGAAGCACACATATGGCATCACAAATGTGTGGAAATGTTATGCTAAAGCTACATCAGTCAACTATCCACACCACCAGTGCCTCCTTCCTGATGCAACCCCAATTTAGCTCAATTTGCTTTGAGTAAAAAAGGCCAGAGTGAGTAAACATGCCTTGTAATACCTGTGGGTGTGACAGGGCAGAAAGGCATGTACAGTATGCAGGCGTGCAGCTGTGAACTGACCTCTTCAAACCTGGCTTTAATGATGGTGTTCCAGTGTTTGATGGTTGTGATAGAGTCTGGATGGCAGATGCTCAGAATGGCCTCCCCCATACTGGTTGCTTTATTTAGAGCCACTCGCTTTTCTTCCAGTTTCTTCATGAACTCCTTAAAATGGAAAAAAAAAGTTTAGATTTGCAGTTGGATTATATTCAGCAAACATAAAAAATGACGCATTGCTCATAAGGCTGTTTTAATATTGGAGCAAGGCAGAGCTATTTCAATCAGATGAAATCATAGTTAAGAAAACTATCCCTGATACTGCATTGTTGGCATGGAAGATGACATGTCCTCTACTTAAAGACATGCTGCAATTACAGAATCCGGGGTCTTAACTGTTTACTCAAGCAAAAGACTTAATTAAATAAGAATGCCAGCATGTTTCACTGCTTTACTAAAACAAGCAAAAACTGTCAAAATGTAAATATAAACTAAGATAAAACAATATAAATATTTGTGTTGTTTGCCTTGTGTTGTTCGATAAGCGCCCGCAGAGCCTCCTCATCATCAGGCAGGCTGCCATGGAAACGCAAACTCTGCTCTGCCTCAGCCAGCCACTCTAGCAGGATATGAACAGTAGAGTGAAACTCCTCTGCCTGCGCAAAGAAAACACAGATAGTGTCAGACTCATAGGCTCAGTTTAGCTTCTATCTCACAACTGTAGGGGCTCCACAGCACCTGACAGAGGGCCTGCTCCAGCCGGGCCTGTTTGGACACAGAGAGGTTGCACACTGTCTCCCAGCGGGTGCTCAGCTCCTGCATCTGGACTTTGACCCAGGACGAGTCATCGTGACTGCTCTCGATCAGCTCCTTGGCTGAGCGTTTGAGGGCCTGAACGCTCACTGTCCTCTTTCCTAACTCCTTCTGGAAAACCTACAGAGGACAATCGGTGGAGGACACAGTCAAACATGAGCCCATCGAATATGATATCAGGTTATATCAAAACTACCTGAACAAAATTAAAAGATTAGAAACAATGTCAGTTTTGTCCTAGATGTACTTATGACAAGAAGCAGTAAAAAAAGTCCTCACAGTATATATTATTAATTGTGTTACTACTACAAAATACACTAATCAGCAGTTATTATTAATAATAAACAGGAAATGAGCAAAAATAATAGCAACAGTCTTCCAGAAACTTGCAGGACAGAAAGCTTCAAAGAGCAGGCTCTCAATGGAAAGGTGCTACAATGCCATCTCAGCCCTTTTGTTGTTTAAATTTATAGCCCAACCCTGGTGTGGTTTAAGTGTCCTCTGTCCTCTATTGTGATAACAAACAATCAGCGATGAAAGGAAAAAGGCGGCATTAATACAGCAAGGAAAACTTATATCCTTGGTTTTGAAGTTGGGTTTCGGTGTTCGGTGTTTTCTACCTTGTGGTTGTCTATCAGGTTGAGAACCAGGTCTATGTCTCCATGTACAGGCTGGTCCTCGGCCAACTGAGGTTCCACTCTGTACAGCCAGTCAATAAGAGCCTGGAGAGCGTCTGTAAACTGGCCGGAGAACAAGAGGGCCTCCTCCAGCTTGTTTTGTCTGCAGGAGAGAACAAATCATTCACAGTGAGTGAAGAGGCCTTTAGAAATACTGCAAATAGTCTGGTGGGATAAAATACAGCAACAAACGTGGGAAGACGTGTACGTACCTTTCTACCGACTTGCCGCAGACAGTGTCCCATTTGTCTCTCAGTTCACTCAGCATGTCGTCCAGTTTCTGATTATCATCCTGAAGGGAGGTCTTGTCTTTCAGCGACCGCCCTGTCCGAGCGGTGGTGTCGTATACTGAGTGTTTGCTCCCCAGAGCTTTCTGGAACTCCTGTATTGTAGAAACATTTGATCAGAAATCCCATCCCAGCTCAGTCATGTGTCCAAAACAGCAAAGTAATTTTACTGTATTTAAAAAATGAACAATCAAGAGTTACGTTTAGAGGATTGCTGTATCTGAGTCTTCATCTTTGGATGCACATGGTTACAGCGCACCTTCTCAAGAGATTTTCTTCTTACTATTGTTGGCATGTCAGATAATATCCTAATCTCTGTGTGTATGTGTGTGTTTTGTGATTAAGAAGACACTATTCTGTGAGGGAAACAAAAAAGGGGGTCAAAACTCAAGAGCCACTGCTCCACAGAGATTAAAAGTATCCAAAAGCAAGGTCACCCCTAATACATTCGGTCCATCCCGGGATTATGACAGGATTAGCACAATCTCCCCACATAACATTGCAGAGAAAACAAAAGGGACCGGGTAGTCTGTAATACAAGCAAATGCACGAATAATGCATTCGGTAGATACAGTAATTCCTATAAATAGCTTTTACTGTTAAAATTATCTACCTCCAACTCTCGTGTATTACAATAAAAACTGAAATATGATTCGTTAAACAGCTGTCTCATTATTCTGGCTTGTAAAAAATGGTTCGGATCCAGACGTTGTTTCCGTTAACTGAATGAAACTCAGCTGTAGATGCTGTCAAAGGTCCATGGCTATTTTGACTTTCATTCTTTTCCCAGTAAACCGTGAGAAGATGATGCTCAGTCACCTTGTGCTGCGCCAGCTGCATCTTGATTTTGTCTGGATCATTGGCAATTTCCACCTCGGAGTCCAGAGTCTTCTCAGATTCATCCAACCACTCCATCAATTTATTCCAAGATTCATGGAACTAATGAAGGATAAAGAAAAGAACACAGCATAAAGCTTTTTGAAAAAGGTATGATTTCACTTGATTTATTACAGAGTCCTGTTTTATGTTCACATGATTAGGTTTTCAGGCCCAAGGAACATAAGAGGCCCACGCTAATGAAAATGCTATAACAAGCTGCAGACAGAATATGAAACAGGCTTAATATACTATTTCCAGAGCTTTCCAGTGATAATAAAAAAGTCCTAACAGCAGTGAAACAATGCCTGTTTTAAACCCAGGATAAATATGCACAGAACCGCACCTGTTTGGCCCTCTTTCTCGCATCGTCCAGCAGGCGACCTCGCTCAACAGACCTCTGCACCAGCTTCTCCCAGCGGCCTTGCACGCTTAGCAGCAGGTTCTTGATCAGGACCACGTCCTGTTTCTGGCTGAAATACTTCAAATGTGTTCCTGTCTTGTCCAGTTCAATGATGTGCTCTCTGTGTGAGTTCACCTCTGTCACAAACATCTACAGAAAAACAGCACAGCGCAGAGAGGACAGAGGTTTAGGTCAGGTGTAAAGGAGAAACAAGCTTTTCAACTGAAAGTAGAGGTCATGTAATTCATGTGAATGTGCTAATAAGCTTTGTTTTGAAAAAAAAAAACAAAACAAAAAACAGATGGAGTCATTAAGTCATTGTTGGCGAAGCAGAATGGTGAATTAGTAAACATAAATTTCGTATGTGATACTGATATTATTATAATCTTTCACTGATTAAAAAAAATGACACACTATTGAAGCGGAAAAAAGGCAGAGTTAGATGAAAATGCTTCAACTTCTCAGAAACTGCCTTTTTTCATGCACAATAATTAAAAATAAATTTCTTGTCATCAGAATTTCATTTTGCTTCACAGTCTGTGTAACCTTCCTCTCTGTACAAACATTACCTTATGCTCATCAATCTGAAACATGATGGTCTCCAGTATGAGGGAGGCGGGGGAAACCATGTTGAGCGTCTGCTCCGCTTGGGTCAGCCAGTTGATGAAGTCCTGCAGAGAGTTGTGGAAATCCGTGGCCAGCGTCAAGGCTTCTTCTAGTTTCACCTGTAGGCACAACAACACATTATCGGGGGGCATGTGCAGCGATGGAAATAATCCTGTTATATTTTCTCTCTCAACAGAGCACCATTATAACTTGCATCACACTATACAATGTTGAAAACAAACCATCTGGTTGCCACAACATTTGATGAAGAGAGGGGAAAAAAAAACAATTATGCTTCAATTGTGCCAAACAGAGGAAGTTAACATCTCTGGAGAGGCTGATGGTGAAGCAGAAATGGAGTGATGAGCTTTTAATTGAATGAGAGAAACGTCCACAGCATCTCCACTGCTGAAAAACATCCGTTTGCTGCAGCCGAGGCCACTGGCACAGGCTCATCACATGCCAGTAAATGCTGCGTTAATGACATTACAAACATGACCAGAGCAATGAGTATCATTGTGAATCATGTTGAGAGTCCTCCTAAATATGGAATTGTAATTTAAGTCACTTACTTATTCTATTATTTGAGTACTCTTTGTGTGAGTTTGTGTTTGACTCACTGTACCAGAGAAGTGTCACATTGCAGAGAGTTTGACCAGCAGCTGCAACTCTTGTGCAGCTCTATGATTTACCAGACTTTACATTCCCGGGAACAGGACCAAGGTAAATAGGAAGCAGGGGCAAAAATGCTACAGCAAACACTCAAGCAGCCAGAATGAGGAGCTCCATATCTGGAGTGAGAGTAGTAAGGGAGAGGTGATTTATTTCTTTGTCATGTCAAGTGTTGATGTTTATTTATTGTAGCAACAAAAGTGAGAAAATGTTGTTCTAATAGTAGAACATATAAATAAAACGTCCAAAAGAATAACACAGTTAGACTGATGAGTCTTTATTTTGGCTCAGAATTTAGTTTAGTTCTGCTATTTATCTAATGCACTTGTCAACTCTTCACTATGGTAACATATGAGACAAGACCACTGTTGTTTTTCTACGCTGACTCAGACAGCAACTCGCCTGCTGTGATCTACAGTGCGACCACATCCTGTGTGTGTCCTTGCCAACACTCTGTCCTTACACCATTCATTATCGGCACCGGGATTAGAGGCTTTCAGCTACGGAGTCATGGCTCAAGTGCATGTCAGCGATCTCTCACTGAACCTCACTGGTGAATCATTAAGCTAAGAGCAGTGAAAAGCCATTCACTGACTCCCATACCTTTCTTTCAGCGACCTTCCCCTGCACGGCTTCCCATTTCTCCTTCAGGTTGGCGAGGTCCTGCTCCGTGTTGCTGTCGGGACCCTCGGGCGTCATCATGAGCAGCTGGCGACCCTTGTTTAGCAGCTCCTGATACAGCTCCTCCTTCGCCTCCAAGGCAGAACACAACTCCTGCAAGAAAAAACACACACACACACACAGTGACATGAGGAGAACTATGCTTCAGTCCAACAGACTAAATTACACTTAAAGACAGCTCTACTTTTACTTTTGTGTTCAAAGTGCATGTAATGACTTTGTCTGTGCTTAGTCCAAATCCAGTCCAAAAATGGTGAAAGAATGAACCCAGTAAGGCACACAGAGACTCTAAGAGGCATGTTTCCGCAAACATTTAAACAGTATAATGTGACTAATTTGATAAAAGTTATTGCTTTTATTTTGGTTCCATAAAATGCCAGCACTGGTGCTTCTTTGGGAAGAGCTCGCTGTGAAAGTGTCTTGAGTTTCTCCATTAGAGAGAAGGAAAACAAAGAAGGAAAACATTCCTAAATTCATTATAGTCAGACAAGCCCAAATCAATTCGAAACACTTTAAAAGCTTTTTGTCGTCTTCTGCAGGGGGATGCAAGTGGTGTATTTTGCAGTGTCATTTAATTTTCACACTTCAGATAAAACACAGAAAAGACATAGTCGTCTCCTTACAAGCCCTGCCATCTGCATGCGGCCTTTCATATTGTTAAACACATACCAGATGGGCGTTAAGCTGCTCCCGGGCCGTGTCTGGTAAGCCTCCCACAGCCTTTGATGCCAACAGCTGACGTTCTGTGTCTTTCAGCCATTGCTGCATATCTTCTATCTCACCATGGAAACCTTGGGCCTGCAACACAATACAACCTGAGTCAGAACAAAGGTGTCACACACACTCATTGTTAGCAACCTATGGCTCCGAGAGGATGTCTGAGTTAATTCCTTGTATTCATTTAGCTAGCAAAACCAGCTATCTGTGATATTCAGCAGTGCAATAAAAATAAGCTAAACATATTGAATTAAAGCTTTGATTAAAAATCACACAAATATGACTACCTTTTTTTAATCTAATTATTTTTTTCCTGATAAATATTCTCATCTATGAAAATCCTCTCAACCTGGCACAGATTTGAGTTTGAATAAAAATCGAAATCCATAGGGATATCTCTGTTCCTCATACCTTCCTTCACATCAAAGCAGCCCCCTAAATGTCAAAGTTATGAATAGAAGCTCCACAGGATGCAAAAGGAATGAGGAGGGGGGAGAGATAGGAATCACTCCTCTAAACAGAACTTTATGACTTTAACTGAATGGACATGTTCCCCAGGGAGAAAAGGATTTAATCACAACTTATTAAACAATAAATAATAAATGATAAATGAGGTCTAGGCTTATTAACTTTTTTTTATACCTGAAGCAGAGCACTCTCCAGTTGTTGCTTCCTCTGCTCTGTCTTCTCCTGGATGGCTTTCCACCGCTGGTTCAGGTTCTCCAGTTTGGTCTGTAGACCAGAGGCTTCCTCACCAGCGCTGGACTCCACCAGATCATTACCGGCTTTGTTCACCGTCTCAACTGTCGATTTATGAGCCAACACATCAATCTGGAGAACCTATGGAGATAAAAGATCATATTACAAAACATTCAGTAAAGGAGAATAGATATACTGCCTTCTTGTTTTATTTCCATGGATTAAATGAAAGTATGGCGAGCGCACATTTACTCTGCTACTGATGCTCATTTGCTAATCCCACGGTTGTTTACTGAAACTGCTCATTTGAATTTGCATGAAAGAAAAAAAAACACAAGACAAGAGGAGGTTTGTTGTACATGGTGCTTGGCGAGCTCTATCTCGATGGCTTTGGGATCTCCTCCGGCCTTCCTCTGCTCATTGAGCAGCTCCTCCGTGTGGCTCATCCAGGCCAGAAGCTCGTCCAGTGCGTGCTGGAACTGGCCCAGAGCCAGAAGGCCCCCCTCCAGTTTGTGCTAGATTAATGACAGATTAAACCATTAGATATTGCAGCGGGTAAAAGCGCTTGACATGCACACAACCCCATTCCACAGCCTTTTGAGCCACTGTTGAGACTGGCTTCAAATTTATATGAAACTGGAGAGGTATATATTTCAAGTAGCATTTAGAAAGATTTATTACATATTATTTAAATGGAATTTAATTGAAATGAGAAATCAGTGTAAAAGGAAAAAAAAACTCCTTTCCCAGTATGCTTCCTTTGTCTAACCTGTCGGCTGATGATCTTCTCATCCAGGTTGTCCCAGAGCATCTTGAGCTCAGACATCGGCTCCTGGATGGCGCAGCGATCGGCCTCCTCCGTCACCTTCTTCAGCAGGAGGCCTGCCTGGTGGTTCAGGCGCTCCATCTCAATCTGCAGCTGGTACGCCTCTCCTTTGAACTCCTGACAAAACCAGTGCACACAGTAGTCCACCCAATCAGTCAACAGAAGCACAAGGTCATACAGACAATACCAGCTTTGCCTTTTCAGCACAAGATTTGTATAATTTGTACATCAAAGCAAATGTGACTACTTTATGAAGTTGTTTTCATAGAGCCTTTGTACCTGTACAAAACAGGCCAACTAGTGCCTATTGTGAATCAAGCACTCAACATAAACACAGCTGGTACTGTATATGACTGAGCTTCTATAACAGTGAATAGCAGAAGTGAATTCACTTTTCTGCTGAAATATGAGACTGTACCTTGAGTTCTACAATCTGCTGCTTTACAGTTTCCAGGTCTGTGCCAACAGGTGACATTGAATCCAGTTTGCTCTCCAGAATATCCACCCAGTCAAACATTCCCTGCGTACAAGGTGGGAAACCATTGTTACTGAGAGAAAACAAAGCTTAGTGCGCAGGGAGTCATGTTTCACACTTAGTGTCATGTCATTCAGCAAATCCTTTGGTTGGTCGTAGCAGTAGAAGCCCTGAAAATTAATACTATCATCTTAAATGAGTGTGAATGTGATCTTTAAAGTTAAAGTAAAATTAAAGCAGCTGTGTAAAAGATTCCTCTCTCTGTAGTTGGTGTTAATTGTTTCAAAATTAATAGGTCTCTCATAAAATGTTGTATCACCACAGTCTACTGCAATAAAAAAGCACTGTATTCTGTGGTTTCATCTGAAGGCCTTAAAAACTAGTTGACTCACTTTCAAACTTAATTATGTCTCTAAGAACAAGTACCTGTATATTCTCATACTGCTTACCAAGTAAAAAAATATTTTCAGAAGCATGGGGTAAGTTTTGGAAGAGCCTCACCAAAGTTACCAAAAACCCATAAAGCGTTTTATCGTGTTGCCCTTGAAAATCCAAAGTACCTGCAGGCCGTCTTGAAACTGCACAGCAGCCTGCATGGCTTCCTCCAGTCTCTCTACTCTCTCCTTCCATGTCTTATTGAGATTCTCCCACGCTGAATTCACCTGGAAACATGACACGAGTATCAGAAAGAGCCAATTACAGGCAAATAAATATATATCTGCATGGACACTCATATATCACTGAGTGAAGAGAATTCATTTTGTTTGCAAAGATGCTTTTGCATGTAATCCATTACCTCATCAAGACTTTTCTTTATCACAGGTTTATCGGGTTCTCCGCAGGCAGTCAGAAGCTCTGCCCCCTGGTTTTGAACCACATCAAGCTCTTCCTGCAGCCCGTCAATCTCCTCCTTAAATCCCTGTGGAAATAAAATGCAGTTTTTGAAACAAAGGGATTCACCCTCCCTCTTAATTATGGTTGATTCAGTAATTTTATTATGGAGGATCTGTTTACCTCCACAAACTCCTGCTGCTGTTTGACGACTGAAGGATCGACTCCAGGCTCCTCCAGCTCCCTCAGCAGGTCCTGGCTGTCTTTGATGGTAACGATGAGAGCGCAGTGGTCGCACCAGAACTTGTCTGCCAGGTCCATCACATCCAGCAGCTTTGCCTCCCGCTCCTCCAGCAAGGCCTGGATGTCATTCCACAGGAACACCATCTGGTCCAGTTTGTCTTGTACAGCTTGCGGGAAAAACAAAAGTGACAATTAGAGTGAATGAAAAATAAATCAAACACACATCTCACACATTCACACTGACAGGTTTAATGGGAAAATGTGTGGTCTATTTCTCTTGATTCTTTCTTGTGTCTGAAAAAAGAATGGCATTCCCATAAAAGCTACACCTGTAGGAAAGCTTACGCAATCTGGTGCATGAAAAATCCAAATCCAAAAATAAAATCTGAGATCTTATGCCAAGATTCTGCAGAATTATGTTTTGATGAATGGAAGACTTAATGTTTTGTCTTACTGCCCTATTATAGATATCTTCATTTTTCTTCATCTTTCTTTTTTGTTGGAGTATTACAACATAAAACAATAGCTTTATTAGATAAACATGGACTACAAAAAAGAAATGGAATGGAACAATATTAAACAAATAAGACAATATGATATATACCATACCTTTAGCAGATATGTCCTTGTCTGCCCCTTCAGACCGTGCAATCATTTCCTCGCCTCGCTGTCGCAGTGTTTCATATGAAGGCTGCAGTTTCTCCAAATCCACAGAGACCGACTTATTTTCAGTGATCTGCTCCTTGATCTTGTCCACCTCCACTGAGATGGACGGAGGCTGTCGCAAACGCTCAGCGATCCGTTCCAGGGATTCCAGCATGGGGTCAATTTTATCATGGAACTGGGGGAGAGAGAGGAAAGGAAATACCTCAGTTTACTTTCTAAAGCAATATCATGAGAGAAGCTGGAAAAGTGTTTGGCTTTCCTGTTATAGAAAGACACTATATTTAAGAAAAGAAACAAGAAAAAAGCCATTAAGTCTTATTTGTGAAATCCATTTGTTGACATAAACTTTTGAAAAATAAATACCTGCATGCAAAATAGAGCTGAAATGTTGAGTTGATTATTTGACAGTTGATAAGTCAATTGACTGAAAATTATTAAATGTTATAATGGATGGACAGAACCTATGAAAATACTGTCATATATATTAAAATAGCCTTAGAAACACCTGATAAATAGCTGCTTCTCACCTGGGTGGATTTGGAGATGGCCTCATCCAGAGTGGCAGCTCTCTGCTTGACATCAGCCTTCAGTTTGCTGTAAAGTTGGTCAGAAACTGTGTACTTCTCTCTGATGGGCACTCCCTCCACTGGGCTGAGCTCAAGTAACTGAGGCCCAGTCTTATTCATCTTGTCAATGTGGGGCTTGTGCTCAGCAATCAGCTCTCTCATTTGCTGGAGAGGACATGACATATACAGTTTAGTTTTTTCCATCATTTGTGTGTTGTACTGACCATGTGGTCCTGTTGGCGTCTTACCCTGAGCTCCTCTTGCTGCTGCCTGAGTGTGTCATACTCGATGGCAGGTGGGGGCAGCTGGCTGAAGGTGGTCAAGGTCTCCTGAAGCCAAGGCCACATCTCCTCATAGGTCTCCCAGAACTGACTGGCCAGAGAGTGGGCTCGCTCCAGCTGCAGACAGCGCTCCGAGTTCAGCTGACTCACAATACCGTACTTCTCCAAGAGAGTCTGGGTCTTAGCCTGATTGAAAACCAAGAAGATTCTTTAAGTTATGTGCATATTCTTAATGAATTATCTCGCTGCTTCAAATTTGAATCAATTCTTTTCACCTTCAAGATTTCTTTCTCCTCTGGGTTTTTGCTGGTCATGATGGCCTTTCCTGTTTTCACAATCTCATCCACAGCATCTTTGTGCCTCATGATGTCCATGGAGAAAATCTGGAAAACCGGTAGAGTGAGTTTGGCTGGACGTTACAAAACAAACTTCTGTGTTTACTGTACTTTAGCGAAGTGAGGGCCTGTGTCTATCCATACACGCACACACAGTGTGACAGGCTAACCTTCTGTGCTTGGAGCTGAGTTGTGTTTTGGTCTTGCTCCAGCCTGATCTCGCCCATTGACAGCAACTTCTTCTCAGCTTCAGTCAGCCAGGAGAGCTCAGTATCTACAGCCTGTTCGAACTGGAAACAGACAAAAATATTCAATCACTGATGAAAACGTTTCAATTTCTAATTAGAAAACACCATAAAAAGTTCTTGTCTTCATAAAGTATGAGAGGAAGAATTAAATGAAAAAAGAGATACAGCCCAATGAGAGAAAAAGCTGTTTATTAATGTCTCTGGTTTACCTGCTGTGACTTGAGTATGTCAGCATTGATCCGGTCGACCTGCTGGGCGATGGTGTCACAGACAGCTCTGTATCTCTCATTATTCTCCGTCACCAGCTTGTCCAGACCCTCACGAGTGTGCCAGGGGATCAGATCCAGGAGAGAACTGCTCAACTCATTCAGTTTGTCCATCACAGGTTTTTGGTCTTTGGTCTCCTTCAGCAAAGCCTTAACAAATTAGTATGAAACAACACTAGTTTTAGAATAATAATTGCACAGATGTGTTTTTGTAAAACTAAACCATTGTGTGTTAGAGATTACTGTATATAAACACCATCATTCAGTAATAACATTAACACCAGTAACTGGTTTTAATGATGTGGCTGATTGGTGTATTTCTTTAACAGTGAATACAAACTTTTATTTTGGAATCACTTACCTTCTGCCTGCTTTGTGCATGAATGAGCTGCTCACCCACTGGCTCCTGATCAGCAAAAGCACTGATCTCAGCCTCTACTTTCTCTAGCCAGAAGCTCAGGTCCTCATGAGTATGTTGTAGCTTAGATGAGAGACTCAAAACACGCTCCAGTGTCTTCAAAACGTTATCGCTCAGGGAGTTGATCTCAGCATATTTGGCTTTTATATCATCCAGTTTGCCTTGGATAACAACCACCTCATCACCTATGAATAGAAAGTAAAGAGAGTAAAAAGAGTTTTGTATGTCTGCTGTAGTATGTGGACGTCCAGTGCAGTGGTGATCTTCCCATCTATCTCAAGAAAGCAAAGTGTATCTCCCAAAATGTCAAACCATTCCTTAAAATAAGGTGGCAGATGGGAGAATGCCAGTGCTTTCTGAAAATTAGACTTTAACAAATGTTAAGCTGCTCCCTGAATAAGGCTAGAGGCCTTATGATTTGCATTACAGAGACAGAACTGAGGGCAGAGATTCAACTGTATGAACTGGTAGAAAAGTTGGACATGCCTGTTGTTTGCTTTAGTAGCTCCATCCCATTAGAGATGGCTTGGTCAACATTCTTCTTCCTCAACTCAATATCACTTTGTAGTGCCTGAAAACAAACAAACAACCTTAGAGAGGTACTGAGAGTGACACAAAACTTTCCAGCGTAAACAATGTATGACACACAAATCACTAAAATCAACTGAAACATGAATGATGCAACTTAAAAGGAAGGACAACATAATGCTTGGCCTGAGGAGGAGTGTGTACCCGTTGTTCTGCCAGCTGCTTTTCAAGAACAGCGATTTTGTAGTCCTCCACGGACACCTCACCCAGCCTCGTGTGCACCTCATTGAGCCAGTTCATGAGGGCCACTTCATCCTCTCCAAACAGCTGGGCATTTGCCAGAGCTTGCTGCAGCATCTCGGCTTTCCTCCTGCACCGTTCCTGGAGCTCAATGTAACCGGCCTGGGTGGCGTCCAGTTTGGACTGAACAAACTCCTTATCGTCCACTGAACTCACAGTTTTGAGCATCTGACCCAGACTGACGGCCTGAAACAGGTCTTTACTGTGATTCATAATCTCCTCCTCTAAGGCCTGACCACAAGGGATGGGAAACAAACCGAGGAAAAATGACACAAACAGAAAACACACACATAAAACAAAAATATGAAACTTAAATTTAATGAAGAACGGAATGGGACATAATGAAAAGCACAAACTTAAAGTAACAAGCAAAAAGAACAAAACTGAATTAAGCTGAACACAACTGATCAAGTCATAAAAACACCCAAAAACATATGGCAATGATGTACAATGATGGATATTACCTTATGCTGAGAGATCTGATCTTCCAGTTTAGACGTCTCAGTGCCGATTGGTTCAGAGTTGGCCAGGTGTTTCTCTGTGGCGGCGAGCCACTCGCTCAGGGGCTCCAGCGTCTCGTGGAACTGCTGAGTGACCACTAAGATGCTCTCTAGTTGCTTGTGCCTGATACATAATGATAACAACAGCGATGGATTAGGAACAAAGTACAGTCATCTCATTTTTAGCACATGGACAGACTAACAGGGAAGTTCATTTCTACCAAACCTATTATTAAATATCTGTTATTGGCAAATATCAGCAACATTTTTTGGATATAAATTAAGCTAAACTGTGAGTCATGTAGTGTTATAAATCTTCTTTATTCATGCTAAGACTTTCAGTTAGACTCTCATCTCTTTGTGCACTGTGAACTGACCATCTTTAAAGGAACAGCCTGATATTTTGGTAAGTATGCTACTTTACTTTATTGTAGAGAGTTAGATGAAAAGATTGATAGCACTCTCATGTCTGGTCGGTAAACATGAAGCTATAGCCAGGTAGCTTAGCTTAGCACAGACACTGTTATAAGGGGGAAACAGCTAGTCTGAGTCTGTCAGAACAGAACAAAATCTGCCTACAAGCACCTCTAAAGCTCACTTATATACACATTCTATGTTGTTTGTTTAATTAGTACACAAACTGGAGTGTCTGTGTAAGCTGCTAGCTGTAGCTTCATATTTACTTTACAAACATGAGAGAGTGGCTTCATCTAATTCCTGGCAAGAAAGAAAAAAGTTGGATTCCCTTAAAATGTTGAACTATTCCTTTAAAAGCTTCAGTAGAAGGAATGTAAAGGTGAATTGGCATTCTTAAAAAGGTTTCCAGATTCAAATCTAGGCAAAAGGGCTGGGTGAAAAATATCACAGCGCTTGAAGGCTTGAATAGCATCTGAAACATTTAATTCTGAGGCATCAGATTTCATGCGTTAACATTACAGGTGTTTATACAGACCTGTTTTCAGCCTTCTTGAGCAGAGCATCCCACCTCTGCCCCAGGCATTCAATCTCTTTTGCAACCTTCTCCTTATCCACAGACTCTGCCAGTTCTGCGACCTTCCCTCCTTCTTTTTTTATCAGCTCCACCGTCGGCTTTCGGTCATCCAGCAGTCTCTGTAAGAGCTGTCAGAGGCAAACAAAGGAGGAGAGTTATTGCCTGCCTTTAACATGCTCTGACTGTGAGCATTGCTTGGTGGTGAAAAACAGTAAATCTAACAGGCACAAATTAGGTGTCCATTAAAGTAAAAGCTTTGTGTTCCACACTCTTGTTTGACAATGGATGTCAATTAAATAAGACGAATGGCTAAGTCATAATGTTTCATGGATTTTCTAGTGTTGAAATGGAAAGATTAAAATAGAACTGCTGATGTGTTCTGAGTATGTGTTTCTATGTGTTTATGTGTTTGTGACACCGGCTTACTTTCTGCTCTTGTATCTGTGCCTTGACCACTTTAAACTCTGCAGACGGAGGTTTTTGATTGGTCACGAGCTCCTCTGTATCAGTCAACCAGCTGAGCAGGGACTCCAGAGCATCCTGGAACCTCCCACAATGCAACAGGGCTTCGTGCAGCTGGGCTGAACGTTCAGCAATCTGCAGACCACATGGTAAATATAGATGTCACCTGTTTTGAGGCCAACTTAAACAGCTCCCCAGTAACTCATCAAAGGATAATACAATAACAAATAGCAAGAATGAATGACTCATTATACTGCTTATATCTCTTTGTATTTTTACTAATGACCGACAGTCAAAAGCAAACATCAATGGGACAGACTGGTAGGATATAACAAACAACCTTTTTATTGAGGGTATTCCACTTTGTGTTGACACCCTCCAGGTCATCCTCAAGCTTCTTGGTGGTGGTGCCTTTGGCAGCGTTTTGGATCAGACCCTGGCCGAGGGAGTTGATGTCTTGAAGCTGCGTCTGCAATGGATCAATGTCCTCTTTCTGGAAAGCCTAGAGACAAACAGAACAAATTAGAGTAAATATTTTAGAAGTACTCAAATTACAATATCATCAGTCTTAATTGGAGGTTCATTAAACCAACTGGATTAGTGTTTCAATTGTTCAAAGACCAATGATTTCAATGATGCATTACTAGTTTTACTGCATTTTTCAGAGCTGGACCAAATTAAGTGTTTGACTCATTCTGGACAATTCCCTTTTTACAATGATTTTAATTTCAATATTGCTCTCTGTCATGACTCCCTCTAAAAATCTTTTTTGTCATGTGGAGCTTTACACAAATCTGTTCTTGAAACTATCAGAACAGGATGATCTAAATCCATACTTTATAGAAAAAAGCAGAACTGCAACCATTAGACAATTAATTGATTACTCAACTGACAGAAAAATAATCTGCAACTATTCTGATTCTCTCAATCAGTTTCAAGCAAAAGTAATGAAAAAAGCTAAACATTCTCAAATGGCAGGGTTTGCTGATTTTCTCCATTTTATATCTCACTAAATCTTTGGGTTTTGGAGTTTTGGTCAGACACACATGACATCGCCTTAGGTTCTACAACTTGTGATTGGTCTTTTTTTTTTTAGCTATTTCCTGACATTTTATGGACATAAAGATCATCAATTAACTGAAAAAGTAATCAGCAGATTCATTGCTCATAAAAATAATAGAAAAAAAAGAGTTACGCAAGGGAGTTCTCCCATTTCCTGAAACACAATTGCCATGACATAGCCTCAGGTTTAATGTTAAAATCCAGCTGACATAAACAACTCTCAGTCAGCAGCTTCTAAAAGGGCAGAGCATGGCTAACAGTTAAAACACAGCTGTGCATAATCACACAGACACAGACTTCCAGGCTGATCTGGTGAGCAAAACCTAAATCACCCATCATGTAATCAGATATGCAAGAAAAACACCAAGCAAGCAGCTAGGAAACTCATCTAAGAAGGCATATCATCTAGTGAAAACTGCTAGGCCAGCTAATGAGCAAAATTCAGAAATGAAAGACGCAGGTATTTTTGGGCACCTGTGGGGAGAAATAACCGATAGGGTCCATTTCAGGACATGCAGAGATGGCATTCAGTAAGGCCTCTATCTCATGCTCTCCTGCGTGCTGGAATGCCTGTAAACTTTTAGGCAGACAGGCCTCCACCGACTGCAGAAACTCCTCCAGCTCCTCCATGTTATATTTGGACGCTCCTTGTTGCACAGTACATGGTTTTGTTTGCTGGCGGTTTTCTATGGGTAGAGTTACAGAGTTTCCGTATGTCTCAGGCTCTGTCACCACCACACTAACCAACTCACAGTCATCCCGACATGACACATCCTCTAACAGTTCAGCAGTGGACAGCTCATCATAGTCTGTTAATGTCCTGGAACGCCATCCAGAGCTGTCATTTCGAGTCCTGGAGGCTGACCCCAAAGATGACCTCCCTGTGGAGTATTTGTATTCTCCATTGCTCAGGGTATCCTTTTCAGTGAGCTCACCCACACCAGATTCTGCCTTTCGCGGCTCTTGGACCAGGCTACTACTGTGATAAAGAGAGCGGTCGTCCCTCGCAGGTGAGAAAAGAAACTCCTCCTGCCCCGAGCTGAGCGATCTCAGAGTTTTCAGGTCCCCAGACATGTGCATCGCCTCAGAAGACGACAGGCTCCTTGTGCCGGGTCCTGCTCTTTTGTGGGATCGATGAGCATGTCGCTCCCTCTCCACAGTGGGACTGTACAGGCCTGAGTCCTCTTCAGATGTCAGTGAGCTGGTCATACTCTGCCCTCTTCTGCCGTTGATCAACCCAGGCCTCTCCACACTCCCAGAGCACAAGGTTCCACTGCGGCTGGCGTACTCGCTCAGATTAGTGGGGGCAAAAGTCCGCCACGACCTCCGATGATGAGGATGGTCCTTCTTCTCTCCTCCCTGGAGTCGTGACTTAGGTAGCACCACATCAGTCGCCCTGATTATGTTCCCATTGAGTTTAAGTCCATCAAAGACCACACGCTCGTCCAGCAGGGCAGGCTTTCGGTTTCGGAGCTCAAATGAACTAGAAGCAGAGATAACTCCATTTCCACACAGGCTGCTGAGGTCTAATGTGCGGTGTGTGTAAGGTAGGGTGCCTGTGAAGTGCCGTGAAGAAAGGCTGCCTTTAGAGCCCGAGTCTATCTGCTCATTGAGCCGTACGGTGTCATAAATGGATCTCTGGGGCACATAGCAGTCATCAATGTTCAGATCCTCCTCCTCCCCCTTCCCCACACAGGAAGGGTTTTGTCTGAGGCAATCTGGTCTGCTCAGCGGTTTGCCCATGCTAAAACAATTGTCACCACTCACTACAAAAAAAGACTAAGGATGTAGTGAAATCCTTTGAGGTATATGTTGCTTTAGTGCATTTAAAAAGGAGCACAAGGTGACCAACTGACTTGACAAGCAACTGTGTGCAAAATAATTTTTCTCCTCTTTTAAATGAGAAGTTAAATAAATTCTAAAAGTTTCAAAATAAAATCTACAATTGCTTGTGGAGATTAAAAAATATGAACACAACTAAATTGATGTAAATTTTAAAAAATAAAGACTTTAGAAATACAAATATGTCAAACAATATGTAAAAAACAAACAAATGCTAGGACTGTATAGCAGCCTCATACTCCATATTAGGAATAGAAATCCAGTCTTTCGATACAGTCACCTATCCCAAAAATATTCCTCCAGGCTCTTCTCCGTGCATTGCCAAAACTTAATCACTAGTCCTCTGGTCCAAAGTGCTTCTTTCTCCCTGAAATCCCTGCAGCATCCATGCGAGCTAAAGGAAAATCTTCAGTGCAAAGTTAAAATATATCCACAGACAAATCCAGCAGGCTCTACCAAAAACTGTGGGCAGTTCTGAGGAGAGCCGGTGCTCGTGGATAAACAAAAAAAGCCTGCCCTTTCTCTCTCATCGCTCCACTCGCAATGACAGACACCCTCCTGGCAGAGGGTTTCATGCCCCGCCTCCGCTCATTATTCAGACAACATCTGCCACAACTCCATTTGTGCTCAGAGCTGCTCCGGCACATGTTGATTGGTGGACACATGACCCTTTTTTACCCCCCCTTACAAATCCCCCCCCTTATGTCGGCATAGCCCATATGACTTCATTTCTAAGCCGTCTTCTGCATCCTGACACAATCACTCACTTTTCTTCCTCTTTTTCTCTCTGTGACTCAGGGAATGGGGAGGGGAAGCAGTACGTACCAGCTTTCCCACTTCACAGAAAAAAAAGACCAGCAGGCAGCAGCAGCTCCCACTCTGGTGACATCACACTATGCTGAAATAGATACACATTTTTCCTTTTTTCTCCCTTTGCCCTCTCTTTTCTACTTGTGGACAGTTGCTGTGGACCCTGCAGATATTCTTAATTACTGTGGAATGCTGAGGGGGGCACAGGTCCCAGGTAATTTAACACCGACAGGCTCTGCCAAGTGCATGAAGGGGCTTTTTATGTCCAGTGACCGGGGTAGGAGAAGAAAGGAGGATAGAGGAGATAATAAAAGGAATTTATTTTTGTTTCCTGGATTGTCTGCGCCACAGTAGTTTGGTAAGGAGCTGAACAATCCCAACTTCTTTGTCCAGTTCTGCACACATGAGAAGAGATGGAAAGAGGACGCTGGCAGAGATAAATAAGCAGTTCAAGATCTGGTGGGATTTTAAAAAAAAAGGATGTTCAGCCACTGAAACTTACTTTTTAAATATTCTGGCTTTTAGATGAATGAATACAAATTATTCCTCTAGTCATTTTCCTGGCTGCTGCAGGTCCCTTTGTCAACACTGTGCCATATATCTTTGGTACTTTGCGCAGTTCACATAAATTCTTATTAGCCAATTCAGACCAAAAGCTGCAGAGACCAAAGGCTGAAGAGAGGACACATTTTTTCATCATTGATTAATCTGCCTTTCATTTTTCTTGATTAATGGATAAACTGTTTGATCTTGTAAATAGTCAGAAAACAGTGAAAAAAGTCCATCACAATTTCCCAGAGCCCCAGTTGACATATTTATAAAGCTTGCTTTGCCTGACCAACAGTCCAGAACCATCGTAGGAGACTAACAAAAACTGCAAACAAACTACCAACCAACAATTTTGGGCATTTTTGCTTAAACAATTACTTAAACAAATGATCTGTGACCTAGCAAACCAAGCAGGCAGGCCACAACATTCAGCTTCTAATTTATAGGCTTTCATGTCATTGTCACAAATGTGCTGTGGGAGTGTACAGAGGATTGTTTTCAAACTGGTCTTCTGGCATTTAGGTTCAGTTGAGGCCTGCTTTAACACTTAAGATTTGAGGTCTGCATACTGAAACAAAGACTAGAAACCTTTGATGAATAGATACTCAACATGATTGCCTTACAGCAAAACAATGTGCACTCTACCTGTCTAGAAACTGGCCTGTAGAGGTTTCATGTTTCACTTTAAGGAGAATGTATCATTTCTATGTAGCAGTGAGTAAGCAACTCTACGTGGACCCAGTGACACTTTCTTACCATAAACTTCAATGAACTAGGTTAGCTACAGTATGATTCAGAAAGTAGAAATTCCTTTTTGAATTGAAAGACACACTGATGTAATGTCTGAACGGTGAGAAAAGACGCCCACGCCAACCCCCAGTAGTATTGAGTCACTAGAGCTGCCCTTTAGGGTAGACATAAAGATATACATACACCAGGACTTCCTCAGTCAAGCTTCCACAGGTCTCATGTGGAAAAACAAGAGTAAACACATGAAGTCAGGCATGTCTCTTTTCAAAACTTGACCTAAAATGGTAACAGCACATGAAAGAGATGAATCCGAGCGCTGTCTTTCTCTGTTTATTTCTTTCTCACCAGCTGCCAATAAAGCCCACTTACCTACAGCAAGAGTCTGATGCAATAAATATAAATCAGAATATGACAAAATCATGTAATGTTTTCGTGTTGCAACTAAATAAAGAAACAATTCAAGTTTTGCTATTTTTGACAATTCTTCTCCTGATGCAAAGTTCTGGTATGGGTGAGAACAAAGGGGATTTTCCACGAGCAGCTGAGGCCGTATACGCCCGCTCAACCCAGGCTGGTGAGAGGACAAAAAAGGGCGGGGGCGGGGGGGGGGG